>CM053573.1:62245132-62261802 GCA_028646485.1 Cryptoprocta ferox
GGACGCTCAACCGACTGAGCCACCCAGGCGCCGCTATGCTTTTTTAAAAAAGTTTATTTATTTATTTTGAGAGAGACAGCATGAGCAGGAGAGGGCAGAGAGAGAATCCTGATGCAGGGCTCAAACTCACCAACCATGACTTCATGACCTCAGCCGAAATCAAGAAAGAGTTGGAGACTCAACCAACTAAGCCACCTTGGTGGCCTAGAAAATTTTATGATATATTAAGCTACTTTTTATATACATTGAGAGGAAAAAAAAACAGGCTAAAAAATAGTAGACTCCAAAAGTTAATCGTGGCTCTCTAGGGCAATGCGAAAAAAGCTGCATTTTTTTCTCTGCCCTTTTCTAGAAGTCCTTTGTAATCAAAGAAAAGAGAAATAAATGCCACAAAAATATATTTTGTTTGAAAAATCTGCCGAGAGATGCTGCATATTTTAATCTCTTATTTTTAAACTAGAACTCTCAAATTATGTGGCTTTTTAGAGATTCAACTACTTTTTATATTTCTCATCAATTTTTAAAAATATCTGTCACTTCCTATCATATTTAGAAGTTTTCTGCTCTCCATTTACGCAGTGCTTTGGGGAAATTAAATTTGACCTTGTCAAAGTCATCAGAAAAGCCTTACTTTTGTTTCTGTGTGAAACCTCTTTAAAAGTTGTTAGGTGGTGTGAAAAGGCTGTTAGATTGGTCAAGAAGCCACCAGCACTGAAAATAAAATGGTTTTTTATCACTGCAAAAACCTCCATGGATAAACTTCACCTTCAAAGCAACATACAAACCCCGGAAACTCAAAAGAAGATATATGTGCAAGCCAGAGTGCCCTTGCATGCAGAGCACAGATCAAACCACTTGTTTGAAGATGCAGGATTGAGGCTTCAATCCACAAGGCCGATCTGGGCAAAGATCAGGCCTTAGGTCAAACCACTCTTGCGTGGGAGGTTCCCTGTGCACAATTCCACAGCACAAATGAGAATGACTCTTGGTTAGATGGGAAATCCTACTAAACATTAATATCGAAGACTGCCGGGAAACTACACTGTTATTGTATTAGCTGCTCTTGATTTGAGACACGTGTTAAAAAACTACACAATCTCCCCCCACCCCCAAATAGCACAAAGAGGGACATTCTAAGATCGTGACTCAGCAATACTTAGTCCTTAGGGCTCCTTCCACCACAGCTGTCTCTCAGGACCTGTGGTGCATCCTTTTTCCCTGGCACTCATGTTTCCTACCTCTACCACACCCACTGTACAAACATGCAAAAGGATGATGGAGCAGCGTTTCTCTGTGCTTCCAACCTCAGGTTGCCCAGGTTGCAGGCTTGAGGGAAGGAGAGAGCTGAAACTCCAGGTCACAGAGGCATGGAAGGGTGGTGTGGAGTGGTGGGGTATAGGAGGACGCAGTGGCCTGGTGCCCCTACCATGGGGATAAGGAGATCCAGGTTGGAGAAGTGGACAAGTAAAGTGAGGAAGAGCAGAGGGAGACTGGAGATACTGGAGGGGTTAATAACGTGGGCAAGATCAGGGCACCAAGCAGGGCAGAGCCAGGGAGGAGAGTGGGTGGGTGGTCCCAGGGCAGGGGGCGGGGTGAAGAACTGCTAGAGGGGCAGGTGGGAGGCTTGGTTGGTAGAGGTTCTTTCAACAGGGATCTGTGGATTATAGTTTTAGTTTTGTGTGTTTGAAAAATATCTTTATTTTTCTCCATCACTCAAATGGTGGTTTAGCTGGATAGATCAGTCTAAGTTGAGAGTTTTGTTCATCCAGTTTTGTTCCTCTTGAAGCTGCTTTTTCCATCATTTTGTGGCATTTAATGTTGCTTCTGAGAAGTCTGGTAGTAGTAGTAGTGTGTGTGTGTGTGTGTGTGTGCATGAGAGAGAGAGAGAGAGAGAGAAAATCTGTATTTTCTTTATGCACATTTTTCTTTTTATTCTTTATGGTCTAAGTCTCATTACAATGTTCTAAGGTGGGAATTTATTTTTATTTATCCTTTTGTCACCAAGAGCAAACTTTTCAGTCAGATGACCTATGGCTTTCTTTACCTCTAGGGAATTCTTAGCCATTACTTTATGCAAAGCAACTTCCATTGCTTCTCTGTCGTTCTTTCCATTCTCTTTTTTTGGGTCTCATATTATATGCATGTAATCACTCTTTTGTATATTTAAACTCTTTGTCTCTCTGTGTTGAATTTGGGGTGAGCGCCTTGGTTTGATCTTGCCAGTCACCAGTACTTCCTTTACTGAGTCTAAAGTTCATTTCACCTGTTAAGACATTTTTAAAATTCTAAGGGCTACCTTTTCATTTCCAAGAGTTCTACTGGTTATTTTGCACATCCATCTATTCTTGCTTCATTTATGCCTGATTTTGTTCCATTTGGCTAGTTCTGTTTTATAACTGTTATTCTCTTATCTCTTTGAGCTTCCTTGTTTTAAACAATTTGTTATGCTATTCATTAAAATTAATTTTTTTTCTGCAAAGAATTCATGTTCTGATTTAATGCTTTATTGACTATGTTTTTAGGTTAGGATTTCATGGATTTTAGAATTTTGATTTGTAAGCTTATTTTGAATTGGAATATTTTTACTGTTGTTTGTTTTTAATCTGCTTTCCCCCCCTCTCTTCTATTTCTCTATATTTGGTTTTGTAGTTGTCTCTTTACTTGGCCCCCTGGAATTCCATTTCAGAACCAGCTGTTATAAAGGCAGGTCAAGGCTCTTGGCCAAAGTGATGTCAGAGGTAACTTGGGTCCAGTCACTGGGCCAACACATGGCTTGGTTCTTTTCCTGGTTTCATGGCTAGATCTCTTTTCATCTCCCCAGGTACACAGATGCTCCTAACTCATAGCTCAGGCAGCCTCTCTAAGTTGATCATCTGAATTTAGGTCCCTTGTCACAAGTGGAGTAGTCTCCCAGTCTAGCAGCCACCACTTCCTAAATCTGGGCCTGGAGGCCAGCAGGTCCATGGCTACTGCCCAACTCAGTCTTTGGGATTCTGCTGCTTTTTCTTGTCCATGGAGATAGCGATCTCCCCCCCCCACCCCCTGAAATTCTGTAATGTCATTTTTGTTTCCTTTTTTATAGTTTAGCTTTGCCATGTGGTAGGGAATGAACAGCAATGCCAAAATGTGAACTTCTTGTCCCATCTTATTAGAAGTCCATGGGGTGCCTGGGTGGCTCAGTTGGTTGAGAATCTGACTTCAGCTTGGGTCATGACTTTGAGTCCCACATCAGGCTCACTGCTGTCAGCTCAGAGCCTGCTTTGGATCCTCTGTGTCCCTCTCTCGGCTGCTCCCCTGCTCATGTTCTCTCTCTCAAAAATAAAATAAAGCATTTAAAAAAATTTAAAAAAAAAGAAGTCCAGCAGCTGTTTTTAAACATTTACCTTGCCATGCTTTTACTTTTCTGTAATAGGCAAATAACCTTTAATTAATACACTGGCCATGAGTTGTAATGTTAAGGATTAAATGTAAATTTTGTATTTAGCCATTAGAACAACTTGCTGGCTATAAAACTAATAGGGCATGATTTTCCCTATCAAGGCTAAACTGTTCTTACTGGATCAAGAGCTGTATATCTGAGTCAATTTGCAAATTCAGTCATCTCCTAAGACCTAAAATCCAGAAAAAGCTAAGGCTATTCTCTTATGTTTTTTTTTTAATCTTTTTTATCGTTTATTTATTTTTGAGACAGAGACACAGAGCACGAGTGGGGGAGGGGCAGAGAGAGAGTGAGACACAGAATCTGAAACAGGCTCCAGGCTCTGAGCTGTCAGCACAGAACCCGACATGGGGCTTGAACCCACCAACCGTGAAATCATGACCTGAGCTAAAGTCAGACGCTTCAGCTGACCTGAGCTGAAGTCAGATTGAGCCATCCAGGTGCCCCTTTTCTTAAGGTTTTAAAAAAGATATGTAATCATAGGATTTTACAGCTCAAAGGAACAGCAAAGATTATATATTGTTAGCCCCTCATTTCTGGACCTGGAAAAGGAGACAGAGAAATTAAAGGTGTTGCTCAAGGTTACATGGTAGCAAAGCTAGAACTTGAATAATTGGGTTCTCCTAGATTTGTATTTCTTCAACAAAGTTGTCTGTAGTATAGTATCAGAAGTGAAAGAACTAGGATGCTTGATAAGTGACTTCTATTACGATGCTTAATTATTTACAAAGTGGAGGCATTTCACAGAACAAACTACATCCAGATTTCTGGAGGTCTCAATTTCAATCTACTGTGTATTTTTCAAATGCAAATATGTGCATACCAGCATTTCTTTCTCCTAACAGAAAAGTGTTAGCCAAGATACTCCTTATTCTGTTCTTCACATGGCTGTATCTCATGAAGTATCTTAGATCAATATGAGAATAAAAAATAAGGATATGAAAATAGAAGTATTGTATATTTGAGGGTCCACAGTTACAAGCATCAGAAGCTGACTCTGGGTGAAAAGTAACTTATTACAAGGATTTTGTGTAGCTCACAAAATTGTTGAAAGGCTAAAGAATCAGGCCATGGAATAAGCTTTCAGAAACGGGGCCCCAAAACTGTAGAGCCAGCCTGCTGAGAAAATCACTACTGCTGAAGCCCTGAACACTAGATGGTATAGTGAACCAGATGCTTATAGGAACTGGCCTTTTACAGTAGTCCCCAGCCTCAATGCCATTGGTGTGCAGAGCATACGATGCTGTGAATGATACCCTCTGGATCGGTATTTTTGTACTGCTACAGTCATGGGAGCTGAGCAGTAACACTGCTGATCCTGAAAACCAGTCTCCTCTTACCATTCTCGGCAGCAATGTGGATTCTATGCAGAGCTTCCTTCTTTAAGTGGGAATCTGCTGTGCTTCCATATGTCTAATTGATGTACTCTGGCTCGTACGTTAATAAGCTAGCTGTAAATGAGGGGCTGGGGAAGCAAGTTTTCTTTCTGCTATCTCAGAGAGCCGGGGCTCTGAATATGGTAATGTCTCCAAATTTAGCAACCATCTTCAGGTACCAGGCAACTAGAAAGTTTGCCAACATTTACTACATTTAATAAAATACACTTCCCAAACAAATGAAGGAAATGAAATGCCAATGGGGTTGCTATGGGGCAAGACCAGTGTGCTAAATATTCTCCATTTACTCCTCTGACACCACTCTCCACCCTTTTCCACCCTGCACTGTGCCCTCTAGAGGCTGATCTACATGGACTGCATCAAGCAAATTCCTTGTTCTCTGCTTCCTGTTGGGTTTGGTCAGTGGGAGGGGCTGGCAGGAGATGAGAAGGTAGTAGAAGGGCAGGGTTTGGGAATTTAGTCCTCCAATTCCCTCCTGGCTGGATTGCAGGTTGTTCCTCTCCTGAAAGGTCTCTGTGGGGTGACCTTTTACAGCTGGGGCTCTGACTACCCACTCCTTTTTCCTGCCCCTCAGGTTCTTACTATTGCTAGCCCTGGGGCACTTACCCAACCCTTGTAGCTTCCCTTACCCCCTTCCACACCTTATTAATAGCTTCATTTAAACTCCCCTCAATTATCCTATTAGCATGTTCTATCAGTTCCTTGCCAGGATCCTGAATAATATCTCCATCCCCACTGTGACGTATGCTGGGATCTTATTTTCTCATCTTGCCAAAGTGCTAGAATGTATTCCCTTTTGTTTTCTTCTCAAACCCAAATCACAGATTAATTGAGTTCCATGAAAATAGTATTTTGAAAATATGACAGTAGGAAAAATCTGTCATTAGGGTTTCAAAATTTATTTTCCATAGCTATAGCCTGGCCAGGCATCATAAAAAGTGCCCCCTGCCAAATCATGAATTTGGGTCTCCATTTCAGACCAAGAGGGAGACTGGGTCATATATATCTTTTTTAAAAAGTGTTTTGGCTGGTCCCGAGGCAAACAGATAGATGTTAAGGAAGGATTCACAGAAATAATACAAAATGATAGATACGGCTCCTGCCTTTCCACATATTCCAGTGGACATATTGCCTCCTTCAAAGTACTACAACTATGAGGAGGCTAAAATTAATACCCTGTATGGATTTTCTTTTACAGAGAGAAAAATTGTATGTGTCTGAATTCTCATAAAACTCTACAAAGGACTTCCTTGCTGAAATAGCTGTTTTCCCCGGTTGCTTCTGATTGATGGATAATTTCCTCTCACATTTTAACAGATGTCTTAGCCATTTCTGCCACCTGTAACATAGAATTCTCTACACATAAAATCTTTACTAATATGATACAAGAATGAGCCAATTGAAATTCCACTCTGCTTCGCTTACAAAAAAGTCCAAGAAAACAAGGTCATATAAAGGTAACAAATTTAAAAAAATCAACTGTTAGTATAGGTTCAACTGCGCCTCTTCCTTATCTACTCTTAGAGTTATGTATGTGATCATGGATCTTCAGAATGATGGATGAGGGAACTACATTATCTTTAGTCTCAAAAATTTGTTTTATTATATTTAAAATTTACTAAATGCCTTTTACAGGCCTAGATCTTCAAATTTAATGGGGAATGAAGAAATATAATATGCAGTGCTTACTCTCAAAAAGCTTACAATATAAAGAAAATGACAGTGAAAATTATTGAAGTTATATTAAATGCTTAATGTGTGTCATTCAATGGACAGATCTGGTATGTTTCTGTATAATATATTTCATTGTTCCTAACTGGTCAACCAGCTTAGACCAGCCAATCTTTTATTTATTTTTTTAACGTTTGTTTTAGTTTTGAGAGAAAGAGAGAGAGAGAGAGAGAGAGAGAGAGAGAGTGAGCCAGCAGGGGAGAGCAGAGAGAGAGGGAGACACAGAATCTGAAATAGGCTCCAGGCTCTGAGTTGTCAGCACAGAGCCCAAGGCAGGGCTCGAACTCATAAACTGTGAGATCATGACCTGAGCTGAAGTTGGACGCTTTACTGAATGAGCCATCCAGACTCCCTCAACCAGTCCATCTTGGTGGATGACCCAGTAGGCAAGTGTGACCACATCTCTCTTCCCAAGCTTTCTCTTTATATGGTTTGAATTGTGTTCCGTTTTTTAACACTCACAGAATATGACTGCTTGTGAAAAGTTTTACAATAATGATTCTAACACTAGGTTTCTTATATCCTGTGCTTATACAGCTAATTTTCTGAACATATAAATAAGAATTCAGACTCATCCCTATTCCATTATTCTGGTTGTTTGAGGCCCATTGTTCCAATTCATTAAACTAATCTGGACTCTGTTTTGATCATTCAGTTTATTAGGTTCCTCTTTAAACTTCAGTCACCTGAAAGTTCAATTTGGATATATTTTAATTAAAGGAATTTTAGTGTACTATGGGGTTTGTGAAACCTTGTTAACATTACCTCATTTTATCATCGGTGTCTCAGGGCAGAGCTTAGTCTCTTTCTTACAGGTGTGGCCACTGAAGCTCAGATCAGCAAGGCGACTTACTAGCAGGCGCAGAACTGAGACAATATATGTCATAAGGGGTGCCTGGGTGGCTCAACTGGTTAAGTGCCTTCAGCTCAGGTCATGATCTCACGTATGGAGTTCAAGCCCCACCTCAGAGCCTGGAGCCTGCTTTGGATTCTGTGTCTCCCTCTCTCTCTGGCCCTCTCATGCTCACGCTCTCTCTCTCAAAAATAAACATTAAAAATTTTTTTATAATGTCTTCAGACTAGTGCCTGGGTGTCTTTTCTTCTTTAAAATATTATATTTTTAAAAAGAGGTCTTGGGGCGCCTGGCTGGCTCAGTTGGAAGAGCATGTGACTCTTGATCTCAGGGTCGTGAGTTTGAGCCCCATGTTGGGCAGAGATTACTTAAATAAAAACCTTAAAAATAAATAAATAAAAAGAGGTCTTTTGTTTATTTTTAATATTACAGGTAATATGTTAGTACATTAACACTGCATAAAACGAAACACCATAGGTTAAGTGAACCTTCGTCCTTCCTGCAACCCCTCATCCCTCTCCAAAGGTAACCCAGCTCAGCTTGGAATGTATTCTTCAGGAACTTTGCCCGTGCACTTCTTCATGCTTGGAAATAGTTCATTTTGTGGGGTATCATATTGTCCTTGCTTTTCTGAAATTTGCCCTTTCCATTTCATAATATATTTTAGAACCCTTCTGTCAGCATTTACAAATAGTACTCATCTCTTCACCTGGTGCACAATGTTCCACTGTAGGGATGTGTACAACTTATTTAACTTTCCCCTTGTTGATAGACACTAAGATTGTTTGTACCTTTGTTATTAAAAATACTGTAATAAATATCTTGTACATGACTCTTTGGGTACATTTGTGAGAACTTCTCTAGATGCCTAAAAGTGGAATTGCTGCTTGAAAGAATGTGCTTTTAAAATCTTGAAAACAGATGCCAAAATTGTCCTCCAAAAAGTCCTACCATATATATTCCTGCCAACATGTACGAGGGTAGCATTTCCCACATTTTCAGTAATATTAATTAATACTAATTGCTTTAGGTTTTACTAATCTGAATTGCTCTAATTACAGAGTTGAACATCTTATATTTCTTCTTCTATGAATTGTTTATTCTTTAACATTTTTTTAAATGTTTATTTACTTTTGAGAGAGAGAGAGACAGAGTGCAAGTGGGGTTTGGGCAGAGAGAGAGGTAGACACAGAATATGCAGCAGGCTTCAGGCTCTGAGCTGTCAGTGCAGAGCCCGACACGGGGCTTGAACCCATGGACCAGGAGATCATGACCTGAGCCAAGGTCAGACTCAACCAACTGAGCCACGCAGGCGCCCCTCAATTGTTTATTCTTATTCTTTTCATAATACTTTCTCAACTATGCCTTATATTGTCTATATATACATCTCATAATAAATTGTCGAATAAGACAAGGACATGAACAGAGCTATAATTAGCCTTAAAGGCCCTTCTCTATGATTGGATATTGATCCACTAACAGATTTTTGAATGCAATTGTCTGGCAGTCAGTTTACAAACTGGGCAACACCCTTCCATCTTGCTGAAATAAATACTATGAATATCTTTGCAAAATATTGTGTTGAATAAAAGATTGCGCCTGGTACTCTTAATCTTTTATCTCTATCAAAAAAGAATATGAAGTTAGTTTAAACTGTTTTAATTGTTAGCTCACCAATGTTTATGTAATATGCATCCTAGGGTATTGCAGAAAGTAATACCAAGCTTGTTAACTCTAAGGATTCCATAATCCATTTTTTTATGTTTTTAGAAAAATCTGTATTTTTGCCTGGCTTAGATTTCTGGCACCTGTCCCATTTTCTATTTCCCCGAGACACGAGGCGGTGTTTCAGAGACCTATAATCTTTGATTCCGTCTGCAAAGCCTGTATACTGGGTTCTCTCTGACTCCCCTCATTTAGGTGGGACTAAATGAGATATAATCAATCAGTCTCTCTGACTCCCCTCATTTAGGTGGGACTCCAATTTATTCTCTGTGGTATCTGTTATACTCTTCTCAGTTTGAAGATTGCTTCCTTGCTGGAGAAGAAAGAAGCAATTGAGTAGCTCTGCCTTTTCTCTGTTATCATTTAACAGGATCTTCTCTAAGCAGTTAGCTTATACTTTCCTTCATCTTCTTCCTTCAAACTGTGTGTGTTTTCAAAGCCCTCTCTGTGGCTCTTACCATTTGGCACTCTTCACGACCTTCTGTCACTTTCTTACAGAGTTTGTACAATTTTATTTTTCACCTCGGTTGGTGTCTTTTCTTTTATCGTTTGTATGTGCCATTTCAAATTATAGACTCATCAGAGAACTCTATGGTGGGTCATATTAGTTTCTTCAGGTAATCATTACATTACAAAGTTTAATTTTTCAGAGTTTCACAATTTAAAAAAACTCAATGTATTCCTTTTGATTGCCTCTGGTCTTGGGGTTATATTTCCATGAGCCTTTGGAAGTTTGTTTTCTTAAAGCCTCAATTACATGTCTACTATAACCAAAGGTTCTTCTTTTTTTTTTTTTTTTTTTCTCTCCTACAGATTCTAGGAGGACATGCTTCCTTTCTTTCATCTCCAGGAAAGCAAGGACTGCATTTTATTCCATATGCTCATTGAAATATTTTTATCATGTAAACATCACCAGCAAAGCCTTCCTTTCTGGTGAGAACTGAGGCTAGGGTAGCACTTCCCTCCCTTCTTTCTGGTACTTTCTGAAAGATACAATTATCAGGCGGGCAAGTCAAGAATGTATTAAATTCTAAGATTGTTGCAGAGATTTTGAACAGATGTCTAAGTACTTGAAGTAACACATCAATATCACATCTTGCCTCTATGACATTTTTATCATTTGATTTAGAAAAGCGTCCCCCAGCCAGCTCCTCCACATAGCCTGGCATTCTTAGCACGCCCCTACAAATGGCAGGAATCTCTCACTCATGTTTAATCTTCTCCACATGCTGCATGCTGTACTTGTGGATTCCATATATTTGTAGTTTTGACACACGGTGGTACTATATATCCATTTTTATCAGTTCTGTTTATATTGAAAAATATATACCATTTCATTGCTTAAGCCAGTTCTATTTCCCCAAGTTTCAGGGACATCTAGGAAATTGTATTTATATGTGTGGTATATCCACGCATGATGTATTGCCCATTTCCCTTCAGGAATAAAGGAATCATTCCCCAGACAACTGAACTCAAATTGAGAGACATTCTACAATATATGTGAAAAGAATTCCTCAAAAATGTCAAGCTCATCAAAAACAAGAAAAGTCTGAGAAATTGTCACAGTCGGAAGGGCCTTAAGGACGCATGACTGGAACTTAATGTGGTATGTGAGATAGGATCCTCGAACAGAAAAAAGAAAACTAATGAAATCCAAATAAGGTATGGAGTTTAGTAATACTGTATTATATTGCTTCATTAGCTATGATAAATGTAGGATAGGATACAGATGTTAATTAACCTCATGGGCACCTGGTGGGATACACAGGAATTCTGTATTAACTTTGCAACTTTTCTGTAAATCTCAAACTATTCTAAAATAAAAACGTATATTTAAGAAACTAACAAAGGAATGATTACTCCAGCTCCTGGGAGCACCACTGAAGCAGGTCATCGCCCGTCAGCCTCTTCAAGGACTGCCTTAGCTGAAGACAGCTGCCTTATCTCCCAAGGCCATGTCCCTTGCAGGATGGCCTGCGTCCAGTGACTGACTGATGTGGGGATAAAAGGCCGGCCCCTCTTGCTCCAGTTCAGAACAGCTCTGAAGGGTGATCACAGCCTCAGAATTCCTCAGCAGGTTTGGCTGAGGCACTGCATGGAGATGGCATCACTACCACCACTACCCCCTCTGCTCAATTCTGCTTCTTCCTTCCCATTCGCAGGTGTTAATACCAAGAGCAGTCTCTAATAAACTTCCTGCAAGCTAATCTCCAGCTCAGGGTTGGCTTCCTGAGAAACCCAACCTGGGACAATCTGCTTGTTTTAAAGTTTTGGTTACATTGTATTATCTTGTATGTTAAAAAATGAATATTAGAGCCTTGAAGTGTTATTCCTAGTCTGGTTCTCTTGTTATTTTCTTAGGATTAATGGGCTTCTCTTTCTCCCACTGTGAATCCTCTTTCTATGCCATTATATTAACTTCTACTTATGTGATTTAGACGTTTCTTCTGAGCCTTTTTCTCCCTTCCTTTCAAACTTCATGTGAAGCCCTTTGACTGGTAACCTTTGTCCCTAAAACTTTTTTCTAATCTTGCTAACATACATTTCTGACTTGTCAGGAATTTATTATTTTGATATTACAAATAAGAGTTGAGAAGAAAAATACTGACACTGTCTTCTGAAACACCTTTTCACTTTCTTCTTCTCCTCCTTCTTATTTTTAATGTGTATTTATTTTTGAGGGACAGAGTGCAGGCGAGAGAGGGAGACACAGAATCTAAAGCAGGCTCCAGGCTCTGAACCGACAGCACAGAGCCCAAGGTGGGGCTCGAACTCACAAACTGTGAGATCATGACCCAAGCCGAAGTTGGACGCTTAACCGATTGAGCCACCCAGGTGCCCCACTTTTCACTTTCTGAATCCTCTAAAGGCACAGCTTTCAGCCAGAAGAGTCGAGACAGTGCTGGTGCAGTCGGTTCTCTGCCTGTCACCCTCCCTAACCAGCAGGGTCCTCTGTCTGAGGGTCTTCCATTGAGAGGATTCAGCCTGTCAAGGAAGGGTCCAGTGGGCTCACGTCGTTGGAGGGGCTCTTGGGGGCCAATGAGCCCTGTGTGTCAGTTTGGGTCTTCCGGGGAGCATGATGGGACAGAGTCAGGAGTCAAGATAAAGAGGGAGGAAGCAGGCTAGGGCAGGGAAAGATTTCAGACTGTGAAACACTCTGACACCTGTGAAAGTAAAGTAGCACAGATACAGACTTGGGCAGGCAGAGCCCCAGACTGTGTTGCAGATCTAGCAGTCTCTGCCACATCTCCAGTGGGGGAGATTTGGAGCAAAGACTGCTTATTAGGGTTGTCCTGCAATGGGTACAAGTGGCTGGGCCCTAGCACACCTGCTCAGGGTGCTCAGTCATTGACTGGGACTGTCTGCGAAGTGCATGGCCTGGGCTTCAAAGTTGAGGCAGATCCCAAAGGTTGCTACAGCTGGAGGCCGTCAGGGGATCACATTCCTTGAAGCTGACTGGCAACTTCTTTCTTGATGAGAGATCCAAGTGGTGTATCTCCATGGCTGCCATAGTCCTCCCTCTGGCATTACAGCCTCCTTCTCTATACATGTTCAGGGAGCAGTCCCTCCATGTTCCAGTGGACCCCTCTTCCTGAGGGCAAATGTAGAAGAGCGGGGCTAGCATGCAGTTTGAAGCCTCCATGGTGCACAATACCATCCTGAATGGGGTTCTCATTGCCAGTGAGACAGTGAGGATTGAGGCACAGCACCTCCTCTTATCCTCTTGCTTTCTTGAACCATTGTCTACATCGCCTATGGCAGTTGGGTCCTCCAGGAAGCGATGCTGAGACACAGCTGGGAGTGCAAGACATTTATGGGAGGTGGGAAGTGGGAACAATGCCTGAGAAAGATAAAGGGAAGGCAGAAGGACAAGGTAGAGCAAGCCTTTAGACCATGATGCAGATCTGACATCTGTGAAAGGAAAGAGGGAAGGAAGAGAGATTGGGAAGCAAGAGCTTCAGGCTGTAGTGTGGATCTGAAAGTCTTGGCCAACGCAGTGGGAGCTCTGCATCAAAGGTGATCTGTTAGAGGAGTCCTGGATGGGGTGGAAGTGGCCAGGCCCTGACCCCTCTGTGCTCAGCCCTTGACTGGGGCTGCCTGGCAGGAGAACGACCTTGGCATGACAGCTACAAGCAGTGGCGAGTTCTTTCTTGAAGCAGGAATCTGAGCAGAAGCCTCTGCCCCCGCCCCCATTGCTCCAGCATGCTAACCCAGGCTCTATGGCATTAGGGAGCCAACTCTCACCCCCCTCTGATGGCATGGTCACACATCCTGGCTTGACCATGACTTTACAAGGTAATGTATCATCAGGGGGTCTAAAAACCTAGTTTGAGGTGGAGGGAGGAAGCTCTTGTCTGTAAAATAAAGCATTTAATCTTATGCGGAAGCTATCTTTCTAGGATGTGAAGAGAACATGTGCTCCTCAGTTTTCAGTGGAGTGGGATGTACTGCTGTTGCTTATTTTTTATTAAAAAAAAAAAACGGATAAACTTGACATTCAACATTGTATAAGTTTAAGATGTCCAGTGCTTACTTTGGTACATTTGTATATTGTAATATGATTGCCAGTGTAGCAATATTTATCACATTACCTAATTATAGCATAATATTATTGTCTATATTCACTAGACAATTCACAAGACCCATAGATTGGATATTATGGTCGTTTTAACAGTATTAATTCTACTGATCCACGAACACAGGATGCCTCTCCATTTGTTGTGTCTTCCTCAATTTCTGTCAGCAAAGTTTTGTAGTTTTCATTGTATAGATCTTTCATATCCCTGCTTAAGTTCATTACTAAATATTTTGTTGTTTTGATGCTATTTGAATGGGATGATTTTTTTCTGATGCTTCATAAATGGTATAAAGGAATGCAATTGATTTCTGTATGTTGATTTTTGTATCCTGCTTCTTTACTGAAGTCATTAATTAATTCTAATAGTTTCTTGACTGATTCTTTGGGATTCTGTACATACAGAATCATATCATCAACAAATAAGGACAGTTTTACTCCTTCCTTTCTGACTTGGATGCTTTTGATTTCTTTGTCTTGCCTAATTGCTCTTGCTAGGACTTCCAGTACTATAATGAATAGGAGTGGTGAGGGTGGACATCCATGCCTTGTTCCTGATCTTAAGGGAAATGTTTTCAATTTCTCTCCATTGAGTATAATGTTAGCTGTGGGTCTGTCTTATCTGGCTTTATGTTGAGGTACATTCCTTCTATACCTGTATGTTAAGGTTTTTTTTTTTAACTTTATTTTTGAGACAGAAAGAAAGAGAGAGAGCACACACAAGCAGGGGAGGTGCAGAGAGAGAGGGAGAGAGGAGAGAGAGAATGTTAAGCAGGCTCCATGCCCATTGTGGAGCCTGATGCAGAGCTCGATCCCACTACTGTGAGACCATGACCTGAGCTGAAACCAAGAATTGGACTCTCAACTGGCTGAGCCACCCAGGTGCCCATTAAGGTTTCTATCATGGAAAGATGTTGTGTTTTGTCAAATGCTTTTTCTGCATCTATTGAGCTATTGAGATAATCATGTGATTTTTGTCTTTCATTTTATTAATGTGATGTATTACATTTACTGATTTGCCTATGTTAAATCATCCTTGGATCCCATGGATAAATTCTGCTTGGTCATAAGGGTATGTAATCATTTTAATGTGTTCTTGAATTTGGTTTACTAATATTTTGTTGAGAATTTCTGCATCTGGGGGCACCTGGGTGGCTCAGTCAGTTAAGCGTCTGACTTCGGCTCAGGTCATGATCTCATGGTTCGTGGGTTCGAGCCCCGTGTCGGGCTCTGTGCTGACAGCTAGCTCAGAGCCTGGAGCCTGTCTTCGGATCCTGTGTCTCCCTCTCCCTCTCTGTCCATCCCTGGTCATGCTGTCTCTCTCTCTCTCAAAAATAAATAAAACATTAAAAAAAAGAATTTCTGCATCTGTATTTATCAGGGATATTGATCTATATATATATATATTTTTTTCTTGTGGTATCCTTATCTGGTTTTGGTTTCAGAGTAATGCTGGACTCACAGAATGAGTTTGGAAGTGTTTCCTTCTCCTCTATATTTTAGAAGAGTTTGAGGAAGATTGATGTTAATTCTTTAAATGTTGATAGAATTCTCCAGTGAAGCCATCTGGTCCTGGATCTTTCTGTGTTGGAAGTTTTTTTTTTTTTTTTTAATTATGGATTCAATCTCTTTACTTGTCAATCTGTTCACATTTTCTATTCCTGATTCACTCTTGGTAGGTTGTGTGTTTCTAGAACCATATACATTTTGTCTAAGTTATGTAATTTGTTGGCCTATAATTGTTTATAGTAGTCTCTTATGATTCTACATATTTCTTTAAAAAATTTATTTTAATTTTTTTTGAGAGAGAGAGAGAGAGACAGAGAGCAAGCAGGAGAGGGGCAGGGAGAGAGGAAGACACAGAATCTGAAGCTGGCTCCAGGCTCTCAGCTGCCAGCACATAGCCTGACATGGGGCTCAAACCTTATTATTTCCTTATTATTAAATTATATTAAATCATTATTATCTCCTTCCTCTGCTAGCTTTGGGATTAATTTGTTATTACTATTTTTTTCTAGTTCCTTGAGGTGCAGAGTTAGGTGTTTATCTGAGATCTTTCTAATTTCTTTTTTTTAAGTTTATTTGTTTATTTGTTTATTTATTTATATATTTATTTTTGAGAGAGAGAGAGAGTGAGCTGAGGAGGGGCAGAGAAAGAGGGAGAGAGAATTCCAAGCAGGCTCCATGATATCAGTGCAGAGCCCAATGCAGGGCTCAAAGTCATGAACCTTGAGATTATAACCTAAGCCAAAACCAAGAGTTGGATACTTAACTGACTGAACCACCCAGGTGCCTCTCTTATGTCTTATTATATGTGTTTTTCCCTCTAAACTTTCCTCTCAGAACTGCTTTTGCTGCATCCCACAGTGTTTGATTTATCATGTTTTCATTTTCATGTGTTTTGAGATCATTTTTCATTTCCCTTTTGATTCTTGCTTCGACCAAGTGGTTGTTTAGAAGAGTGTTGTTTAGTTTCAACATACTTGTAAATCTTCTCATGTTCCTCTTGTAGATTTTTAGTTTCATACCATTGTAGTCAGAAAAGATAGTTGGTATGATTTCAATCTTAAATTTGCTAAGATTTGTTTCACGGCCTATCATATAACCTACCCAGGAGAATATTCCATGTGCACTTGAAAAGAATGTGTATTCTGCTGCCGATAGATGAAAGGTCCTGTATATGTCTGTTAAGTCCATTTATTCTAAAGTATGTTTCAACAATCAGCAAAACTAAAAGGCAACCGATAGAATGGGAGAAGATATTTGCAAACGACATATCAGATAAAGGGTTGGTATCCAAAATCTATAAAGACCTTATCAAACTCAACACCCCCCCCCCAAAAAAACCCAAATAATCCAGTGAAGAAATCGGCTAAAGACATGAACAGACACTTCTCCAAAGAAGCCATTCAGATGGCCAACAGACACATGAAATGATGCTCAACATCA
>CM053573.1:62262302-62345147 GCA_028646485.1 Cryptoprocta ferox
GTTGTGGGAGGGAGGATGGGCTAAATGGGTAAGGGGCATTAAGGAATCTACTCTTGAAATCATTGTTGCACTATAAGCTAACTAATTTGGATGTAAATTTAAAAAAAAGATTAAAAAAAGTAAAGTATGTTTCAATTCCATATAAATTCTTGTTGATTTTCTGTCTAGATGACCTATCTATTGCTAATAGTGGAGTACTGAAGTCCTCCACAATTATTGTACTGTTATCTACTGCTCCCTTAATATCTATTAATTGCTTAATATATTTCAGTGCTCAGGTGTTGGGAGTATATTTATTATTGTTATGTCTTCTTGATATATGGACCTCTTTATCATTATATAAGGACGTTCTTTGTCTCTTGTTGCCCTTTTTGCCTGGAAGACTATTTTGTCTGGTCTAAGTATGGCTACATGTACCTTCTTTTTGTTTCTGTTTGCTTGGAATGTTATCCTCTATCTTTGCACTTAATGTGTGTCTCTAGAGCTGAAATGACTCTCCTCCTGGCAGCATACAGGTGGGTCTTGTTTTTTATACATCCAGCTACTTTTTGCCTTTTTATTAGTGAGTTTAATCCATTTACTGTTGTTCCCCCTATCTTCCAGTTGGTGAAGCTGAGGAATAGAGAAGTGCAGTGACTTTTCCAAGGTCATATGGAGAGCAGGCAGTGAGGCCAAGGTGTAGATCAAAGCAGCCTGGCTCCAAGTCCACCTAGGAACTCCTAGACCACACTGCCCATTAAAAGATTCATCAAGCCTCCCTATGGTGCCTCAAGAAATCTTACAGGAAAATTCAAGAATAGATGGTCACTTGATAAAATTTAAGCTAAAGAAGAGTCCTTTGCTGGGAGGGATCACCCTTTTGTTTCTACCAATGGGAACCAACATTGCCAAATGCCAGTCCTCCTCATGAAAGCTGCTAATTCTAGTCTTTCTGAGATGGCTCTTTTCAGTCTGAAGTTTGGTTTCCCTCTAAACTGTTACTCTTTACTCTCCATTATATGTAGCCATGGCCTACTGTCAAAGCAATTAACACATGGAAAGGAGCTTATTTCCCCGGTGGCATTCTAGAATAATTTATTAATTTCTTTCCACTTGTTTGTCAGGACTATTCATTTAGTGAGCCTCTTGGTCTAGGGGCCTGTGAGAAGACTCTCAAATTCACTTTGTTTTTTTTCTATATTGCTATTTTCTACCCTAAGGAAACAAGGAAAGCAATGACTGCTTGGTAATAAATTAACATAGAAAGTATACTAATTCATTTTAGAAAGATTTTTCTACTGGAAGGTTTTTCCAGTTAACCTTCCATCTCCTATTACCCAGAAAATTAAATTAATAAGAATTCCCAGGGCAAGCTGGTCAATCCATATTTCAATGTGAAACAAAGTTAACATTTACGGTCATTAATCTAATTTTTCTCTAGAGAGTCGATTCATTTGGTTAATGTTTTTCTTGTAACTCTCTTACTTTATACATCTGTCCAATCTAGTTTTTCCTTGTTTGAATATGGTTCAAGAATTCTGTCCTGAGTATAGGAAATGTTCATGGAATTGGTCCATGGGATAAATATCACAGAAGAGCTACTCATGGGACATAAAAATCCGCATCATATTTTCATCACCTTAAGCAGGACAATTAGACATCTTTGAAGTTCTGGTTTGTGTTTCAGCACAGGTTGGACAACACTGATTGGCCATAATATTGAATGATGTATATTATCAGTTGTTAGATTTAACTGTGAACTCAATGCCTTGTCCTTTCACCAAGTTTGTGGATATAATATTTATATGATTCTTCAAAGCCTGCAGAACATTTCCTAGGTTCTGGGAAGCCAAGACCATGTTTCTCAAATCATGGTCCATGACAATGCACATCAGATAATCTTATGGATAGTGTTAAAAATGCAAATGGCAGACCTACTGAATGAGAATATTGAGAATCAGGCCCAAGCACATGCATTATTATTATTCTTAAGCACACTGAAGTTTGAGAACAACAGGTTAGCCAAAGTAAACAGTTTGAGAATCAACCTAGGGTAGAACTTTTTGTGGATATTCACAATCTGATTCTAAAATTTATCTGGAAAGGCACAGGAATTAGAATAGTCAAAAAATTCAGGAAAATAACAAGGTTAGAGGATTTACACTACCTGGCTTCAAAGCTTATTAAAAAGGTACAGTAATCTTGCAAAACATTATGGAGGTTCCTCAAAAAATTAAAAACAGAGCTACCCTACAACCCAGCAATTGCATTATTAGATATTTTCCCAAAGGATACAAAAATGCTTATTCAAAGGGGCACACGCACCCAATGTTTATGGCAGCACTATCAACAATAGCCCAAGTACAGAAAGAGCCCAATGTCCATCAACTGATGAGTGGATAAAGAAGATGTGGTGCACACACACACACACACACACACACACACAGAATGGAATATTACTTGGAGTTCAAAAAGAACAAAATCTTGCCATTTGCAACAATGTGGATGGAACGAGAATATGTTATGCTAAGCAAAGTAACTCAGAGAAAGATAAATACCATATGATTTCACTTATATAGAGTTTTAAGAAACAAAATAGATGAACATAAGGGAAGGGAAGGAAAAATATGGTATAAACAGAGAGGGAGGCAAACCATGAGAGACTCCTAAGTACAGAGAATAAACTGAGGGTTGCTAGGGGGGTACTGAGTGTGGATGGGCTAAATGGGTGATAGGCATTAAGAAGGGCACATGTTAGGATGACCATCGGGGGTTATATGTAAGTGATGAATCACTAAATTCTACTCCTGAAACCATTATTACACTATATGTTTACTAACTTGGAGTTAAATATAATTAAAAAAAAAATAAAAAATACAAAAAAAACACCCCAAACTTTAAATGGGCAAATTATATGGTATGTAAATTATATCTCCAATAAAGCTGTTAAAAAAAAGTTACAGTAATCAAAATTGTGTAGTATTGATGAAAAGATAGATACATTGATTGGTAAAACAGAATAGAGAATCCAGAAATAGACTCACAAAATTTGGCCAATTGAGTTTTGACAAAAGTGCAAATGCAATTCAATGGAGAAAGGATAGTCTTTTTAACAAAAGGTATGGGAACACTTGGATGCCAGTAAGCATAAAATGTGAACTTAAAATTATACTCCAAACTTTATATACAAATTAACTGAAAATGGGTCACAGAACTAAATATAAAATGTAAAACTATAAAAGTTTTAGAAGAAACAATAGGAGGAAATCTTTGTGAGCTTGAGTTAGGCAGAGTTCTTAAAACAGCACAAGCATCATCCCTAAAGGAAAAAATTGATAAATGGGACTTGATCAAAATTTAAAATTTTGCTTTGCACATTGTTAAAAGAATGAAAGATAAGTTACAGACTGTGGAGAAATATGTGCACATCATATATCTGACAAATGGCTTTTATCCAAAATACATAAAACTCTCAAAACTCAAGAGTAAGAAAATTTAAAAAATAGATGAAAGACTTGAACACATGATTTGTCATAGAAGAAAATACATGGATGGCAATAAACACATGGAAAGATGCTCAATATCAGTATTTACTAGGGAAATGCCAATTGATACTGCAATAAAATAACACTAACTTCCTATAAGAATGTCTAAAAACAGACAATTCCAAGAGCTGACAAGGATGCAGAGTAACTGAAACTTTTAAATATTGCTGATAAGAAAACTATGAAGTGGGACAGCTCCTTTAATATATATTATATAAATTATATATACATTTATCATAACATGAAGAAACCCCCCCTCTAAGGTGTTCACTGAAATGAAATGAAAATTTATGTTCACATTAAAAACCTGTATGCAAATATTCACAACAGCTTTATTCATAATTGCTGAAGATTGGAAATAACCCAATTATCTTTCAGCTGGTGAATGGATAAACAGTTGTGCAGTTATACAATGGAATACTATTTAGCAATAAAGAACGAGCTACTGATACATGCACCAAAATGGATGACTTTCATATGCATTTTTCTTTTTTCTTTTAATTTTTTTAGTGTTTTTTATTTATTTTTGAGAGACAGAGAGAGACAGCTCGAGCAGGGGAGGGTCAGAGAGAGAGGGAGATATAGAATCCAAGACAGGCTCCAGGCTCTGAGCTAGCTGTCAGCACAGAGCCCGACGCGGGGCTCAAACCCACAAACCATGAGATCATGACCTGAGCTGAAGCCGGACGCTTAACCGACTGAGCCACCAAGGCGCCCCTTATATGCATTTTTCTAAGTGAAACAAACCAGATCCAAAGGCTACATACTGCATGATCACCTACGGCATTCAGAAAAGAGTAAAACTATAGGGACAAAGAGCTGACCGTCAGTGGTTGCCAGGGACTAAAGGAAAGGGGAGTTTGTTGTTGTTGTTTTAGACAGAGAGAGAGTGAGAGCATGAACGGGGGAGAGGTGCAGAGGGAGAGAGAGAGAATCCCAAGGAGGCTCCATACTCAGCAGGGACCCCAACATGGGGTTCGATCTCACACCCTGGGATCATGACCTGAGCTGAAAGCAAGTGTTGGACACTGAACCGATTGAGTGGCCCAGGTGCAAAAGGGGAGTTTTGAATACAAAGGGGCAGCATATATAACGAGTTTCTGGAACTCTTCTGTATATTAATTGTGGTGGTGGTTACTTGTCTCTATGAATCAGGAATATGCCAAAAAGTATAAATTTTACTTATGTGAATAAAAAAGAATCAGCTAAGGCATATCTGATTTAAAACTGCCAATGAATCCAAACTAACATTTATTGAGCATGTATTATGAGCAGGGCCTGGACTGGTGGTATGAGGAAAACAAAGCTTTATAATAAGCCCCTTCTCTCCACAGACACCAATCCACTGCAAGACACAAACCAGTACACAAATAGCTTCCATGAGGCATTGGGGGATATATGCCCAATGAAGGAACAAAGAAGGTATAGTGGGAGAACACTGGATTTGTACAAGGAGAACTCTGAACTTGGAAAACTGCCTGGCTGAGTCATAGCAGAAATAAATCAGATTGTACGCTGACCAAAGATGAGATAGGATAAAATTATGAGCATGGAAAAATGTGATTATTGATCAGGGAGGGTGAGGTAATAAAACGCAAACTCTAAACGTCATGAGACTCATTCAATGCATGTAATGCTATTTTTTTTTTTTAAAGATGAGTCAAATAATTCAGTACTGATTCCTCCCAAGGAAGGGAAATGAAAAGATACAGAGTATGATGTTGTGGTAAAAGTTGCGTTGACTTTGGATTCCATGAGCAATTTCTTCATTCCCTCCTCCCCCATAAACATAGTTCCCTCCTTTGAGAACTACTGTTGGAAGAAAACGTAGGTCTTCCGAGAGTAGAATATGAATGCTATTGTCAGGAGAGACCTCTGTGAGGGAGTCACCTAGGACTTAGATCCTAAAGAGGAGGTTGATGGCAACGAAGATTAAAATTAAAACTCCCCCCTTTCAGCATTATGTATCTAGGACAGTCGTTCTCAAAGCATGGACCCTGGACCAGCTGGAAAGCTTCATCTGGGAATTTGTTAGAAATATAGATTCTAAGATTTTAAGCCAAACCTACTCAATCAGAAACTTGGGTTGGGCCCAGCAATGTTTCAGCAAGCCGTTGGTGTGATTCCAATGAATGTTTGAGAAGTTTGGGAGTTTGAGATGTCAAAACTTAATACTGTGCTTAACTATTGTGACCAGTTGAAGGTGAAAAAGGAATATCAACTCCTAGTGACCCCCCCCCCCACCTTCCAAACCCTTACGGGGCCCAACTGAAGGCTCTCCAGACCAGTGGAACAATGGCACTTGTTTTAACCAATCATATATGACCTTTGGGCTAGCTCCATTCTATCCAGAGTATTAGTTTCCAATCCTTTATTAGCATAAACACCTTGAATCTCTTCCACTTTTCTAAAGCACTTACAAAATTCTGACTTTTCACCCCAATGAACTAGTCAATAATTTTTTTTTAATTGATGAGTGTCTTTTTGTCAGGCCAATAAATAAACTCTAAAGTCTGCTTTCTTTTTTACTGGTGAAGCTCTGGTGGTCTTGTCTTATTCCTTTATAGACAGCAGGCAGTCAGAGAGTTACTCTAGGATGTAAGGTTACATTTTCATCCCCAGACAAGTACTTTAGAATAGGAAGTTCTGTATTCTAATCCTTGTGCCAACCCAACTTGTGGAAGGGCTTTGGCAAGCTGCTTAACATCTTGGAGTATCAGTTTTCTCATTTGTAAAAAGCAAAGAGGCAATCACAAATCGACAGAGTGGCTGTGAAGTTGCTTGGTAAAGTGGAAAGTGGATATACATGGAAGCATTAGTATCATTTTGTGAGCCTTTCTCAATACTGCACTCAATGCCCTCATTTTTTCCCTTGCCATCAGAGCACCCCCACAGGGGAAGCCTACAGCCTGGGCATGGTCCACACTCTTCTGGAGGCCTTGCCAGCAGGGCAAACATCATTGTTTTGGAATTAATCTGGGTGAATGGAATGGCAGAAAATATTCCAGCTTGCAGGATCATAGATAAAAAACATTAGATGATTATAGGAATACATTATAGACTTTCCATCAGAACTTGGAAATGACATTGCAAATTGGTGTGCAATTTACAATAAAAAATGTTCTTCTAATCCTTGGAATGAACAATTGGCTTATGGCAAATCTTCTGAGCCTCCTGAAATGAAAGTGTTCTGCATGCAGAGCATCTCATTACCTGACACAAACAAATAGGGTGCAGCTGATGCCAGTGTCTAGCAGTCCTAGGAAACAAACTGCTGCTTCTGGTAAATAAGTGGGAGTTTATATTGAATTATTTGCTAAGGGCCAAATTAGTCCCTTGTAGTATATGCAACATTTCTCAAGAATAAAAGATGTTTTTCTGCTTAAATAGTACCCTGACCAAGGCAATTATTACTTTAATGTATCTGACACAGGAATGATCCTGATACTTCCCTAGGGTCTTTAGGAAAGAGGATTTTTCCAAAGCATGCTAACATTAAAAAGAAAGATCTCTAGACAAGCATAGAATATATTTAATGGAGAAGGGAAGGTAACATCTCTTGTCTAGCTCTTTCTCTGTGCCAGGCACTGTACTGTTACAAGCATTAAACTTATCCTCACAATAACTCTTGAGAGATAGGTATATTCCCCCTCATTTTAACAGAATAGGACACTGTGGCTCAGAGCAGTTAAGCAGTTTTCACAAAGTCACACAGCACACAGTTTATGGCAGAATGGAGATTCAAGTTCAGTAGGTGGTCATTACCTAGACAGTTGCAGCAGTCTACTGTGCTAGATAGCTTCCTATGCCCATCCAGAAGCCCTCTATACCTTTCTCCATATTACTTTGCACTTGGAGAGACTGCCCCAACTTTCCTTCTGGTTTCCAGTTGTGTTTGTCCAATGGGGAGTATTGGCCAGAAGCAAAAAGAGGGAAGTGAGTAAGGCCAAGGTTTTTATGCTCCCCTCCCCAGCTCCTTCTTGCTCCATCATCCAGAAATCTTAGCTCTTACTCCTCTGAGAGCCCTGCACCCTGGCCACATCTTCCCAAATCTTCCAGTCTCAGTTTGCCATGCAGTTAATTTTCCTTTGACCAGCTTATAACACATCAAGGCTTAGACATGGCTGCCCCTCCATTTTGTTGTTGTTTTGTTGCTGGTCCTCATTCAAATGAAGTTGTTGAAAAATGGACATGTTCTGCTTATCCTACACAGTGTCCTATCTGAATAGCTCCTGGTTCAATGTTTAGAGAGTGTCTCTCCTCTGGCTACTGCTCACTGAGAAAAACCAAAGGGTTTTTATGAACAAAAGCACCTCACTGAGCCATATGTGGTTTCTGAATGATGACATTCAGAGTCTGGTGAAAAATAGTAACAGAACCTGACATTTATACAAAGTTCTACAGCTTTACATTCATTGCTTTCTATTTAAGGATATATTAGAAGGTAGGAGTGAACCCAGGAAAAAAATAGCTGAACATGAAATTACAGTACAGTTATTTTTTTAAAGACAGGTAATGACTGAACTCTGATCAAGATACATAACAGCTGTTGAAGGTCTTGTCTTGCTTCAAACTATTTTCATTAAGCTGATGAAACTGGTCTGTTTGGGCAGTGCTAACTAACTCCTGTTTTTTGAATGAATTTGTTACCCATGACTTCAGAAGAATAAAGAGGAAATAGAAACAGACTATTAAATAGGACAGATACAGTGAATAGTTTTCCACATGTTAATGATATAGGCACAAATAAAACCCTTGGTGATCAGCAAATGTAACAGTCCTAACATTTTCAAAGGTGTCACTCTTAAAAGTCTAATGTGATGCATAGATGGGCAATACTTTTTTAAAAAGTGGTTTCATGATATTTTTGTGCTTGAAATGACAAGGAATTTTGGAATCATCATCTTACCAAAAGATAGTTATTCTATTATTAGATAATTATGGAACTTAACACAAGAAAAGAAGATAGAAATGGGTAGTATTTTAAAATGTGTTCCCATAATTATGAAATATCCCTTTTAGTCTCTAGTAATACTTCTTACCTCAAAGTCCACTTCACTGATACTAATTTAACTACATCAGATTTACATTAATTAGTGTTTATGTAGTAGATCTTTTCTCATCCTTTTATTTTCAAATGTTCTCTGTCTTTTTACTTAATGTGTGACTCTGGTGAATAAATAGCATATAGTTGGGTTTTGTGGTTTTTAAATTTAGTCTGACAAACTGTCTTTTAATTGGATTACAGACCACTGACATTTAAAATTATTAATAATTAATGGTAGAGTTTGAGTCTAACACCTTGCTATTTGTCCTCTTGTACTTTCTTCCTTTATTTCTCATTTCCTGCCTTCTCTTGCATTATGAAAACATTTTTTATTATTCCATTTTTCTTTGTTTACTTTACAGTCTATTTCTTACATAGTTCTCTTAGTTCTTACCCTAGAGAGTACAATATGCATCCTTGATGTATTATAGTCTACCTTAAATGAGTACTTGATTTTACCACTTCCTAAATTAGGCAAGGACCTTGCAACAGTTTAACTGTATTTAATGCCCACCACAGTTTGTGCTCTTCTTGTCATGTATCTTACTTCTACATATGCATCTATTATTGTTCTGATGTAAACAGTCAATATTCTTTCATATTTAACCTTTTCCAGTGCCCTTTCATGCTACCATCCGAGATCATTTTCTTTCAGCCTGAAGAACTTCCTAGTATTTCTTTTGGTTCACAGCTGCTGACATTCAAGTTTTGTGTGAAAATTTCCTTACTTAATCTTCACTTTTATACATCCATCTGCATTATGACATGATTTACATATAATAAAATTCACCCACTTTAGGTGTATAGCTTGATAAACTTTGGTAAATTGCATATATATGTGCCTCCAGCCCCCTCCCCCAAATCCAGTTTAGAATACTTTTATCACCCACAAAAAGTTCCCTTTTGCCCTTTTGAAATCCATCCTTGCCCCCAGGGAACCACTGCTCTGCTTCAAGTCATTATAGTTTTACCTTTTCTGGAATTTCATATACATGGAACCATATAGTATGTTGCTTTTTGTGACCAATTTCTTCCATTTAGTACAGTGTTTTTGAGATTCATCCATGTTGATATGTGTACCAGTAGCTCATTCCTCTTAATTACTGAGTAATAGCCCATTGCATGAATATGCTATATTTTCATTATCCATTCACTAGATTTTGGACATTTATATGGTTACATTTGTAACTATTATGAATGCTTATGCTGTAAATATTCATATATTAGTTTTGTGAGGACGTGTTTGCATTTTTCTTGGGTAGATATCTGGGAGTCAAACTGCTGAACCATATGGTAAGTATATGCTTAACTTTTAAAAAAATTGCTAAAATGATTTTCAAAGTGGTTCTACCATTTTACATTCCTGCTTGTGATGCATGAGGACTCCAGTTGCTCTATATTCACCAAGGCTTAATGTTGTCAGTATTTAAATTTCAGCCACCCTACTGAGTAAATTGTAGTTTTAATTTGCATTTTCCTAATGGCTAATGATTTGGTACATCTCTTCATGAGCTTGTGGGCCATCAATATACCTTTTCTGGTAAAATATTTGCTCAAATTTTTGTTCAATTTGTCTCTGTCAAGTCTTCAGAGTTTTAAAAATATATTCTGAATATAAGTTCTTTGTCAGGTACATGTTTTGTTTTGCAAAGATCTTCTGTCTGTGGTTTACCTTTTCATCTTTTTTTTATATTAATATGATGGATGACATTGAATGACTGAGATACTGAACCAACATCACATTAACAAGATAAATTCCCTTGATTATGATATATTATTCTTTTTATATATTACTGGATTCAATTTGCTAATATCTTGTTGGTATTTTTATGTTTCTGATTATGGAGTATATTCATCTCTAGTTTTCTTTTTGGTACTATCTTTGGTTTTTATATCAGGATAATGCTAGCCTCATAAAGTAAGGGGGAGTGTTCCCCCCTCTTCTCTTTTCTGGAATTGTGTAGAAATTGTGTAGAAATAATGTTATTTCTTCTTTAAACATTTTGCACATTCACCAGCGAAACCATCTGGGCTTGGAGCTTTCTTTTTTGGAAGATTTTAAACTATGAATTGAATCTCTTTAATAGCTATAGTACTATGCAGGTTAAAGAAATTAGTCCATCACATCTAAGTTGTTGAAAATTTGTGTGTTGAGTTGTTCTTCACTGTATTCCCTTATTATTCTTTAATTAATTAATTAATTTAAAATGTTTATTTTTGAGAAAGAGAGTGCGAGTGGGGGTGGGGCAGAGAAAGAGGGGGAGAGAGGATCTGAAGCAGGCTCTGCGCTGATAGCAGTGAGTCCAATGCGGGGTTAAAACTCACGAACCATGGGATCATGATCCGAGCCAAAGCTGGACACTCGACCAACTAAGCCACCCAAGCGCCCCTCCCTTATTATTCTTTTAATGTCTGCAGGGTGTATAGTCATATCCTCTCTTTCATTCCTGATAGTGGCAATTTCTCTCCTCTCTGGCTAAAGACTGATCAGTTTTACTGAGCTTTTGATCTCATTGATTTTTTTCTGTTAGTCTTGTTTTCAGTTTCATTGATTTTTTTGCTCTTATACTCATTTTATTCCATCCTGCTTATTTGAGTTTTATTTTATTCATCTTTTTTAAGTTTCTCAAGGTGGAGTTTAGAATATTGATTTGAGAACTTTCATCTTTGCCAATAAAGCATTTAATGCTATAAATATCTCTTTAAGCAATGCTTTAATTGCATCTACATATTATGATATGTTGCATTTTCATTTTTTTCAGTTTTAGATATTTTATTTTTGCTTTAGGAAAGTATTTTAAAGAACTCAAGAGGAGAATACTCTCTTATAGTTACCTATATATTTGCTATTTTTTGCTTTCTCTTCATTTCTGATGTCCCAAGTTTCCTTTTAGTAACATTTTCCTTCAATCTGAAGGATTTTCTTTAGCAATTATTTTTGGACACGTCTGCTGGCTCTTAGTTTTCCTTCATTGAGAATGTCTTTATTTCTTCTTCTTTCCTAAAGGTTATTTTATTGGATATAGAATTCCGGTTTCACAGTGTTTTTTCTTTCAGCACATATGAATGTTGTTCTACTTTCTTCTGTCCTCCATAGTCTCTAATAAGAATTCTATAATTATTCAAATTACTATTTGTCTATAAATAATGTCCTTTTACTCTGGGCACCTTCAAGTGTTTTTCTTTGTAATTAGTTTATAAGTTTGCTAACGATGTGTCTGGGCACAGATTTCTTTCTTTCTTTTTTTTTTTTTTATAGTTTATTGTCAAGTTGGTTTCCATATAACACCCAGTGCTCTTCCCCACAAGTGCCCCCCTCCATGACCATCACCTCCCTTCCCCTTTCCCCCTCCCTCTTCAGCCCTCAGTTTGTTTTCAGTATTCAAGAGTCTCTCATGATTTGCCTCCCTCCCTCACCCTAATTCTTTTCCCTCCCTTCCCCTTCCCAGGGTCCCCTATCAAGTTTCTCCTGTCAGACCAAGAGTGAAAACATATGGTATCTGTCCTTCTCCGCCTGACTTATTTCGCTTAGCATGACACCCTCGAGGTCCATCCACTTTGCTACGAATGGCCAGATTTCATTCTTTCTCATTGCCATGTATATTCCATTGTATAGATAAACCACATCTTCTTGACTCATTCATCAGTTGATGGACATTTAGGCTCTTTCCATGATTTGGCATTGTTGAAAGTGCCGCTATGAACATTGGGGTACATGTGCCCCTATGCATCAGCACTTCTGTATCCCTTGGGTAGATCCCCAGCAGTGCTATTGCTGGGTCATAGGGGAGTTCTATTGATATTTTTTTGAGGAACCTCCACACTGTTTTCCAGAGCGGCTGTACCAGTTTACATTCCCACCTGTTTCTCCACATCCTCCCCAGCATCTATAGTCTTGATTTGTTCATTTTAGCCACTCTGACCAGTGTGAGGTGGTATCTCAGTGTGTTTTTGATTTGTATTTCCCTGATGATGAGTGACGCTGAGCATCGTGTCATGACTGGGCACAGATTTCTTTGGGTTTATCCTGCTGACCTTTGCTGAATTCCTTTAGTCTGTACACTTATGCCTTTGACAAAATTTGGGAATTTTTTTAGGCATCATTTCTTCAAATACTTTTTCCACTGAACTTTTATCCTTCCTGGTGGGATTCTGATGACATCAATGCTAGATCTTTTGTTATCATTTCACAGGTGTGTGAAGCTCTATTCTTAAAAAAAAAAATCTTTCTCCTCTCTCATTCACTTTGGGTAAATTCTATTGATCTGTCTTCAAGTTCACTTTTGCTTTCTCTGCCATCTCTCTTCTGATGTTGGGCCCATTTAATTTTTGTTTTTCAGTTTTTTGTTTTTTAATTCTAAAATTACCCTTTGTTTCTTCTTCATACCTTTATTTGCCGGGAGTTTTTAGCTTTTTATATTTAGGAATGTTTGCCTTTAGTTTTTGGAGTATTTTTATAATAGCTGCTTTCATTATCAGATAATGTGTGTCATCTTGGCATTGGCATATATTGATTGTCTTTTACCACACAGGGTTGAGATTTTCCTAGTTCTTTTTGTGTTGATTATTTTTGGATTGTATCTTTGACATTTTGAATATTATGTTATGGTATTCCGGGTATTTTTTTTGTTTTAACAGACAACCAATCCAGCTGGTTTCAGGTACACATTCCAACCAGTTTTCTGTGGCTTCAATGTAATGTCTAATTGCAAAGATTCCTCAGTACTATTCAGATCTGTCTTGCATGTGCACCACCCAGTGGATAGTTTGGGACCCTGGAAGTGGTTCATTCTGTAGATCAATTCTTACAGTCTCTGGCATGCTGTTTAGGGTTAGATCCATGTGTGTACACTTGGAAATGAGCTCAGGAGTTCATAAGCAACTTTATGGAACTACTTTTCCAATATCCTCCCTATGGTAATTTCTTCGGTACTTTCTGCTTACCTGGAGTTCTCCAACCAGAATTGGGATTATATTTATCCACTCTGTTGCACTCTTTGCAATTACAATGATGTTCAGGGCTAACCAGTAGGACAACACAGAGAAGATAAAAAAGTAATGGGGGTTTGTCTAACCCTCTGAGAATCGTAGCTCCTCTGATCAGAGAGGAAGGTTCCCCTCCCTGAGCATTTTAGAATCCTGCAGGCCAGATGTCACTACAGTTGCTGCCACTGCCACTACCATCTTGGGATTTCTTAGAGGGTGGGGTATGAAAGAATAAAGAAAAGATAAGGGGCAGGGGTTTCCCCCATCTGAGAATTAGGAGATTTCTCTGCTCTTTGAGCCAGAACTAGACAGCTTCTCCTGGAGCACTGTCTGTGCAGATGCCCACCTTCAAGTTTTGTGTTGCTTACAGTTAACGTGATATATTGTAAGAAAAAGATAATAAACCCACCACCAGTTTGATGGTACTTCAAATTCTAGTCCTTTCTCCCAATCGCCAGCTACTATTTAATTTTCAGAGTCCTTGAAAAAGCTGTTATATACCTTCTATCCAGGTTGGTTTTTTTTTTTTTAACCTGCATTCTGTGTAGAATGTGTTTTCTCCATTGTACCCAGATTTGAACCACTGAATTATTGTTGGGTCCTTGGTAACAGTACTGAAACCCACCCTTAAGAACTTACTGGGTCATTTCCACCATTCCTTTGTTTTGCACTGCACCTACTCTGCAATCCTTTAATCTTGGATTAATCCTTAACTACACCTTTGTGACCCCTACAATCCAGAAAGATGAGCTGGGCTGAAGAAAATTCATTCCACCATGTGGGCTGGTGTCTTTCACTTGTTAAATATCTCTGCACAGCTCTCTCCTGTTCTTCACAGAAATTATTAATTTAATTTAATTATATAAGTTATATTAATAAATATTAAGTAATATTTTACTTCCTCCTCAAAACCCTTACTGCCATACTCTCACTTTCTCAGCGAATGTCTTTACCTCCTACTACTTACAGGAAATGTCTTTACCAGGCAGTTTCTTACTGCTTACCTATAGCTGTGTTTTTCTTCTGTTTTAAACAAAGAGATATTGCCCTTTCCCTTCTCCTGTTGAAGGAGCTATTGTTTCCTATGCTCTGGATCCTGTCTCCTTCTGTCTTCTTAATATTATCTATGTATTATTATCCTTCTTTCTTCCATCTTCCACTTAATCTTCTTCAAGAGTTCCTATACTTCAGCATATATCATGCAAAGTCTCTATTTTATCTCAAGTATCACAAACATCTCCTAACACTCTTCCTGTATTAGTCAGAGTAATCCAACACGTTTTTGTTTTTGTTTTAAATGATATTTAGATATCTGAGGCTTAATATACACAATTTTTTTTTACTCATGTGAAGTTCAATGTAAGTGTAATTGGCTGAATGGCTCTCCTGGGCACCCCTTTTCTGACTCAGGCAACCAGGTTCCTTCCATCTTGTGATAAAACCATTTTCAACATGAGGCCTTCAGATTTTCTGTGGAAGTGAAAACTGTATAGGGTAGGTTCACTTAACCCCCTTGGCTCAGAATGACCTACACACTTTAACTCACATTCTTTTAGCCAAAACTAGTCAGGTGGGTCCACTTGGAGAGAGTTGGGATATGTCGAGCCTTGTGAAGCAAAGGCTTCCCAGCATCCAGTCTAGATGTAGAATCTTGAATCACTGAATCATGAGTCTTCATGGCTAGCCAGATATTTCAGTTATACTTCCTACCTCCGGTCTTACCACATATCCATCCACATAGAATCCAGTGTGGTCTTAACTAACACAGATATGATTGTGTCACTTCCCTGTTTAGCTCTCATCAATTACTGCCCACTACCAAATAAATGAAATCCAAACCCTTTGTCAGGGCATTCAAGACCATTTAAGATCTAGCCCTTCCAGTTTCATCTTTATGAGGTCTTGTCTTAGGCACCAGACCCATCAAACTGTTTCCGTACCCAGAAGCTGCATTATTGTTACTTGCCTACGTACATTAGCACAATGTACTACGTAGGAGCACATGCTCCTCTATCTGTCTGAAATATCCCTCTTTTCTGTGTCTATTGGGAAAATATCTACCTCTCTTTCAAAACTCAGTATAAGTATCTTTCTCTGTGGAGGCTACTTCCCATAACCTTTCTTCTTAGGTAGAGTTGGTCCTTTAGTTTTTTTGTGCTACCACTGAGCTTTATCAAACGTCCATAGTAATACCCATTACACTGAGTTGAAATTTTATTTTTACATATCTGTCTCTCCTTTTTTAAACTGTGGAACTCTGAGAAAATTGGAGCCATGACTTGCTATCTTGCTATTTCTAATTCCTAATACAGTATCTGCCACATGATGGATGCTTAATAAATGTTCATGTAATGAATAATTAAATGAATGAATAAATGTGGTACAATTTCAGATATTTCTTACACTTAAATTTCAGTTTAATGGTCATTCTATATTTAAAAACTCTTAGAGAAAATTATGAGCTTGTGCTATATTTACTGTCATCTTCTTCTAATGGAGAAGAATGGAATGCATTAAATTAAAGCCTTATAGAAATACGCTAACATAAATTCTTGATTTGGTGAAGGAGGCTTCTTTATACTCAATTAACAAACAATGAAAGAAGGGGCTGAAGTTACAGGGAGGTTAAAGTGAGGTTCTTCCCCTAGCCAGACTCATCAAAAAGAAAAGGGAAAGGAACCAAATAGATAAAATCATGAATGAAAGAAAAGAGATCACAACTAACACCAAAGAAATACAATTATAAGATAATACTATAAAAAATTACATGCCAACAAACTGGGAAATCTGAAAGAAATGGGCAAATTGAGACTCACACACTACCAAAACTGAAACAGAAAGAAGTAGAAAATTTGAACAGGCCTCTAACCAGCAAAAAAAAAAAAAAAAATTGAATCAGTTATCAAAAATCTCCCAACAAACAAGAGTCCTGGGCCAGAGAGCTTCACAGGGAATTCTACCAGACATTTAAAGAAGACTTAATGCCTATTCTTCTCAAACTGTTCCAAAAAATAGAAATGGAAGGAAAGCTTCCAAACTCATTCTATGAAGCCAGCATTACCTTGATTCCAAAATCAGACAAAATCACACTAAAAAGGAGAACTACAGGCCAATATCCCTGATGAACCTGGATGCAAATTTTCAATAAGATACTAGCAAATTGAATTCAACAGTACATTAAAGGAATTTCTCACCATGATCAAGTGGGGTTTATTCTTGGGCTGTAGGTCTGGTTCAATATTTGCAAATCAATCAACATGATACACCGCATTAATAAAAGAAAGGATAAGAACTAGAGGATCCTGTCAATAGATGCAGGAAAAGCATTTGACAAAATACAGCATCCTTTCTTGATAAAAACTCTGAAGAAAGTATGGATGGAAGGAGCATACTTCAGTATCATAAAGGCCATACCTGAAAGGGCCACAGCTAATATCATTCTCAATGAGGAAAAACTGAGAGCTTTCCCCCAAGGTCAAGAATACAACAGTGGTGTCCACTCTCAGCACTGCTTTTCAACATAGCACTGGAAGTCTTAGTCTCAGCAATCAGACAACAAAAAGAAATAAAAGGCATACAAATTGACAAAGAAGAAGTCAAATTTTCACTCTTTGCAGATGACATGATACTCTCTATGGAAACCCCAAAAGACTCCACCAAAAATTTGCTAGAACTGATATGTGAATTCAGCAAAGTCACAGGATATAAAATCAACGCATGGAAATCAGTTGCATTTCTATACACCAATAGTGAAGCAGCAGAAAAAGAGATCAAGGAGTTGATCCCATTTACAATTTCACTAAAAACCATGAAATACCTAGGAATAAAGCTAACCAAAGAGGTAAAAGATCTATATGCTGAAAACTATAGAAAGCTTATGAAAGAAATTGAAGAAGACCTCCCAAAAATGGAAAAATATGCCATGCTAATGGATTGGAAGAACAAATACTGTTAAAATGTCAATACTACCCAAAGCAATCTACACATTCAATGCAATTCCTATCAAAATAACACCAGCATTCTTCACAGAACTAAAACAAACTGTTATAAAATTCATATGGAATGAGAAGAGACCCCAAATAGCCAAATTAATGTTGAAAAAGAAAATCAAAGCTGGACGCATCACAATTCCAGACTTAAAGCTGTATTACAAAGCTATAATCATCAAGACAGTATGGTAATGGCTCAAAAACAGCCACACAGATCAATGTAACATATCAGAGAACCCAGAAATGAACCCAAAAATGTATGGCCAACTAATCTTTCACAAAGCAGAAAAAAGTATCCAATGGAAAAAAAGACAGTCTCTTCAGCAAATGATGCTGGGAGAACTGGACAGTGACATGCAAAAGAATGAAATTGGACCACTCTCTCACACCATACACAAAAATAAACTCAAAATGGATGAATGACCTAAATGTGAGACAAGAAACCAGCAAAATCCTACAGGAGAAAACAGGCAGCAACCACTTTGACCTTGGCCACAGCAATTTCTTACTAGATATGTCTCCAGAGGCAAGGGAAATAAAAGCAAAATTGGACCCCATCAAGATAAAAAGTGTCTGCACAGTGAAGGAAACAATCAATAAAACTAAAAGGCAGCTGATGAAATAGGAGAAGATATTTGCAAATGACATATCAGATAAAGGGTTAGTATCCAAAATCTATAAAGAACTTATCAAACTCAACACCCAAAAAACAATCCAGAGAAGAAATGGGCAGAAGACATGAATAGACACTTTTACAAAGAAGACATCCAGGTGGCTAATAGACATATGAAAAGATGCTCAACATCACTCATCGTCAGAGAAATACAAATCAAAACCACAATGAGATGCCATCTCACACCTGTCAGAAGGGCTAAAATAAACAACTCAGGAAACTAGATGTTGGTGAGGCTGTGGAGAAAAGGGAACACTTTTGCACTGCTGGTGGGAATGCAAATTGGTACAGAAACTCTGGGGAAAAAACAGTATGGAGGTTCCTCAAAAAGTTAAAAATAGAGCTACCCTATGACCCAACAAGTTCACTACTAGGTATTTTTCCAAAGGATACACAAATGCTGATTTGAAGGGGCACATGCACCCCAATGTTTATAACAGCACTATTGACACTAGCCGAATTATGGAAAGAGCCCAATGTCCATTGACTGATGAATGGATAAATATATGGGGGGTGTGTGTGTGTGGTGTGTGTGTATGTAATGTAATGTTATTTGGTGATCAAAAAGAATGAAATCTTGCCATTTGTAACCACGTGGATGGAACTAGAGTATATTATGCTAAGTGAAATAAGTCAGTCAGAAAGACGAATATCATTATGACTTCACTCATGTGGAATTTAAGAAACATAGCAGATAAACAATAGGATAAAGGAATTAAAAGTAAGATAAAAATAGAGAGGAAGGCAAACCATAAGAGGCTTAAATACAGAGAACAAACTGAGGGTTGCTGGAGGGGAGGGGGGCAGATGGGTTAAATGGGTGATGCGCATTAAGGAGGGCACCTGTTGGAAGGAGCATTGGGTGTTATAAATAAGTGATGAATCACTGGGTTCTCCTCCTAAAACCAATACTACACTGCATGTTAACTAACTTGAATTTAAAAAAATAAATAAATAAAGTGAGGTTCTTGCTGATGCAAATATAATAGTAAAAGTTTCAACTCTGGAGAGTCAAAGAGTACAGGGAACACTAATAGGGACTGACAGGGTTTGGTGATTGAGATGAAAAGCTGGAGGAAACATTATTTCAGTCTGTAATATAATAATGAAAGGTGCAGAGGGGCAAGAACGCTTCCCTGAACTCTTCTTTTCTGAATCATGAGAAAATAACTATAGTTCATACAGGTTTTGAATTAACCATATTTCATTAATAATTCTGTGGGAATCACTGTTCATCTATTTCACATATACCATCCCTTAATTAACTAAACTGTTCAGTTAATCAGCTTATCATTCCCTCTGGCCAGTTTATGTAAGTAGAAATCATTCTATATCCAAAAGTAACAAACCATAACCCCAAATCCAAAAAAACCAAATACCCTGATGCCTGTATTATTTCTCCTGACCCATAATCAGTTACTATCATAATATCATAATTTGAGTGGCCTCCAGCTTGATCTATATAGAAGTTTGTCACCCAGGGTGGCTGGGAGCAGAGGGGTCAGTGGGAAGCTGGAGTGAGGCAGGACTATTCTTTATCAAGTTGAGATAAGAATCAGAAAAACTGTCCCAGCTAGAGGGACTAGTGCAGAGCAGGAAAAGAGTCTGAGAAAGCCTCAGCCCTCATTTCTGACATCAGGATATGGACACAACAGTGGGAAGTCTGCCTCTCCATGAATTTGGATATCAGGGACATAAGGTCACCTTCTAAGTTGAACTAGTAAAATTCACAGACAATGGGGATATGATTAGTCATCTATGGGAGTAAAACAAGAGACTAAAATGAATGGACCTCACAAAGCTCCAATCAAGGTAGGTGATTTGGTGTAATCAGAGGAAGGCAGGTCCAGAATGTGAATGTCATTTAGTAGAGGATATTTAATCAATTGAATTGTACATTGCCTGGAGGAACACTGGGTGAAGGATGGGGGTGTGGACAGAAGGGAAAAGTAATCAACTTGGGCTACAGAAAGTGAAAACCCAAGCACTGTGCAGAGGAGAGACCCTGTGCTTTGTGGCTGCCAGAGAAGTATGCTCTGCTGTGGGATTGAAGTGTCTCTTCTGATCTCTCTTCAGTACCCTATGCACTCTTTGTTCAGCATTCATGTTCATTTTATTCCTAGGACTGGCTGTCTTGGACAGTGGACATAAGATCTTCAGTCCCTAGGAAGAAATGTCTCCCATGGTAAATTTGTAAGTTGATTACTGAGTAACCTCATGGTTTTGCCTGATTCAAGTGACCTTGAATTCTGAAAACTTCTGAGATCCTGATGAGGGTAAACAATTTGGAAGGTGGTCAGGGGGATACTACCCATGAGACCCCCTAATAGGCAGCCATAGTCTTCTCCTGAGAAGGCACTGACCTTATCTTCGGTCTTTTCTTGCCTTCAATAGACAGTGCCATAATATCCACTTAGGTCAAGGATTCTTAATCTGATTAGGCCCAATGAGCTAATTGATTTTTTAAATTATTTTTTTAATGTTTATTTATTTTCCAGAGAGAGATAGAGTGCAAGCAGGGAAGGGGCAGAGGGAGAAGGAGACACAGAATCTGAAGCAGACTCCAGGCTCTGAGCTGTCAGCACAGAGCTTAATGTGGGGCTCGAACTCACAAACCATGAGATCATGACCTGAGCTGAAGTCAGATGCTTAACCGACTGAGCTACCCAGGTGCCCCGAGCTAATTGTTTTTCAAAGAAACTGTTTATTTTCCATCAACCTTATTTCCATTTTGTTTGCCTTTGTAGAAGACCAGCTTAAGATCACTCTGGTGTTCTTACCCATTCAAGTGGCCTGAGCAGTGGGAGCTGCAGCCCAGTCTTCAGTGGTAAGCTGAGTGCTCCAGTCTTCAGTAGGGAACTACTGAATAGGGACAGAAGACAGCTGCATGCCCTCAGACCAGTCTGTGACTTCAAGTTGAGTAGTAATAAACTCAGGAGCTGGAGCAGTCCATTCACCCTGAAATTCCTCCTTGGTCACAGCCTTTTTAGCAGTAGCCTGCTCTTCCTTTCCAATCTCTTCAGGATCACTGCATAAGTAGACATCAGGCATGACCTTCCATGTGCGTTCATGGGAAATGGTGTCACACATACGCAGAACTCCCCAGGTCAGCATCAACATCAGACCCACTGAGTGAGCGCTCTTGTTGTTGCAAGGGATGGCAATGTCCACATAGCACAGAGGACAGTCTATGTTACACAGAACAATGGTAGGCAGGTTAACATAAGGACCTCTGTGAGAAGCTGGTGGTCAGCCCTTGGATCAGTAACCACCAGAAATCTCAGCTCCAAGAAGGCTGCCTGGATCTGGTTGGTGAAGGTTCCAGGAGTGAAGCAGCAGTAGCAGCAACAGCAAACTTGAGCACAGCTTGCTGGCCAGTATTCCTGGATGATATGATACTGACATGAGCCAGGTTTTCAATGGCAGCAATGGCTCGAGCTGCCAACAGAAGCTTCTCCCAGGTTCTCTTCAGATTTATGATGTAGATACCATCACTTTTCCTTTTGTAGATGTACTGTTCCATTTGGAATAGCAACACAAAGTTGGTGTCACCTAAGTGGGTTCCTGCTGCAGGGAATTTGAGGGCATCCTATTCCTTCATTTGCAGGACATCGAGGGCTCCAGACACTGAAAGTTTCCCTTTACATTACAACGGGAACATAAAACAATGCCATATAGACCCCCCCTGGGTAGCGAAGAAAGCCAATGACCTAATTTTAAATGAATGTTTTGTTAAGTCCTATTTACTAGTATGAAAAGAAAGTCACAGATAATAAACCACCTATACACATATTTTAAATATAATATCCTAACTATAAACAAAAATACTGTTAGAAGAGGAATATTTGGTAATAAAATTTTAATATGTATTAGAATATATTAATGCTTGGGGATGACTAACTAGAAGTAGTCCATTGCTTTGAGATCACAGTGAATGTGGCAGAGACAAATGTAGACAGAGACAGGTGTGCTGGCAACTCAAATACTGAGAACGACGTCATTGTCAGTGAGATGCTTTTCTGAAATTATGACTACTGCTGGTAAAGTTCTGAACCAAACACAGTACAATCTTCTCTTCCTTTAAAAAAGCTTAGAGGACATGTATGGAAAATTCCATCCATATTAAAACTACGCAAAAGTAACTTGTATTTCCAAGTAAAATTGGACTGAGTTCTGTATCCAATTATAAAAAGGTTTTTGCACATAAATGTCCAGTGTGACTTTTGAAGGTTATACGGGACACACGATGTTTCTTGGTTAAGGTGTCTGTGCTGCACACAATTGCATAATAGCATCCTTGGTTGCCTCTCACTAAATGCCACTAGTGCCCCTCCCAATAATTGTGGCAATCAAAAATGCCCCCTTGAGTTTCTGATCCATCCCTCAGGGGTGGTTCCACTCCTGTTGAGAGACATTGAATTAAATCAACAGGAATCAACATGAGGGTCCAATCAGACAAATGTGCCCTGTCCCAAGGCATAATCATTCCATGACCTGGCATCAGAAAACCCCAGCTCATGGGGAGAAGGGACAAGGATGGATGAAATCTAATTCTAGAAGGAGAAGCAGAGTTCTAGGCAGGAAAGAAGTAAGAACTTAGGAGAGGAAACCAGGGTAATAGTTCACCTCTGGGATTTGGGCCAACATACAGGGAAGGGCCAACATAGAAAGAACTTTGGCTGTGGGGCCACACATGTACCCAGGTTACTTCTGGGCAGCAGTTATCCCAGACCTGGCTGAAAGGGAAGAATTTGTGGTCAACATGGGAGCCTGGATGTAGTAACTTGGTTTCTAGCACTTGGGTCTGAGTATGTGACTTATTTCCAAACCCCTTATGCACAGCACCAGCCAGAAATGACTCAGCATTAGGCCTGGGCTTAAGTCTTCTCAAATAATAGCAGCTGAGAAGATGAAAAGATGGCAAAGGAAGGAAAGACCAACAGTCACAGTTTATCAATGCCACACATGTGATTGGAGAGGGGATATCTATACAACATTTGATTTTCTTACATTAGAGTGTTTTTTGCCCTCACTTAAACACAAACTAATCAACTCTTTCTTCAAACAAAAATACATGTTCGAGAGAACAAGATTTGGGCACTCAGAAACCATTTCACCCACCCCCACATCATTTATTTGTTGGTTTCCTGTGGCTGGACATAAAACAGCTGCTTGGAACTCAGATTTAGAGTCCATTTCCAAAAGTGGGGTCATGAAGGCGTGGCCAGAAATCAAGGCAATGGTTACACTGAATACCACAATTTATAAGGATAAGTACATAATTTTGCCTGGAGCCTGGACTAAGGCCAGCCCTACAATCCATGCTTTGTGACTCAGGAGCCAAATAACACTCACGTAAACCCAATATTCCCTGAAGACCATCTCAACAGGATGATGCTTCAGCTCCTGTGACCATTCTCAAAGTCCCTTCCAAGACAATTATCTAATCTCTGCTCAAAAATCAAATTATCCAAAGCTTTTACTCTAGTGGCTTGAGCAGGCTTCTTTGTGCATATAGTTCCTGGAAAATATAAAAAGATGCTCTTATTTCAATCACCACCCTTTCAAAGTTCTTATTGCTTCATCTGTCCCATGTTCATTAGAGTGGATGGTCATGAGAACAAGCTCAGCTTTTTAGCGCTTGATAGAATGTATTAGCAAAATTGAGTCTTAAAGGACATAGAGAGAAATAAAAGCATTCTGTGCATAAGAAAAGATTTTCCATTTTAGCTTGTTAAAAGAGGGAAGAGACTAAAGAAATTATCTGCTATTACAAAATAATCAAGGAGATAGATGACAATATTTCTGCCTCTTCCAGAAACTTTGATTCAATCATGCTTAAGATATCATTGAACTACACACCCAAAGTCCCAACTCATTTTGTTGACCTCTCACTTGCTGTCTGACATCTTCTTCCCTCCACTCTTCCCCACTCTCTCCTGATCTGATGTCTCCTATCTCCCTGTAAACACCATCCTCTAAGCCTATCTCAGCCCCTGGCTTTTGAGCATGTACCTGGGTAGATTTCAGGGCTGTTTACATTTTAGTTGTTCCCTTCATGCCACCAACCAAGGATTTGATCCCCTGGTAGTTTAAGATCTGAGAGACCACTGGAAGTAACTCTGCACAAGGCCCTCTATGAAAAGGAAGGGCATCTGTATCTATGTGCTAATAGAGTTCTCTGTGCTTTTTAAAAATATGAAGGTGTCCTTAGGATTTCCTTCTTGTGTGTGTCTCAATTTAAAGCCCTAAATAGAGGTCCACTTCCCTGCTCAGAAACTTTTGTTTTTTTAAAAATGTTAATTTATTTATTTTGTGTGAGTGTGTGTGTGTGTGTGTGTGAGTGTGTGTGTGTGTGTGTGTGAGAAAGAGAGAGAGAGAGACAGACAGACAGACAGAGACAGAGAGAAAGAGAGAGAGGAGAGAGAGAGAGAGAGAGAGAGAGAGAGAGAGAGAGAGAATCTCATCCCAGGCAGGCTCTGTGCTGACAATAGGGATTGATCTTATGAACTGAACTGTGAGATCATGACCTGAGCGAATAAGAGTCAGAGGCTTAACCGACTGAGCCACCCAGGCACCTGCCTGCTCAGAAAGTTTTAATGTTTCTCCTACTGACCAAAAAATCAAGTTCAAGTTTGTAATGCAGTATTCCAGATCCTCTGTGATCTGCCACCAACATACCTTTCCAAGAAATCAACCCTTCTAACCACAGTGAGAGAAGCAGTGGCTGAATGTATATAGCCTCTGGGTTCAAATTCCAGTTCAGTCACTTACAAACTGTGTCCTCAGGTAAATTACTTAAGCCTCTCTATGCCTCAGTGTCTTCTACTGTTAAAATGTGATAATAATAGTAATGATTTGAACTGCGTGAGAATCAGGAGAATTAATAAATGTTAGCTGCTGAGAACAGTGTCTGATACATGATAAGCATCATCTACTATTGCAATTTTCATTACTCACTGCCCTCACCACACTTTCATTTTCCTATTTTTGTATCATTTTTCAGTTACCAATTTCTGTAATGCTCTTTCAAAGCTTCTCTCCACTTCTCTGAATTCTACCCATCCTTCAAAGTCCTGATGCAGTTTTTCCTTTTCTACAGGCTTCCCTGGACTGTTCAGTTCACAGTGTTTTTTTCCTGTGTACCAATGTACAGATTATCTATTCCAGTAATTTTTCAAATGGTCACTTGTTGCTTCATGGCACTTCTTGTATTGCTACTTTGTGATATTAACTTAAAATGAAATACCACCTGGTCTCCCCCAGTTAGGTTTTGAGTCCTTTGAAGGCAGGGACTTGGGCATGTCTTTGTATAGAGCTCAGCGCCTGTACATAGCCTTTCCAATAATACCTCAATAAATATCTGGTTATTTGACTTAATTTGATCCACACATTGAATGCAAGTTTGCTGGATGCTTTTGGAAGTGGGGAACTGGAGGCAGTATAGAAGAGTTGGAACCTTAGTTATTCACTTGTAGGGCATTTATGGATGTCTGTGCAAGATGTTCCACTTCCCCCTTGTATCTGACAAGGTATCAGCCACTTTGTTCCAGGAGGAGGCACCAGGACTGTCTGATGGTTGGAGATCCATTAGGATGAGATCAGGTACTGGGTTTGGCCAGAGGGGTCAGGCCTGGCAGCCAGAAGGGCTTTTAGAACAGAAATTTTGTTTCTTTTTCTCTCCCTGTAGGATGCAGGGAGGCAAGGGCAGAGTCCCCAGGGCTGGCTGCAACATAAAAAGGTCTCCTAAAGAGCAGTAGTTTCCACAAAGAAGGTCTGCAAATTCAGACCTTCCTTCCTTGGTTGCTCACAGTTGCCCGTGGGTGGAAACCTTTGGCATGTAAAAGGGCCAGGGCAGGTAAGATAGGAGAAGAGCTAGTGTGGTATTGGGTCAATACTTCTGGGTTCTAGTGCAGATTCTTTCACTAACTTCCTGGTTGGCTTGGACACTGATGTTGTTGCCATTCTCCTAAGTCCCCTCATCTGTCAGTGAGCGTGTTGGATCACTACGTAATAATCTCTAGGGTCCCGGTTCTCTGTAATATTGTATCACCTGAGAATTGTTCTCATAGTAGAGTCACTGTTATCTACAAGGTAAGAAAGACACCTCCTTTGTCTGAAATTCAGATTCTTCTTCTGACCAGTGAAGCTCAACTGGGTCAGTCCCTAGAGTATGGGATGGTCTCATTTATTGGGAGTGGCCCTGCTTACAACAGTCTTGGAATCCTTTTCCTTTTCTCCACCAAATATGGGAAAGTAAGGACTTGAGATGCAGGGTAATGAAGAGATGGCAGGGTAATAATGGGGCAAAGGTCTTAAACTGGGGCCATCTCTGTTTATCTAGTCAATTGTCCTTGACTCTGGATTATCACTGAGTGTTTCCTCCTTGTAGCTCTGGTGAAAGAACTGGAGTCACAATTGCTGATGAGGGTAAAGTTTTAGGGAGATGAAGCAAGACTGCACTGAGGCTGGGTGCCAAGTGTGCACGGTGGTCAGAGAACTGTCACTGGCCTTGGGCTCTGCCTTAATGAGGCATTCCCCAGGCACACTTACCCGTCCCACTGCTGGAAGGCACTCTCTCCTCCTGGTCACCCAGATGTCCTCAGCACTGTTCCTTGGATGTTCTGGCTGCTCCTGCTTCAGTACCACCCCTCCCTCTCAATTTAAGCTCATTACAACCCCTCCCATGGACTCACCTCTACTCCCCGACTAAGACAGCTGGTCTAACTTCTTTACTTACATCAGGATCCTGGGGTGTGAGATCACTGAGGTCGTATGTCTTCATGCTTCTGAACCCATCTTGTGCCTGGAAAATAATGTCAAGGAGGAGGATATTACTGCTGCCACCATGGGAAACTGCTGTATTCTAGGACTTGGAGAATAGCGTGGCCAGCAGATGACTGCCTTGGACAGAACATGTACAAGGATACCAGTTCTTGTAGGAAAAGTCATCAAATATGGAAATGGACATCTGTCCCACTTACTTATTTTGCTTTCTTTACTTTGCCTTACCTCCTCCTGGTAATGAAACAGCCCCAGCTAAGTGCTTGGCTCTGTGACAGTTGGGGGAAGGAGTGGGAGGAAAAAGAAAACACATGGCCTGAACCTCCAAGGAGCTTGCAGTCTGATCAGGGAAGCAAGGCATGCATACATTCGCGCGAATTCATAAGGGTGGTCGAGAGTATGGGAATTTTACCTGGAGTCTATGTTGAGCTTAAGCATCTAAAAAATCCCAAGTTTATCTTTCTGGAGAGATGGTCCAGAGTTCTCTGATTTCAGAGGCACACTGGACCACTCACAAGGATGAATAACTGAGCTCAAGTTAGAAGACCTGGGCTGGAGTTCTAGCTTTCCATTGCTATCTGTGTGATAGCACATTGTCTAACTGCCCTGATCCTGTTTCTTAATCTCTAAAATGGGGAGAATAATTTGTGTCCTACCTCTCTCATAGCATAATTGTGAGGATCAAATAGTGAGGATCAAATAAGACAAGTATATGGAAGTACTTTTTAAGCCATCAAGCACCATAGAGGTAAAAGGTGTCATAGCCAAGACCAGAGGACAGCCTGCCCAGGGCTATGCCCTAGAACCGCAGGCAAGCCAGTGCCTACACAGCTCTCTGCCTCTGTGAGCCCTGGGGCCTTGTTTCCTGAAGGCAGGGCCTCTTGCTCCCTCAGCTGCGTGGAAAATACTATCTGGCTAAACCTGGATTTTTTTTGTAACCTCTTCACTCTCTTCTGCTCCAGTCCCCGTTTCCATTCCTTACCACCCAGCCAACCTCTATGAAAATGGTTCCCAAGGGGAATATGGGTTTCAAGTTACATCACCACCAAATAATTCATGCCCTTCTGGAAGAGACCCAGGGATAAGCTGGGAACAAGTTGTGTGGAAAATGAGAGGCCTGGTAGCCAATCCAAATATTGCTGGCCAATCCAAATATTGCGGACAGAATTTTTGTGAGCAAAGGCTTTCTAAAAAAACATTTGCCAAGATGGCACATATCTCTGTAAGCAAAGATCTAGGTACAAGTTCATGAAACAAATGACACAGGGGCGGCTTAATGAAGGGTCCCTAGCATGTAGGTAAGAGGTGGGCCAGTGGGGACCATGGGCCTTTCATCTGTCCATTTCTCTCTAGCAGTTGCTAAAGGCCTCTAATGCCATATGAGTTCTTTTCTTTCCCAGACTAGAAGAGAACCTGGGGAGCTAGCTCGTCCAGGACATGCCTCTGTCTCTACCTTGGATGTCATCTGCAGCGTTGTAGAACACAAAGGCTCTGTTCTCTCAATAAGTATCTCTGGAGGAGAGTCACAGCCATGGTGACAGCCATCCTCTGTGACCCATTCTAGTGTTTAACAGTTGTCACATCTTGAAACGTGGGCCTCACAATGACCTTAAGATGCCACCTTAGGAGTTTTTGTTTATTTCCTGTTTCCTCTGGCTTCTACTGATTAGAGGTGGGGAATAGCCACTTCTCAAGTTTTCCACTTAAAAGTATGCCTTTAAATACTGGATCATAGTGGGCTCCCTTAACCTACATTTATCTAGACCTAATAATTTAAAAAACATTTTATGTGCTCACTAACTGGATTATAAACTTCTCCAACTGTTCTGTAATCTCTGCTACCTGACCCCCAGCTCCCCCTCCAAGTACTCCCCCACAGTGCTCCCCTCCCCTTATTAGGCACCCACCTCTCTTCCCTTCCTAAGAACCTTTTCATCTTCAGTTCACCAACATTTGAACAGCTGTACAAGCACAAAATGTTTAATTTGGGAACAGCGTCTGTGGGAAGGAATGCTTTGTTAATTTCCAAAGTAATGCAAAGCTTAATTTAGAAAGTCGTATAGCAATTCTTTTGGTTCTGGAAGTCACAGAGATTATAGATTGCACTGCAGAGGCAACCTGCCTGATGATGTTAGCACTTTGCAGTGCTGGGTTTTTCTGCAGCAGTTTCATTTTTATTCCCGATCAGAGATACAGTGGGTCACTCCAATAGAAGCATTTGCTCCCTGAGGACAGGGCCTATGTCTTTTTCTCTGTATGGCCAGGGCCTCACAAGGGCAAGCAAGTGGTCAATGTTTTTAAATCGCATTGCCTGTCTGGCCCCCTACTCCCTACTTTGGTCTTAAAATTGGTTCCAAACAGGTTCTGGGACTAGGGAGTGATCATGGTTACCAAGTATTGAGCAGGGCAGAGATAACTGTGATCTGATCATAGCACCACTACCATCCTTGAATCCAGGAGGCTTAAAGAAAGTTAAGGTACCAAGAATGAAGAGTGTCATGTTCTACCAGATCTAATATTAGAACCCACCTCTCAGGGACACATATGACTGGATCTGAAAAAAAAAAGAGAACCTGGATAGAACAGAATGGATTTGGAGGTAGGGACCATAACGTGTAGAAGTGAGGAGGATACATCACCACCTGCCATAGTCACAGTACTTAGGCTGGACCTGAAACAGCTCCTGCTGCGCACCACTGCCCAGGAGCCATCTGTATGCTGTACCTGCTCAGGGTCCTCTTTCGGCCTCTCTGGGCTCCAGGCAAAGCTGCTTTCCATCAAATGCTTGGGGTGCTTGGCTGTCACGGGATGTTCCAGAACCTTAAAACATACACTCAGTTGCATTTCTTGATTCTCCAGGGCTCCAAAGCCCAGAAAAAAAAAAAAAGAATTCAATCTCTGCTACCCCACGGAGTCAGATATACAGATTGTGTGATAAACTAAAGGTCCCCAGGGTCAATCTGGAAAGAAAGACAATGAGGAAGATCCCTAAGAGTCAGTCACCATGAATGAGGATACTGCGACAGAGTGGACCAGATCCAGCCCAGCACTTGAATATTAGATAATAAGAGGTTCCATGCAGAGTAAAGCTGAGTCCCTCTCTTTCTCTCCTGGAGCCCCTCAACCCCTGATCCCACAAGAGTTTCAGTGTGTTCTGGAAATGAGGGTCTGGGTCTTACTTAAGAAACAAAATACTGTGTCACTAGAGGTTCAACTATTCAGGTGTGGGCATCTTCTCTAAAAGACCTGGAAAACCTTGTCCTGCAGGTCAGGTAGGGAGACAACTACTGGAGGTCAGTGGTTGGGGGAGGTGGGCAGCAGCTTGGCAGTAACCAATTGGCAGTGGAGAGACTGTATGGTGACAAGGGCAGCACTCCTGGAGGACAGAGACAAGAGAATAGACATGAAAGACGTGACTGTACAACTAAGTGGTGGCAGAATTGGCCACTTTTGCTGCACAGGGTACATTTAATTCAAAGTATTAGTTTTTGCAAGATCTCGAAATCTTTCAGAGCTCAGCCCTTGGGTGGGTTCATCTCCATTTATTTTTCATTTATGTTACGAGTGGACCTAGGCCAAGAAAGAAGCACAGACAGAAACACAGATTCATAGAAAACCAGAATTACAAAGAGATACAAAGGGATACTGAGAGTTTGAGAAAAGGCATTAGAGGTCGAACAGAACAGAGAGGAAACAATTTGGGGGAGAGAGAGCCAGGGAGACAAAGACAAACATTGTTTTGTTTGTGCGGAATTTTGGCTCCCGGCTACCAAGGCGCTGGCTTTCTGACACACTGCCTGAGCTCCCCCTGCTGGCCACTCTGCAGAATTTCACATCTGGGTCCAAGAGGAATCGGATTACGTAAATCTTTTTGAATTTTGCATACCCATTTTTTCCTTTCCTTTTTCACAATTTTTAAATTTTTTATTTCCCTAGTTCTTGGTTTCTCCGAAGTCTGCTCTTCAATTCTGGGTCTTAAATGCCCTGACATTGCCACAGCCCTAAATGCCCAGTGAGGGCAGTCCTGAGAGACCCACCCTAATGAGGGTACAGGCAGGAGGCTGGCTGAGCAAACATATTTAATGAAAACGTGCCACATACAAAGTGCTGTGGAAAGGCCTGAAGGGAGCTCATTTGGCCTTTAGTCTTCTTGCCTGAAAAATGACTGCTAGAATTAAACAGGTCTTCTGTGGTTGGGGTGAGGGTCCTCCAACCGGACCAGCCTTCCAGAATAAGTCCTGAAAAGAGCCTATCAGGGCAGCAGTGATGGTCCCCCCCTCCTTCTTTTTTTCCTTCTCTTTCTCCCCTTCATTTTCTCTGCATGAGGAAAAGGAATTACAATGGCAAAACCCCTGGGGCGGGAAGGAGAAAAACACAAGTCTCCCCAAATGCCAAGCCGATTTGACTGCTAAGAATAGCTTTTATCTCTGGGAGGAAAGGCAGAAGACCTGGTTCTCTCTTCCCTCCAACTGAAGGTTGATTTTAAAGGGGCAGCATCTAGCCATGGGAACACAGTTAGCCCTGTCTTTCCTAAAATGATTGAGTTCCAAGTCACAAAGGCTAGAGAGGGGAGATGTAGGAGGAGAGAACTTGAATCCAGAGGACCAGGGAAGGAGGTAAAGGAGGAGGCAAGAGGACGATGGAAAGGAAGAGAGACAACAGGACATGGGAATCTCTATTATATACTGAGCCCTGGCCTCTGCCATCCCAAGGAGACTGACAAGGACAGTGGGACTTCTGGGGGGTGGTCTTGGGATGAGCAGTGGAACTAGTGGGGGCTCTAGGCAATGGAGTCCCCCACTATGGCTATACTTTTGGGAAGGGGGACAGATTTCCAGACCTCTGGCTAGGATGTATGCTCACCGTAACGAATCTTTGTGAGTCCCCTCCCTCCCAGCTACTCAGATGTTAGAAACCCAAATTGTCTCTCTAAAAATTAAGTTTTCTTTCATAAAAGTGCTGCATTTCTCTCAGGACAGAAAGTTAAAATGTTCCTAAAACATGAGGTCAGAGGCATAGGGTTATTCTCAAGGACTCTGGATAAAAACATCAGAAAAGATTCCCTCTCCTTTGTTACCTAAAAATTAAACAGATTTTTACAGTTAACTGCATTACAGAAAGCAGTAATGGTCCTCAGGGAAGCAGTCACTTCTTTAGTCCCCTGTTCTGCCCTTTTAAAACCACCTTCCTCCTCTAGCTTCTTTCCTTTCCTCCTGTCACTGCTTCAGCCTTTTGCTTACACTGTCTCCTCATCTCCCTAGGCTCTGGCTTCCTCTCCACTCATCTTTCATGTCCCTCCTGGATCTGCTTCTCTGGCCAGAGTGCCCACTTGGTTGCCATGTCTGCTTGGAATCCCCAAATATCTGATGCCCTGCAGCTTTCCAGCAGGGCAAGTGGGCTATCCCACAAAACTGGAGGAGAATCTGTCCCTGGGTCTTTCTTTACTCAAGGCAGTCTACAAACTACCTCTGAAAAACTACTAGACAGTTGATAGCCCACCACAACCCATATTGTGTTCTACCTAGAATAGCCTTTGCCCACTTCTACCATGAAAGTGACTCATGAGTCAAGAGGTACAGAAGGCCTTGGCAGGCACTGCATAAATACAAATAAAGGTTATTTATCACAAATGAAAGTGGCTCCTAAGTAACTGAAACTTAGTTTTGAATAAAAGGGAATAATCCACAAACATCAAAAAACAAAAAAATAAAAGAGGAATACCCTGCAGAAGATGTCGTTTCTCCCTATTGCTATTAGCTGAGTAAATTGTAGCAATTTCCTAAATGTTCCTGGAGAAGAAATGATTTTGGAAGGAATCTGCTCAGCTGCTCCATGTTGCAGGTCAGGGCCGGCTACCACCAGCAGAGGGCAGCCTTCAGTTATAAACAGAAACCTGCAGAGCAGATGGTGGGGAAAGGGCAGTTTAGGATTCCAAGGCTGTACATTGCTTATTCTAGGCTATGTATACATAGTCCAAGATTATGGACAGGATACAAGAGACTAGATTTCAAGGAATCAGTTTTAAGCAGGGAATGACATGACTATAAATGTTCCTTTGTTTGTAAGATTAAAGCCTGGTCAGAAAAGGCTGGTTCTGCACACCTTTTCTGGGTTCTACAAGCAGCTGTATAATGTGAACACTGCAGTGACTAGTCCCCATCCTGGGATGCATATTGTTTAGAGTGGAGATGTTTGGGCTTTGTAACTGATTTGGAAAAGCAGGTACTGTTTCCAGGACTTGGGGAAGAAGTTCCTGCTGTTGATCATTCCCTTTTGTTTAATGAATATAAAGAAACTGTATTCCCTGGGAAACAGATAGGAATGAAGATCAATAGAAATGTTTCCTTCAGATTTTTGCCAGCCTATCAGTTCCACTTCTAGATAGACACCCAAGAGAAGTGAAAACATATGTCCACTCAAAAACCTGTACATGAATGTTCATAACAGCATTATTCATCATAGCCAAAAAGTGGAAACAACCCAAGTGTCCACTAACTGATGAATGGATAAACAAAATGCAGTCTATTTGTACAATATTATTTAGTCAAAAAGGGATGAAGTACTAATACATGTTACAACCTGGATTAACCTTGAAACCTTCATGCTGATTGAGAGAAGCCAGTCGCAGAGGACCACATATTGTATGATTCCATTTATATGAAATGTCCAGAATAGGCAAAGTCACAGAAATAGAAAATAGATTAGCGGTTGTCAGGGGAAGGGGGAGATGGGAAGTGACTGTTAATGACTATGGGATTTCTTTTGGGGGTGATGAAAATGTTCTGAAATTAGATAGTGGTGATGTACAACTCTGAAAATATACTAAAAAGCATTGAACTGTATACTATAAAACTGTCATTAAAAAAAAAGATTTTGACCAGGGCAGATGTTCTAGAGGGAAACTCGAAGCAGGAAATAAGGAGAATATAAAGAGAATGTTTGACTTCTGAGAAACCCAGTCTAACCACCAAGCAAATATATATATATATAAAACAAATATATATGTAGTAGTTTAGGGCAGGCTGGAAATAGAGGTAACCAAACCCAGTATAGAAAGCAAGGAGAATTATCCACAAAGCTGAACTGACCCTGTATCTTCTCCAGCTGACTGACTTGTAAAAGGTTGACACCTCTCTGGCATGGTAGCATGGGTGCTATTTCACTCAAGGCAGGAGGGCTGCATTTGTGTTGATGTCATAGTGCACCCCTGTGTGGAGGGAAATAAGGGAGAATCACACTTCTCAGGCTACAATAACAGGACAGACTTTCTAAGATCTCAGGAGCTGATGAGGAAGGAAGGTGACAATAATTAAGTCACCAGCTCAGCTCGCTGGGGGCCTTGTGGTCACACCTGAGTTCCAGGTATGTAATCAGTAAATGCCCACAAGAGTCTAGAAGCTCACACTCTGTTCTTAATGTAGCTCCCACAGCACCTTGCAGAGGCTAAGCCCATGAGAGCCCTTGGTCAATACTTGGGAAAAGTGGAGGGAGGAAGAAATAGATGAGCACACAACTGAAAAGGCCTAGTGACGTACCCTGAATGACTGGAGCCATGCCAGGAATAGCCTTGGTTAACACGCCAGAGAGGAAGTGGCTCTAAGTGGGAAGGACAAGAAGACATGACTTTGATCACTCACTCTATCAGAACCACCCACTCACAGATCACTGGGCCTGCCTTGCTGAGTCCTGAAGCATTAATCAGAGCAAGATCTCAGGCACACCTGAGGGTACCCCTGTAGTACAACCTGCTTGACAAACCTTTAACATCTTACCTTCATCCAGTTCCCGGACAGAAACTGTAATATGTTACCATCCTTGTGTACTAGTGAGTCAAGCTTTGCTTCATTCTAAGATGTACTGTGAAGAAACTCTATGAAAGTGTGCCTTTTAAAATTTATGTTTACTGATGGGGGGGGGAGCACCTTTTTGTTCTGTAATTGCTTAAGGTGACCAGGGAGAGCAATGATGCTGGAGTATAATAAAATATTTTCCAGTCCTGTGTTTTTCTTCAAGTGTGGTCCTCTGGGTGAATGTTACGCATTTTAGGGAACCTGGGACTATGGCTAACTATGTGTTTAAAGAAAACCTGCTTAATTATAGATTCAGCAAGAGATGGGAACTCAGTAACTAATTATGTAGCTAGAGCTTTAAACAGGCATAGAAACCAGAGCTCATAACACTTCCAATTACATAGTAAAGAAGGGGTTAAGAACAACTGGCCAAATAACAATTATTTTTAATCAATTGTATAAGTTTGGTGGTAGTGGGAATTAGATTTGGGAGTTGAGCAGATCTGGATTTAAAGCTTGGCCTTTTCCTTCAGTTATTCCTTTAGTGATGTGCACCGATCACCTTTGTACCAGGCACTGTGTTTGTCATTGATGACAGAAGCACGAACGAGAAAGTCTGTATCCCGAGGGGGCTTACAGTCCCAACAGCTACATAAAATACCTGTTATCTTAAAGGAGTTGCTAAACCTCTCTGCATCTAGATCTGTAAAACAGGGAGAAATGATATATAATTTGAAAGTTACAGTAGTATTAAACTGAATAACAAAATGCGTGGGATATTGCATTTTTAAAAATGTTGCTTTTCTTCCCCTTATAAACACTTGGTATCATTTTATCAATTGCTACCACTTGCTATCATCTTTAATTGAACATTCCTAGTTTGAAGTGAGGCCACATAGCTCAAGACCTCGAATGGAATTCCCAAAGCAAGTCCATTAGGAAACATTTAGAGGACTTCAGGGTAATAGATGTCACATAAATGTCTAGGATGGATGCTGATCAAAATCCAGTCCTCTGATGCGTGAAAGGAGAGCTCCGTTGCTTTTCTCTGCATCTGCTTCTCTCCTCCCACTTTCCTTTTAACCCACAGCGTCTCCATATTGCTGCTTCGCTCTCCTCTACAGTAATTGTATTCCCAGACCCTCTGACTCAGAGACAGAGGCCTCTGTTGTGCATGAAATCAGCACAGTGCTGGCTGACCCAGCACTGGGCAGTTCTGTGTCAGGGTTCTGTTGAATACTGAATATTCTTTTAACAACTCTAATGATTTCATCATTTTGTAGATTTCTGAAAGGAGATTGAGGTTTAGAGAGGTTGTGACTTGCTCAAGGTCTCACAATGGCCAGTAGAGTCAGGAATCTGAAATGCCTTGTGCTCTGCTGTGTGAGAGCTTCGGTTTGGCCATCTCCACCTGCCATCCATTTTAGATTCCTTTCTTACTATGCCAGTGTATTAAAAATAATTTTTCAAAGATACTAAGCTTTTGTAGTTTTAGGTTGTTTTCTAGTAGGCACAAACTGGTTAGACTTACCCTGGTTTAAGAGGCCATTAATTTACCAAGTCTACTTGGATTTTGTGACTGCTATGCTAAAAGTCCTAAAAATAAATGTAATAAGAAGCTGCACTTGGGTCCAGCAGTCAAGAAGATAGAACTGGGTTCTTTCCAAAGCCAGTATTTACACTTGGATGCCTCTGTCTTTCTCATTTACTTTAACAAGCTATTTCATGAGGTAACTTTATCTTTAAAGATACTTTTCTTTTTTTTTTAAGGGGAGATAGTTTTTAGGAGAGAGCAAGAATTTAAACTCAAGAGGTTTGGACTCTAGTCCCAGTTTTGCTGGGTGACCTTACACTAATCACTTCCCCTCTTTGAGCCAAAACTCATTTGTACAATGTATGGAGTGGACTAGCCTAGAGGTTTTCACACTGTGGTCAGTGGGGCTTAATGATTTGCAGGTTATATCCTGGGCCACATTGGCAGATCTAAAGTGGAGGCTGGGGAGTGGGAGAGGCTGGGGCTCCAGAACTACACTGTCCTCTCCTCTCCCCTCCCCTCCCCTCCTCCGAGCAGCATTCCTTTTGTTTGCCTTCCAGGGGGAGAGTCTGCATAAGATTTTACTTGAAAGAAAGGTTCTGCTGTTTCTTTAGCATTTAAAAATCATCAGCACAGCTCAATGATCAGAAAGAATCTTTCATGTTCTAACATTCTCTAGTTTCTAAGTTCAAAAATTGGCTCCTGATTTTTCTTTTTAGAGGTTTCTTTGCTGTTATGGACATACTCACCAATCACCCCTTAATTATAAACACTCTCTCTGCTGACCCCAGCTGACTGCTAACTATGTACTATGCAGGCTATAAAGATCCTGGAAATCAGTTTGTCTGGTAATCCTGCCCTAATAGCTTTGCGACCGGCAGGGAGGAACATTTGCAGCAGTGCTCATTTGCTGACCAGGGATTTTATTTATGATTATTATTTTAACTTGCAGGCATTTGCGACAACCACTTTGGAAAAACAGTTCCAGAATCATCCCCAGCCCTGGCTGGCACAGCAGTGCCCTCATTTGTATGCTGCTGCTTTGTCTCTCGAAGGGCATTCTGCAACGCCATTCCTCACCGCTCCTCACCGCGCTCAGCAGCTATGCAGATGGGGTTTCAATCCTCTCTTGAACATTTCGTTTTTCCGGCTGTATGTCTTGCCGTGTGCTCACTAAGTCACCTCTAAACGCCAGCAATCTTTGGCTGCCATGGGGGCTGAGCCGGACTGTGCCAGCCCAGCCCTTCCTGGAGCACCCGAGCCCTTTCTGGTATGGATTTATTTCATACATGATGTGGATGCTTTGCCCAGAATGGAGCAAGAGCAGTTTTCCTTTACAAAGAACTGATTCAGATTTTCATCTAAAATCCTCTAGTGCTAAAAGGAGGTAAAGCTTTACTTGCTTTATCTAGTAGAAAATCAACATCTTCTACTCACTGCAGGTCAGTAAGGTTCAAGAACTCTGCCAGATGAGTAAAACCAGAATATAGGATGGGGAAGGTGAACTGTGACTTAGGGCCTCTTATGTAGCACACTGAGCATTCTTTACCTCATTTAATCCTTATAATAACCCTCCTAGGTAGGTATTCCGATCCCCGTTTGTTATAAGAAGAAACTGAGGCTTGGAAAGGTAGAATAACTTGTCTAACACACAGGAAGTGACAGATGCAGGTATTGAACTTCCTATCTGGCACCAAATGCCATGTTCTTTCCACTGCACCATGCTGCCTTCTTGATGAGCCTGCTGACTCATTTGGGAAGTTATGTAAGCTTGTAAATCACACTGAGATTCCCAGATAATGTGACTGCATAAAGAATAAAATATTACCACAATAGTTTTGGTGCACCAGTGGAGAGAGAGGCACTCCACTGTCTGAGAAGGGTTATATATAACGGTTCAGAGGTAAAGTCTGCACCAGTGGAATCCAAACCAGAGGCAATCATTTGTTACTTCCCCTCCCAACCTATTCTGTAAGCAAACAAGGTTTTAACTATAAACATATGAATAAAGCTATTTATTCACTGAACTCACAAGTAGTTACTCAAAGTCCAACCCAGACTTTGGCCACCTGCAATAGGTATGCCAAAGGTGCTCAGGGTCATATGGTTCAATACCTCTCAAGACAGTCACCTCCATCAGGGGAAATAAGTAAGGTTGGTCTATAGCATGATCCACATACTCTTTTTATTGAATAGAGAAGTACCTGAATCAGATTTGCACTTTAGAAAGTTATCCCTGCCTCTGTGCAGGGGAGTGAGAAGGGAGGCAATGTGGTGCTCTCAGTGCCCTGCCCTTGTCCCCTTAGTATTCACCATTACACACTGAAGGCCCATGACCCTATGTGTTCTGGCTGGCAGCAGGCTTAGCCCATGCACAGTGCAGGCCAGAGTGCTGGGGACTTCTTGCCCCTGAGAGCAGCCATAAGGCAATGATGGGTGGAGACCTGATGGGTAAATAAGAGCCCAGCTCCCTTGCCTGTTGGTTGGGATAATGCTGAAGAGTATTCTGTACCGTCTCCCAGACTTGTCCAGTGTGATGGAGCTCCAGTGTCCTTTAGTGTTTAACTGAATATAACCTGCAACACATCCTGTACTGGCTTTTCTCACTTCCCTGTCTCATTCCTCAGATCAGCTTCCAGGTCTCCTGGGATCACCTCTCCAATAAATTATTTATACTCAAATCCTTGTCTCAGGCTCTGTTTCTGGGAGGAACACAATCGAAAAGCTTTCAATAACCTCAGTGTAGAGATAGATAGCAGGGGCCCAGACAAAAGGAGTGGAAGTGGGAATGCAGAGGAGGGGATGGATATGAGCAATATTCACCCAGAGTTTTAGGTCTTCAAAACTGGTTAAATGGAGTGCCAAAGGTGGGGGACAGGGGGAAACTCTACAAGGACTCTGTTTCTGGGGCTTGAGCTCCTGGGTGACTGCTGATATCTTGAACTGAACTAGGGAATATATTTGGGGATAAGAAAGTAAATCCAATTATGGATATGTAGGAGAAAGTGGCATCTGGCTCTGTGATGTCATTTGCAAGAGTGAAAGTACCCTCTTTGCTAAAAACATTTTCCCAAACTGCTTACCATAGTGCTTGAAATTCTATATTACTCATTCCTTTGGCTTGCTTTTTCCAGAATCCTATTTTTAAAATGCTCCTGAGATTATTGACAATTTTGTTACGTGTGATAATACCATTGTGGTTATGTAGGAAAAAACCCTCCTTAACTGTTAGAAATACATCCTAAAGTATTTATGGGTAAAATGAAAGAGTCAGGGGTTTCTTTAAACAATCCAGTAAAAAGAAAAGCGAAATGTATATGTAGGGGGATAGATAAAATGACATTGGCAAAATATTTCCAATTTTAAAAGCTCAGGATGAGTGTAAGGGGTTTATTGTATCATTTCCTCTACTTTTGTATACATTAAAAATTTCCATAATAAAAGAAATAAAAGCTACTCCAAAAGTGGGATGATATCATTTCCAGAGTAATGAAGATGCTTATAGAAATGAAATAATTTAGAGATATTTACAGTTTCTTGTTGAGAAGGTAACATAATTTGATAGAAAATCTGAGCAAGTGATGGTAAGTTGCATCTTAGCTGTCCTCAGTCAGCCACAGATACATAAAGCAAACCTCATCACTGGGCTTGGTCAAGGTACCTGTGATACACTGAGAGATCTGCTCAGCTGAAAATCACAATAATGATAACAGAACACAGACTGCTAGCAATATGTCCCTCTCTAGACCTCAGGAGCTTAAATTCATATGACAACATTTCTAGCCATCTCCTTGGCATTTTTAAAAAGTCACATGAGTTAAGACTCAAACTCTCTCAGGAGCCCGGATTGTCTTTCAGGGGCCAGACTGTTGCTGCATTTTAGAAAGCCAGAGTCAACCCAGGCAAAGATGTCAATAGTATCTTTTACCTGGAGAGAGACCTTCTCTCCAAACTTGTTAAATAGTATAGCTCCAGAAGCTGTACTATTCCCACCCACAATATGTACAGAGTTTCTTCATGGGGAAGGAGTAGTTTCTGCTAGGTGGCTCTGAAATTGAAATATTGGATATCACTAGTTTTCTCGAAGAGGCTTTTACCAAAATCTGAGAAAAGAAATACAGAATGTTTTGTTGTAATTCTACCAGCACTGCAGCCTGCAGTGCAGAGAGTCCTGAACCAGACCCTTCAGACCCTGTAGAGTAAGAAACAGAACTTGCTCTTAAAGGAGAGGGAGAAAAAACAATCCTAACATAGCTTGTAATATGAAGAAGAATAAAAGAAGTAGTGTGCATTTTTAGGGAAGAGAAAAATTACCTCAACTTAAGGGTCTTATGGAAAGGTTTCTAGAAGGTGGGGCATTTGAATTAGACCTTGATGGATATAAGATTTTCAGTCAGCCACAGACAGTAGGGAGGGCATGGATGGCACTGATGGAGGGAAGACTATCAGCAAGCAAAGGAAAAGATGAACAAAAGGTCAACACTTTTTTAAAAAATTTTTTAAATATTTATTTATTTTTGAGAGACAGAGAGAGACAGAGCACGAGCAGGAGAGAGGCAGAGAGAGGGAGACACAGAATCCAAAGCAAGCTCCAGGCTCTGAGCTGTCAGCACAGAGCCCGACATGGGGCTCGAACCCACAAACTGAGAGATCATGACCTGAGCCGAAGTCGAACGCTTAACCGACCGAGCCACCCAGGTGCCCCAAGGTCAACACTTTTTGTTCCAAATTTTTATAAATGCAAGTGGCCCAATGAACTAAGGACCCGGGAGTCATGGCTTGGCCGATGGCTGCGCTTTATTTTGCTGAGTATAGATTTGGAAGCAGGTGGAGGAGGAGGCAGTTTGGCTGGAGGGGTTCCCAGAGCACACTTGGGGGTGGTTGGGGGGGGCGCAAAAGAGGCGCAAAAGAAGAGAGAAAAGACAACTCCAGCTATTGTAGAGACAAGGCTGGGGGGGAAGCAGAGATGTTAAAGGCATTTGTTAGGGCATTTTACTTTGTAATGTACTCCCTCCTCTGTAACCACACAAAATCTTCAGTAAAAAGCTACATTAATAACAATGCTTTGGACTTGAATTTTTAATTCACAGTGGGAGGGGAGTAAAGAGGGGAGGAGTGGTGAGTATGCAGTATTGCTGGAAGTACACAGGGGATGAAAACAGAGGAAGCAAGAGGGGTGAAGGTATATTTGGTTAATATATTCACTTTGAAATGAAGAAAGGAACTGGTCATTTAGGCCGTCACCACTGCTGTGATGGGCCAGGCACTGTGCTAGTGTTGGGATGCAAGGTGAGTCCAGCCTGCTGTGGCCTAGTCTTCAAAGAGCCTGCATTCTAGTGGGAGGTGGGGCAGGGATTAACTAAATAATAAAAAATGTAAAATTAGGATTGTCATTAGTGTTGTAAAGGAGAGGTCTACAATGCTACAAAAGCTTGTAGAGGGATTTGACCTTATTGGTTAACCAAGGCGCGATAGAATTGAGTGAGTTCTGCAGGATGAACAGGAGTATGGTATGTAATATTTAAGGCAGAGTGAAGAGTAATTGCAAAGGCCCTGTGGAAGGAAGGAACTGAGGAGAGGCCAGTGTGGCTGGAGCACAGACAGTGATGGGGAGCATAGAGCCAAGCACAGCTGAAAAGGCAGGAAACAGACTTTAGTGGGTCTTCAAGTCATGTAAGGGTTTAAATAGGGGTGCTGGGATAATGTGCATTTTAAAAGGCCACTCTAGCTCCTGTTTGGAAAAGAGACAGGAGTATGGGAAGGGTGGACGTAGGTAAGAAAGCCAACAAGGAGGCTATTGCTCTCCCCAAGCAAAAGATGATGTTAGAGTGGCACTTTATACCACAGAAAAAAGCATGACATAGCCTCAGCTTAGCAGATCAACCCTCTTTTATGTTAAATCGACAACCTGTAAGAAAATGTCACCGTACACTCTGTAGGAAACTTATTGTTCCTTTCAAGTACAAATATGTCCTTATGTAAGTGACTTTAGTAATAAGAACAGATATATGCTACGACTAGGATGAAAAGACTGTCTCTGAAGGAGAGAAATGCAAAATGTAATATTCATGAGCTTTTGGATATGTCTACGTGACAGATGTGTTTCTAAGTGTTATGTATATTTTAAGCAGAAATCTTTTTTTCCTGGTTGGTTTGTATACAGCACACTAAATGGATGGAATGAGCAAACCATTATGTATGAGTTGCTTTGTCTTTTGGTAAAAACACTTCACAGATGCATGTACATTCAAATGTTTCCATATCACCTTCAATTCACCCTGTGTATTCTAATCTTGCTCAAGGAGAAATGGACAAACCACAATAGAACTGGGAAATTATATGCACTTCTATATTGGAAACAGAGCAAGGAGCATAGGTGAGTAAAGAAAGATACAAGAGACCTAAACCACCTAATTAAAAAACTTGATCTAACCTTGCACTTAATGACTACAAAGAATTTGTAAGCTTACATGAGACTGTAATAAAAATGACTATGTATGATTAGAAGGCTTTGTTCACTTTGTAATAACTCATTGAACAGCATATGTATGATTTGTGTATTTGTCTTTCTATATGTATGCTAAATTTCAAAAAAAATGGTTTGTTAAAAAAAATCAAACAAAACCTGACCATATATGAAGCCAAAAGAAAGTCTCAGTAAATTTCAAAGGACTAATATTATACAATGATGTAATTAAATTAGAAATTAACAATAAAAAGACAAAAAATCTTCATAAACTGAAAAATATATTTCTAAATAATTTATGAGTTAAGAAAAAAGCATAAGAGAAATTATGAAATACTCAGAACTATATGACAATGAAAATATTAATAAAAACTTATGGAAATATGCCTAAAATTAGATTTACAGAATTATATGCATAAAAAATTATAAAACGTAAACATAAAAATGAATGAGGTAAGTATTCTGCTGAAGAAACCAGAAACAGAACATTACAGTAATCTCAAGAAAAATAAAAGAAATAAGTATAAGAGGAAAAGTTGATTAGAGATGATAAAATAAAAAATGCGTTCTCTGGGGGTGCCTGGGTGGCTCAGTCGGTTAAGCGACCAATTTAGGCTCAGGTCATGATCTCACAGTTCATGGGTTTGAGCCCCGCATGGGGCTCTGGCTGACAGCTCAGAGCCTGGAGTCTGCTTCGGATTCTATGCCTCCCTCCCTCTCCACCTCTCCGCCTCTTGCGCACACGCGCGCTCTATATCTCTCTCAAAAATAAATAAACATTAAAAAAAATTTAAATGGCTTCTCTGAAAAGACAAGGTAGACAAACCTCTAGCAAGATGGATGAAGAAAAGGAAAGAAGCAATAAATAAACAATATTTGTGCAGCCATTGTGGAAAACTATATGGAGATTTCTCAAAAAATTAAGGATAGAACTACCCTAAGATCTAGGAATTGTACTACTGGGTATTTACCCCCCAAATTCAAAAACACAAATTCAAAGGGATACATGCACCTCTATGGTTATAGCAGCATTATCTAAAATAGGCAAACTATGGATGCAGCCTAGGTGTCCTTCCATAGATGAATGGATAAATAAGATATGAGAAATATATATATACATATACAGTGGTGAATGAAATAAGTCAGTCAGAGAAAGACAAACACCATATGATCTCATTCATATGTGGAATTTAAGAAACAAAAGGAGCAAAGGAAAAAGAGAAAGGCAAACCAAGAAAAACACTCAACTATAGAGAACAAAGTGATAGTTATCAGAAGGAAGGGATAAGGGAAATAGGGGATGGGGCTTAATGAGTACATGAAAACAAACAATATTAATGGAAAAATGAGGACCATAATTATAAAAACAGTGGAGAATGAAAAATCATAAGATGAGATTAGAAATTTTCTAACACGTTTAAAACAAGATATTTAAGGGGCACTGGGTGGCTCAGTCAGTTAAGCATCTGACTCTAAATTTCAGCTCAGGTCATGATCTCACGGTTTGTGGGATCGAGGCCCTAGTTGGAGTCTGGACTAACAGCATGGAGCCTGCTTGGGCTTGGGATTCTCTCTTTCCCCCTCTCTCTGCCCCGTCCTAGCTCACACATGCCCTCTCTCTCTCTTAAAATAAATAAACATTAAAAACAACAATAAACAAACAGATATTTTAGAAAATTTAAATTACCAAAATTCATTCCAAAGGAGATAGAAAACCTGAAAAAAACTAACCATCAAAGAAATTGAATCAATAGCCAAAAGTGTCTCCTGAAAATAAAAAGGGAAGACCCAGACATTTGACAGTTTTAAAAAGATAATTTACAGAGTCTTTAAGGAATATAGTTCCTGTCTTAAACAAGCCATTTTGGAGAATTAAAAAAAAAGGGAAATCTATTAATTTATCCAATTCTTTTCATGTAAATAAATTACCAAAACTGGACAAGAACAAAATAGGAAAAAGAAAATTATAGAGCCAATTCATTAATGAACATAAATGGTAAAGTTCTAAATAAAATGCTAGTAAATTTAATTCAGTTTATTTAATCTGTATATTAAAAAACGTATCATGGCCATGAAATAGTCAATTTCAGAATGCAAAATATTCCACATCAGAACAACCTACTGGCTAACAGACACATGAAAAGATGGTCAACATCACTCATCAGGAAAATACAAATCAAAACCATGATGAGACCACCTCACACCTGTCAGGAATGGCTAAAATTAACACAGGAAACAACAGATGCTGGCAATGACACAGAGAAAGGGGAAACCCTCTTACACTGTTGGTGGGAATGCAAACTGATGCAGCCACTCTGGAAAACACTATGGAGGTTCCTCAAAAAGTTAAAAATGGAACTACCCTATGATCCAGCAACTGTACTACTAGGTATTTATTCAAAGGATACAAAAATACTGATTTGAAGGGGCACATGCACCCTGATGTTTATAGAAGCACTATCAACAACAGCCAAATTGTGGACAGAGTCTAAATGTCCATCAACTGATGAGTGGACATATTACTCAGCAATCATAAAGAATGAAATCTTGCCATTTGCAATGACGTGGATGGAGCTAGTATGCTAAGCAAAATATGTTAGAAAGAGAAAGGCAGATACCATATGATTTCACTCATATGTGGAATTTAAGAAACAAAACAGATGAGGGGTGCCTGGGTAGCTCAGTTGGTTAAGCAGATGACTCTTGATTTTGGCTCAGGTCATGACCTCAGGGTTCATGAGATTGAGTCCCTCATCAGGCTCTGTGCTGAGAGTGTGGAGCTTGCTTGCAATTCACTCTCTCCCTCTCTCTTTGCCCCTGCACCACTCACTCATGCTCTCTCTCTCTCTCTCAAAACAAATAAACTTAAAAAAAAAAAAGAAACAAAACAGATGAACACAGGGGAAGAGGGAGAAAGAGAGGAAAGCAAACCATAAAGACTCTTAACTATAGAGAACAAACTGAGGGTTGATGGAGGGGAGGTGGGTGGGGGGTGGCCTAAATGGGTGATGGGTATTAAGGAGGGCACTCGTGATGAGTACTGGGTGTTATATGTCAGTGATGAATCCCTAAATTCTACACATGAAACCAATTTTGCCATATATGTTAACTAACTAGAATTTAAATAAAAACTTGAAATTAAAAAAACCTACTAAGTTTCTCTGTGTTTTTAAAAGATTAACAGACAAACCATATAACTATATAACAAAAATGTAGAAACAGTATTTGATCAATTATCACTCATTCATGATTAAAAAACAACGTTTGACAAGGAATATAAGACAATTTTCTCAACCTGATAAAGGGCTTCTATCAAATGCTATAGCAAACATTTAATGGTGAACAGATTTCCTATTAAAGCCGAGAATAAGATAGGAGACTCTCAATTTCTGCTATCATAAAATATGGTACTGTAGGTCCTAGCTAATGCAATGAGAGAGAGAGGGAGAACCAAATATGAGACTTTTCTCAAGGTATGGCCAACTACATAAAACAATCCAAAGGAAGGAATAGAAAAGCCAACAGAAGTAATAAGCAAGGATACTGGTTCCAAGATCAGTATACAAAAATCAATAATATTACAATACACCAGCAACAGCCATTTAGAAAATGTAATAGGAAAAAAATAATTAACAATAGCAATGAAATCTATAATGTAGCAGAATTAATCTAATAGAGGAGGCAAGAATTCCTTATGGAGAATGTTACAAAACATGATTGAAGGGCATAAAGAACCCAACTAATAGGTTACAGATGAGATGCAATACGATAAGAATGTCTGTTCTCCTCAAATTAAGGTATACTTTTAGTGCAGTTCCAATCAAATTCCCAATGGATTTTTTCATAGAATTTAACATCTTAATACTAAATTAATCTGAAAAAGAAGAGGAACAAAAGTAGCTAAGACAACTTTGAACTATAATTAGGTGGAGATATTTGCCTCTTGAAACACCAAAACTTTCTACTATAAAGCTATAGTAGAAACAAGTAGAAAGTGATGTATATTTGTAATGGACAGGCTGTGTAGTCTTAAAGTGCCTGCTAGATATGCCACTTCTGAAGCAAATAGTTCTATGTGAGTCTTCTCTAAACAAGATAAACTTCTGTGACTTAAGTGTATCTGTTGAGTAAAACTAGTAGTATAATCTTATTCATGACTGATTTCGACACTGCCCAAATCAACAGAGCTGCAGATAAGTTGGATACAGTGAAAGCCAACCTCCCACGTGGTGTTTTGAGGCAATCTAGATTGAAGAGTTTCAAACTGATTCAATAATATCCTCTTTTAGAGGGAGAGTAAATGCTAGTTAACCAAAGAAAAAAGAGGTTTACTTGAGCTAAGGTGAGACAATGAAGCTCTAAAATACTGTTTTTATTTGCCCTTTGAACTGCTTTCATTTCAATTTTGGAAGATAAATTCCTTGGGTGGCTACATAACCAAATGAGATGACTTTGCTTTTACCCCATATTCTTAGATCTCTTTGCAATTAAATTAATTCACATAGCACTTTGTATCTCTTCCTTGCAGCCTTAATAAGACTGATAAACAGGAAGATCAGGGTTTGACTAGACTTGAAGTTTATATAATTTTGTAGGGGGGTGCTTTTTAAAGGAAAAATGCCAATGATTACTAGGAGAATTTCCCACAGATTAACTTCTGATTCTGTATATCTCAAACCTTATTTCTCCTCCTCTACCCATGTATTTCCAGGGCCAGAATGCACAGGACAAGTTCATATCACAACCCAAACTTTAATCCTGCACCTTCATGGCACACTGTTATGTGTTAATGATATCTCTGGTAGCCATTCCTATGCCTCGATACCTAGCAGTAATTTAACTCCACTTGAAATTGACGTGAATCAAATAAATATGTCCCACTAAATTCAAAATTTCATTTGTCAGATCTCCCAAATGCCTCAGACCACTGCGATACCACCCACCAGGAGGGAAAATGTTAAAGAAGGGAAGTCAGGAGAGACACAGCAGTCTTAAGCAATTGAGATTTAAATATCTTACTTTGTCTAATTTTACAAAAACAGAATGTCCATGTGAGCACATTTCTAGGGCCCTTCCCAGGGTCCTGGAGAGGGTCATGTAAGGAGGGGACCCTGCGTTAGTTTGACAGTACATCATTTGCTGATATTCAATGTCAGCACAAGATTTTTGAAAACACTATAAAGGAAAATGCTCACTAAATATCCACTGCTGATAATCACTGATTAGTTAAATCTCCAGGCATTGGGTTTATTCGGTGACTCAAAGTTGGGAATTTATTCATAAATTTACCTGTGATCCTAGCCAATTAAGAGAAGGAATGATCTTCCTATTGCTGGAACTGGAACTCATCTGCTCCTTACAGTTTCTGTATTCACTTGTCCATCTTCTGTTCCCTGAAATCCTGTTTCAGTCTTATACTTGACCACCCCTGCATATTTGTATTTCTCTCCTTCTCCACTTTACCACTTCATCCCTCTTCCAGTCAAATACAGATACATATACTTAGTCCTGGTAATCCCTGTTCCAATAAATTCTGATATATTCTATTAGGGGAAGTAAAAGTCTTCAAAATATGAAATATTCATTGGTGAAGTTGTTCCCCACTTAACATTGTTCGATCTGCTAACCCTAGTGCCTACATCCACTCCTATCAAAGCCTTAGCCATCCATTTGGAATCATCCAGTCCTCAAAAACAATAAAAGTCTATTGCAAACCTTGCAAAAGATGTGGACTTTCATAATACTCATGAAAGTGATGTTTGCACCAACCTACAAAGTCACTAATAAAGGAGGATCTTAGAGTGTTGTACTAGATAGCAAAGGGGAAAAAAAGAATAATGACATCAATGCTTCAAAAGGAAAAAATTTAGTTTCAAAGGATTAAGAGAGGACCTTGGGAAAACTGGATAAAGGCCTCCAACATTTCTGCAAATACGACCCTCTGCAAACATCAAATGCAAAGTGAAGGATAATGAGCTATATAAAAATAACTGTGCCCACAAGTTAACACTTGATTTATCAGAATCAGCACACAGTTGTAATTGTGACCTTAAATGTTAAATATAAGAAAACATTCATTTTCATAATTTTTTGATTGCATTAATTCAAGACGAAGTCCCAATCAAGTCTTTTTCTTTCACTATAGAATCTGGGTCTTCATCTTAAATAGATTCATTTTGGGAGGACCCTTCCTGGAAAAAGGAAGAGGGAAAGGAAGACCTCTCGTACTCATCTTTGTTTTCCAAATACACAATGACATAAGAATCCCCTCAGGAAACTAAAAAGTATGGACCCTTGGGTTCCCCTGCCAGATCAGCTCTGAATCTTTAAGAGCAGAACAGAACTTAGGACTCCATCTTTTTGACAATCATCTTAAGGGATCCTTGTGATAATTAAGCAAATGTGGAAATAAACACCTTAACTAATCCAAAGGGAAATTATGAAGTTTATTCTCTGTCTTTCTCTCTTTCCCTCTCTCTTACCTTTATGAAGTCTTTTTAAAATGTCATCTGTAGTCACTGTACTCCTTTCTTCTTTCTTTTATCCTTTTTGCATGCCCGTTTTCCCAGATCAGTGTCTAATCTATAAACAAAACGTTTTTGAAACACCTTTGAAAAAAACCCAGAACTCCTTTTATTCTCATTCCTTTAAAATTGAGTGTAAGTGATTTGTTTCAAATTTCTTTTTCAGCCTGCATTCTCATGAGCCCATTTTGCTCTATATTCACTTGGACATTAAACTGCTTTGCAAACATTACCATATTCTGCCTGCTCTGTCTGTGCCGCCTGATTGTCAGCTCCTCAAAGACAAACACCACATCCTTCATTTCTTCTGCATTTTCCCCACTGAGCCTAGAAGATTGACTGAGACTAACTAGTGTGCAGTATGCTTCGCGCAGTGGGTGCTTAATAAATGTTTTAAAACAATATTAAAATGTTGAATAAATTTGACAGCAGTGCTGCTCCTCATCACTTCAAATGCCAACACTTTCTAGGTCCCTTCTCTGCCTAGCAACCATTTCCCAACATACCTATATATATATCTCCAGATGTTTCATCCAAGGTGAAGCTCTCTTTTGATCCAGCTTTCCTTACCTGAGTTACGGAAATATTGTTTACATATTCCCCCCCCCCCCAGGAGTATCTGATGGGTACCCAAATCCCCTGCTGTGCAACCTGAAGTTGCCTTTTTTCCCCTGGTGATAGTGGGTGAAAGGAGAAATACGGTAGGGATGAAGGTTTCCTTTTGGGTTACCTTTTTCCTCCCCCAATAATCTTTCACATTAAGACACAACGCCTCTATGCATATTTTTCATATCTTGAAGGATTTTTTTCATTCTTAGCACCTTAAGAGTTCTAAGGAATTTAGGTAAGAGGTATTTTAGTCAAGATACTGTTTCTTCACGAGTTTTATTCAGTATTTCATTTTTTAATGACTTACTAGTCAGGCAGGTAACATTTCTTTTACAACATGAACATTCTCCTATTAAACATTATTTTGTGCCTATGAAAAACACACCTCGATTTATGTTGTAGGGATCTAATGTGGTAACGTACAGAAAAGCTCATTCTTTTTTTGCATAGGACATTGTGTTTTGCAAAGCACTTTGGCACCTATCCATTATCTTAATGCAATCCTCACAAAAGCTTTGCTAGGTAGACGGCCAATACGGGTCTTTATCCAGGATGAGCAAGAGTAAACTCAGAGACGTTAAATGACTTGTCCAAAGTCACACACCTTGGAGGGACCCACAGTGAAACAGGACTCTACCTAGAGCCAGTCCCGTTTCCCGTGTCTGCCAGTCTCACACAGTTCGAACTTCTCATAAAAAGCTCTGCTACGTCAGTAGAGGTAAGAAAGGCTGCTAGGAAACAGCAAGCAACAAGCAATAGATTGTGGGTAGGTAGAACGAGGAAGCGGGGGTGGGAGAAAGGATGACACTGTGCATGCGCAGATCGCTATTAGGGGCCAAGGACCGCGAGAAAGGTTGAGGAAAGAAGCCGAATTCCTTGTCTCTCTGTCGCCTACCTTCAGCTAACGCGCAAGCGCACTTCCTCAGGCTGAAGGTCAGAATAAAGGGGGAGGGCCGCGGAGTCGCGCAGGCGCGCTTCTGTGCCGGACTGCCAAGATGTCGTTCCCTAAGTACCAGCCTTCGCGCCTGGCCACCCTACCCTCCACCCTCGACCCAGCCGAATACGACGTATCTCCGGAAGCCCGGAAGGCGCAGGCTGAGCGGTTCGCCATAAAATCCCGACTTAAACGGGAGTACCTGCTTCAGTACAACGACCCCAGCCGCCGAGGACTCATCGTGAGTCGGGGGCCGGCAGGGCGGGAATCAAGGGCCACAGAGTCCGGGCTGTTCCCTCCGGCCCGGTAGCCCAGACTGGCCAAGGGACACCCCGCAGCGGGGCGGCCACCTTTCCGATCAGTATCTTAGACATTGGCCCTTTTCCAGGCTCAGAGAGCAGGCCAACCCCCTAGCCCTTGACCTTGGCCGGAGAGGTTGGTGGTCCACAGGACTCTTCTCCATTCACACCCGGCTGGGTCTGAATCCTGGCTTGCTCACTTCCTGCCTGGGTAATCCTGAGAAAGTGACACAACTCTGATGCTTAGCCTTGGTTTTCCTGTCTGAAAAATGGGATAATACAGCACTTCCTACCTTATGAGGCTGTTATGAGGATTAAATGAGACAAGGCACACCACCGGCCAACACAGTGCCTGGGCTGTAATGAGTGTAATGAGTGTTCAGAAAATATGTTGTGTGTGTTATTTTTTTTTTAAAAGCAGTTTTCCACCTTTCAGTTCACAATTCATAGCAATACTGCTCTCTCACGATGGGAATATAGTGAATTTTCAATTTATATCTTTTAAAGACCCCAAAACTCTGCAGCTATTGAAGCTTTGGTCTTTGGAATCATGCCAAGGCAGCACATATTGGTAAACTATATGAACTCAGGCAATTTGCCTACTCCCTCCAAACGTTAATTTTCTGATCTTATGTGGGAATGGTAGTACACTCTTCATAGAGCCATTGTGAGGTTAAATGAGATAGTTTGTATTAACATTCCAGGACTTAATATATAACCAGTAGACTGATAGCTATTATTATTTAATGAATGTGCTTTTTGATAATTTTCTGTACAAGAGCTGTTTAAATATGATGTCAAATATACTAAACCAAACCAAAACAACAAAAAAAAACCCACTTTCCCCAACAGTTGCATTGGTGTTCTGTAGGACTCTTTGGGAGTTATGAGAATTGAAGGAAATTTAAATTGTGCAGCACTATGCACACCCTTTCTGATTATTATTCAAATGTAACAAGTATTCAGAATTAGGCCCTGTTACTAACCCCATTTTACAGACGAGAAGACAACATGGGAAGGACAAGTAGGTTATAGAGTGATACTCCCTTAGCAAGGTGATGGAGCAGAATTTAAACCTTGATCTTTGCAACCCAAAACATCTGCTTAACCAGTTGGCTGTACCAACTCTAGTTAGAGCTGGAGAAGAAGGTGTGGAGGGCGACATTTGTTATTTACATACTCACACAGGTGGGTTTGAGGTTTAAACCCCAGATTGTCTTTTTTCCAGTTCTGTGCCCTAGGACAGTTTCAATTTTGTCATATAAAAGAGACAGTAATACCGGCCTCATTGGTTGTTCTGTTAATTAAATGAGTGCCTGGCTGGCACTTAATCATTTAGTAATCAATACATGGAAATTCCTTGCCTAATCTTTAAGAATGATTGATTCAATTAATAAATAATTGCTGTAATAGGCTAGGCCCTATGTTGCATGCTGAGGTGACAGTGTAGATTCCCATCCTCGTAGAGCTTTCTTTGGAGCAGACAAGTAATAAACAGGTTTAAAAACGATATAATTTAGGGGCATGTGGGTCATTTAGGTGTCCGACTTTTGATCTCGCCTCAGGTCATCATCTCCTGGTTTATGAGTTCAAGCTCCATATCAGAGTCTGCGCTGACAGCGCGGAGCCTGCTTGGGATTCTGTCTCTTCCTCTGTCTGCCACTCTCTGGCTTACTCTCTCTGTCTCTGTCTCTCAAAATAAATAAATAAACTTAAAAAAGTAAATCATTCAGCATGTTAGCGATAAGTGGCAAGAAAAATAAAGCAAGGAAGGGGATTAGGAATGTGTGTATATAGTAGGGAGGAGTAGCAGCTGAAATGTTAGCTATCCCTGGGGAAGGAGGTGACATAAAGGAAGTGAGGTGAGGGAGCTAGCCACACAGCTCTCTGGGAAAGTAGCATTTTAGGTAGAGGGGACAGGTGTTGAGGTGCTTAGGAGTGTGCCTGGTTAGTTTCAAAAATACTGAAGAGACCATTGTGACCAAAGTGGAGAAAGGTGAGAGCAAAGTAGGAAGAGATGAGGTCAGAAAGGTACTTGGAACCAGATCACACCAAGACTTATAGGTCATTGTAAGGACTTTTACTAAGTAATCTACCCTTATACTTTAACATCTCTCTGGTTGCTTACTTGAAAATGCATCATGGAAGACAAGAGCACAGGGTCTAGTTAGGAGGCTTTTGAGGTGATCTATCAGGGTTTTTGGCAGTGGAGGTGGTCAGAAGTGGTGAGCTCTAAGTATGTATTGAAAGTAAAGCCCACCAGATTTGCTAGCAGATTAGATGTGAGGTGTAAGAGAGAGAAGGGTGAAGAATGACTCCCAAGGTTTTTGACCTAAGTTATCAGAAGAATGAAGTTGCTTTTTACCAAGATAGAGAAGAACGTGAGAGGAGCAGGGATGGAGATGGAGTGGAATATTGGAAAATCAGTTTGAGATTTTCTCATTTGATGTGCCTGTTAGACAACATGACAGTGTTGAGCAGATAGTTGGATATTATGTCTGGAGTTCAGGGTAGAGGTCTGGGGAGGTAAAATTTTGGGAGTCATCGGCCTATAGATGTATTTTTAAAACCATGTGACTCGAGATAATCAAGGGAATGAATGTAGATGGAAAAGACGAGCAAAGGGGCACCTGGATAGCTCAGTCAGTTAAGTGTCTGAGTCTTGACTTCGGTTCAGGTCATGATCTCACAGTTGGTGAGTTTGGGCTCCAAATCAGGCTCTGCACCGACAATACGGAGCCTGCTTGGGATTTTGTCTCTGCCTCTCCCTCTGCCCCTCCCCTGCTCGCTCTCTATCCCTCTCAAAATAAATAAAAAGAAACTTAAAAAAAAAAAAATAAACTTAAAAAAAAAAAAAAAGACCAGTAAGGTCTAAGATCCAATATTAAGAGTTTAAAGAGATAAGGAAATAAAGAGCAAAAGAGACCAAGAGGGAATGGCCACAGGGTTAGGAGGAAAACCAGGCAGGTGTGTGCCCTGAAAGCCAAAAGAAATGGTTTCAAGGATTGTTCACCATGTCAGATGCACCTGATAGTTCTTTGGACATAGAGTGGTGTCAAAGAAGGAAAACTGCCTCCTTTGGAATGTGTTTTGGAACCTCTCTTAACAACAGTACCAGGCTCAATAAACTGTGGTCATGGGGCTATTGATATTTTCATAAAACGAAATATCTGTTTCTGAAAGACAGATCTGGCAGATAAATATGTAGAGATGTGACTGGCAGATTGAGAATTCTGTCATGGGAGAATCATTCAAATACATTAGTAGCAGAAGGGATAGATACAAGAATAGATGTATTTATCCTTTCAGGTATTGACCTCAATCATCCCCTTGCACCTATCTATATCTTGTGTCTTCACCTGTACTGTTTCTCTGCAAACACTTGGTTTAAAAATGGAAGATCCAATTTAATTCTTTTAATCCTACCAATCATGACTTCCTTCCTTGGCATTGTGCAGGACCTTGAATGTTCTCCTTTAGTATTAAAGTTTTAAAGCTAATTTCATTTGCTTATTTTTAATCTGCCTATCAGTTAATTGGAGCAAATAATTTTTATAAAATCATTTGGGGATTTAGCTAATTAAGTTTAATTATGTTTCGGGACAGATTTGCTATCTTATATCATTATTCTAGTATAAATATATTAAAATGGATAATTACTTTTTTCTTAAACCAAGACAGTCTGATTATTTTTTTAACAACCTTGTCCTCACTATAAATTATTTTAATAGTGTTAAATATAATAGTTTTGCTTGTAAACTATCTGCCAAGTCAGCTTAAAGAAATTAAAAGTTCAGAGTTAGCCTACCTCAGTCTTCACCTTCCTGCAATTTATATGTAGCCTGGAAAGACAGGGCAGGGTGGGGGGTAGCATTAGAAAGAGTCCTGGAAACAAAGTACAAAGCATGACAGAGCATATGAAATCAGTCCTCAATGGGAATACTGTGGTTCAGTTGGTCACACTTTAGAAAGAATGAAGCCAAAAAAAAAAAAAAAATCCAGAAAAGAAAAAAAATTATGAAAGAGAAAAAGTCGCTTCTCTAACAGCTTAAAAAGATTAGGTATCTTGGGGCACCTGGGGGGCTCAGTTGTTTAAGTGTCCAACTTTGGCTCAGGTCATGTTCTCACCATTTATGAGTTGGAGCTCCTTGTCAGGCTCTATGCTGACAGCTCAGAGCTTTGAGCCTGCTTGGGATTCTGTGTCTCCCTCTCTCTCTGCCCCTCCCCCACTCACACTCTCTCTTTCTCAAAAAAAAAAAAAAAAAGATTAGGTTTCTTAAATCTCAAATAAATAGAAAGCTGAAGGATGATATAAGAATCTTTTAAATTCTGAAGGATTTGACTAGGATCATCAGAGAGTTATTAAAAAATACTAGAAATGAAAGATCTTCCCTGAAGCTATTTAGGAATATTCAGGGTTTACCCTTAACTATGGTGGAGCACAAAAGGCATCTCCTGTGCTCCCCCACAAAAGTTTTGATAAGACTGTTTCAGTGTAGTCCTGCTTAAGGTCCTGTAACTTTTTGTTTTCATGAATTTCAGGAAGATCCTGCCTTGATTCGTTGGACCTATGCAAGATCAGCAAATATCTATCCCAATTTCAGACCCACTCCTAAGACCTCGCTCTTAGGAGCTCTGTTTGGGATTGGGCCCCTCTTCTTCTGGTATTATGTTTTCAAAACTGACAGGGTAAGTATTGGGGCCTGATGTTTCATTTCTGTGTGATAGGTTCCCCCAGTGTTGGCCCTAGGTCTTTCTTGGCAATTGCCACCAGCCTTCCTCCCATCTTGACCCTCTCTACTCTTTCATCTTTATTCCTTTCCAGCAAGAGTTAAAACAGAAAGTTTCAATTACATATTTGGTTTTATTGCTTTATCATTTCAAATCTTATTGAAATATACTAAAATTCAATTTAATGGCTATTCTAATATTATCAAGTAATAAGTTGGTCAGTTTAAATTTCTAAGACTTGATCCTGATTTTTTCCTGATGTGTTTTAGATGATGTGAGGAAATTGTGCTGTGAATGTTAAGTGAGAATACAGAAGTAACTTTAAAAAGTTAATAGAGAAGTTAAACTTTGCTATTTTGATTTACCTTTAAATACTATCTTTGTGAATTTTTTATTTAGTTTTCTTAGTTCATTTGTTTTTTAAAAAGATGTTTATTTGGGTTAAATATTAGCAGAATACATAAGTCATTTAGTGTGTCCCTATTTGTATAAATTCTAGTTATTTTGGTCACATTTTGTGAATTAATGTTAAAACTTCGTTTAATAAGAGGAAAGCAAAAGCAGCCTGTGGTGGGAATCTGCCATCAGAGGCCATGATCGCGAGAAAGCCAAGCTTATCTCTGACAGCTGGTACTAGACCCCTGGCAGACCTCATGTTGCCATCTGGCCTCGAGCCCACTCATCTAGCTCTGCCTTAAACTGGCCAATCCACTCTCCTGTTAGACCTTATATATTTTGATTGTCTGATAAATTAACTGCTTCACAGAAAGGTAGGCCATACTTATCCAGAAGGTGTTTGCATTTTGCTTTTGACATATGCTTTTTAGTGGGGTAATAAAATTATTCCAACATGTGCATAAGATGTTTTTCTTTTCTCTCTCTCTCTTTTTTTTTTTTTTTTTATTCCTTATTTATTTTTGAGAGAGGGAGTGTAAGCGCAAGTGGGAGAGGATCTGAAGCGTGTTCTGTGATGAGAGCATAGAGCCTGGTGTGGGGCTCGAAATCATGAACTGTGAGATCATGACCTGAGCCGAAGTTGGACGCTTAACTGACTGAGCCATCCAGGCGCCCCATCCTTTTTTTTTTTTTTATGTTTATTTTTATTTTATTCAGAAAGAAAGGAAGAAAGAATCCCAGTGCTGTCAGCACAGAGCCTGACATGGGGCTTAATCTCACGAACTGCAAGATCATGACCTGAACCCAAACCAAAAGTCAAATGCTTAGCCAACTGAGCCACCTAGGTGTCCTGCATAAAGATGTTTTTCAATAGGAGTGGTTTCTCATTGTCCCTTTATTTCTTCAGTCATATTCCCTAGGCTTTAGACAGTGGGGGTGAGAATTAGGCTCGGAGTATTTCCTGTTTCAGAGTTGTACCGTGGGTTACACCAGAATACATTGGTTTTTTGTTTGTATTTTCTAGTATCTTTTTATTTATGTATTTTGCAAAATGGTCAGCAGGGTAAGTCTAGTTAACATCTGTCACTAGTTACAAAAAACAATCTTTTTTCTTGTAATGAGGGCAACTTTCAAATATTCAGTATAGTATTATTAACTGTAGTCACCGTGCTATACATTATATCCCCATCACTTATTTAGTTTATGATTGGAAATTTGTACCTTTTGATCTCCTTCACCCATTTTGCCCACTGCCCACCCCCTGCCTCTGTCAGCTACCGGTGTGTTCTCTGTATCTATAAGCTTATACCTATGAAATCGCAAGATTTCATTCTTTTTTTTTTATTATGGCCAAATAGTATTCCATTGTACATATACCACGTCTTTATCCATTCATCCATTGATAGACACTCAGGTTGTTTCTGTATCTTGGCTATTGTAAATAATGTTGCAATAAACAGGGGTCAGAATGTGTTGTTTCTAACCTGTTTTTTTGTTTGTTTGTTTGTTTTTTCTGTCTCTGCAGGATAGGAAAGAAAAACTGATCCAGGAAGGAAAATTGGATCGAACGTTTGGCATTTCATATTAAGTCTGGCAATGATGACTCTTAAGTATTATTGTTTAAATAAATCTTCTATGAATCATTAAATAGTTTCTCTTTCTTCATATTACCTTGATTCAACAAATATTTACTGGACATTGTATTATCCCTACTTTGTAAGAGTGCACAGTTTAGTAAAGAAACAAATTCACATTCATGCTTTCAGTCATTCAATAAATGAGTGTCTACTATGAGCCATGCAGTGTGCTCTGTGCCCACAATATAACAGTCAGTAAGACAAGCTTAGGTCCTGTGCTTAAGGAATACACTCTGACAACTGTTTTATTCAGTGATTGTTATTTGAGAGCTCATTATCTCTAGTACAACTTAATACCTAAACTCTTGTCTAGCTCCAGCCCCAGTGGTAAAAGCAACAGAACAGTAACATCAGTGTGGTAAAAAAAAATATATATATAGGCATATATAGGCATTCAGGAGAGTGATATAGAAGCTCATGGAGAAGCAATTCTGTCTAGGGAGATGGCATTTGATCAAGGCTCTGAAGATCACAGTGGCTAACAGGGCAAAACGGAAGCTGCATGCTTTATAGTTCAGTCTTAAAACAGTAGGGTGACAATTTCACCTATGAGATAAGAAAGTGTTATAGGAAGAGCATGCTTTGTAGCGCTGATTTACTTTAGTATATTGGTTTTAACTTTCAGAGCATATTCACAAGTATTCTCATCCGATTCTTATGAGTCTGTGGTACTCAGAAATGCAGAGCCTGAGAGAGAAGCTTGTGTGCCGGTTATATTAGGGAGCGATGTGAAAGAACAAGTGGGAGACTGGTAAGAGTGAAGCAGGGATAGAAGGACAGCCCATCAGATGTGTGTGATTGGCCTGTTGCTTCAGAGTAGCAGGCTTAATTCCACCAGGGACTTTGAGGAGCCCTGTGGAATGTATATAGATTGTGTACAAGGGAAAAACAAGTATCCACCAGCTGGTCCCTGAGTTGGTAGAGAGTTGTCTCATGCAGTTAATTCCCTTTCACTTCCAGGTATGGGAATGGCTGAGGGTTCTTAGAGACTTCTCACATGGAGGGGGAAGGAAGCCTAGGGCAGAAAGCAAGCGATGTGCTGCACACCTGAGGTGTCCTGATGACAGATCCTGTTGACACACCTGCAGGAGCCTGGAGCTGCAGCAGCAATTGGAGTGAAAAGATTGGCCAAGAGGAAATGAGGCAGGGACAAGTAGACAATTTCCTCATCTACTCCATACACTGCTTGGATCTGGGTGCACTTTAATCTGTAGCATGTCATTCAGGGTTGGTGGCTAGGTACAATCTCAGCATAGGAGGACTAGCAGAACAAGCTTCAGTCCTGCACTATGGAAATGTCTGAAGCTGGAACTGACATTCGTCATTTCCCTCCACCACACTTTTCTAGGTTTTCCTTTCTTGGCCATCACTTTAGAAGGTCTAGAGTGCTTGCTTGATGGAGTCACCTGGAACTATATTTTCAAAGGTCAGAACCTTAGTTACTCCTGTATCATCAGGGCTTTGTTGAAGCAACTGCCTATTTACATTTATCACTGGATGTGGAAGCACCAAGAAGCACCAGTAAATCTCCTGCATTCCAGACATATCCCTTTAGGTCCCTATTGTGTAGCAACAACCCTAGCTCCTTGTAATGAAGGTCATTTAATGCTGCCAATAAGGAAATCTTTTTTTTTTTTCTTCTTGTCCACTGTTTCCTAGGCACAAGAAGCCCCAAATGACCAGGAGATAGTCACAGTTTCCGATTAAAGTGAAATCCTGTGATATTGTGATTTATAATAAGAAATACATATTTGGTCTTTGTCCCTATTTCTGTCACAGAGCTCCTAAAACCCCGGGGACTTTTTAAGAGATGAGATCAAGGTGGCTTTTGTTATGTTAATTAGGCAAGTTTTGGACCACACGTGGTGGGGGCGGGGCTGGTTGCCTAGAGAACCCACTGTCTGATTAGAGGGTTGGAACTTGTAGTTCCACTCCCTGACCTTGCATTTGTATCCCTGGTGAAGTAACCTGGAAAGTATTTACATTCTCTGTGCCTCGGTTTTCTTATCTTTAAAATAGATATACTAGTAATACTTACATTGTTATTTAACTCATTGTTTAAAGAGGCACTACTTACAAAGTAGTGTTTAGGGTAGTTCTATTTTTAACTTTTTTTAATGTTTTTTATTTATTTTTTGAGAGCGAGAAAGAGAGAGAGACAGCGTGAGCAGGGGAGGGACAGAAAGAGAGGGAAAGACAGAATCTAAAGACAGGCTCCAGGCTCTGAGCTAGCTATAAGCACAGAGCCCGACGCGGCACTCGAACCCACGAACCGTGAGATCATGACCTGAGCCGAAGTTGGACGCTCAAACGACTGAGCCACCCAGGTGCCCCTATTTTTAACTTTTTGGGAAGCTTCATACTGTTTTCCACAGTGGGCACACCACTTTGCCCTGCTACCAACAGTGCAGCAGTTCCTTTTTTTTCCACATCCTCACCAACACTTGCTGTTGCTTGTGTTTTTGATTTTCTCCATTCTGATAGGTGTGAGGTGATACCTCGATGTAGTTTTGATTTACATTTCCCTGATGATGAGTGATGTTGAGCATTTTTTCATGTGTCTGTTGGCCATCTGGATGTCTTCTTTGGAAAAAATGTCTGTTCATGTCTCCTGCCCATTTTTAAATTGGATTATTCGTTTTTTGTGTGTTGAGTTTGATAAGTTCTTTATAGATTTTGGATACTAACCCTTTATTGGATATGTCATTTGCAAATATCTTTTCCCATACCATAGGTTGCATTTTTGTTTTGTTGATTGTAAAACATTTTTTTTAACATTGAGAATTATTGAGCAATGGGTTCTTAAGAGTTTAATCAATTTTGGGGCGCCTGGGTGGCTCAGTTGGTTAAGTGTCCGCCTTCAGCTCAGGTCATGATCTTGCAGTTCGTGGGTTCAAGCCCCGCATCAGGTTCTGTGCTGCTAGCTCAGAGCCTGGAGCCTGTTTCAGATTCTGTCTCCCTCTCTCTCTGCCCCTCCCCCACTCGTGCTCTGTCTCTGTCTCAAAAATAAACTGTATAAAAAATTAAAAGAAAAAAGTTTAATCAATTTCTAAATATTTTTTTATTACCACAAACAATGCCCCGTATCACACCCAGCAGTAGTCTGCTAAGAATACCAGTTACCACCTCGAGTGCTTAATGTTACCATGTGTCTGACTAATGCAGCTGGCCCTGAGCACTGGGCACAGGAGCCTACGCCGGTATTGCCGCCTCTGTTGGCCCAAAAGCCTGTTGGCCCAAAAGCTAAAGCTTGTTACAGCCACAGCCACAAGAAAAAGTTCCTCAAGATTCCTATCTTCCCATCACTTGCTCCTGAAAAACTTCTAGTTGTAGGGGAGGCTGAAAAAGCCAGCATACAGCATGTTCAGCTCAAAAGTGTGAAGCAGACAGGAATTCCCAAACATAAGAAAGTGGTTCAAATACTGAGCCACCAAAAATGACAAGGAACCAGAACCAGATCATAAGGCCTTTATCACAGTTAAGGACTTCATCCTAATGGCGATGGGAGCCACTGAAGGTATTAAGCAGGAGTAACCTGATTGGATTTACATCCCTGGAAGATCATTTTGGATCCTGGAGGAGGAGGAAAGAAAGGCTAGAGGATGACCAGTTATCAGGCTATTGTAAGACTTCAGGCTAGAAATGATTTTCAATTTTTGAGACAAGCCCTCTCTGCACAACAAAGCAGTCCCTGCTAGTCCCAGGATGACTCATTTGGATGTGAACTTGTCGAAAGCTTTATGAAAGTCTAAATATATTATCTCTATTAGTTCCCCTTTGTGCACATGCTTGAGGAGCCAGTCTTAATTCGTTTTCCATGTATGACATCCCTTCCCCTCTCTGGGACAATATTGCTTCTGTAACAGGTTGGTTGGTTTAAGTACTATGTCTTTTTACCCTTTATTATGGATCCTGCCTGGTGAAAAAGATTACATTCATGTTCTGATTCAAATTCCATTGGGACCATTCCCTGATTTATTTTCTCATTCCTGGAGCCACTTGACAGTCTTCTCGTAACTTTAGGGGAGCTACAGAGTAATGGTTATCGCTACATTCTTCAAGATCATTAATGAAGTATTTGAGGAGATTAGAGATCTGTGTAAGAAACTATTTTGGTCAAAGACACATGATTTAAAAATATGGACAGCACTTTAAAATTAGTAAATATATAATACCATAAATATATTAAAAGATTCTGAACTTTTCAGAGTTCAGAAAGCTACTGCTTTCTACCTTTTGTGAACAAATAGAATTTTATCATGTTTCTTTAAAAAAATTTTTAATGTTTATTTTTGAGAGAGAGAGAAAGAGAGCGAGCAGGGGAGGAGTAGAGAGAAGGGAGACAGAGGATCCAAAGTGGGCTCTGCGCTGAGAGTGGAGAGCCTGACACAGGGCTCTAACTCAGTGCTAACAGCAGAGAGCCCGATGCAGGGCCCAAACTCACAAACCATGAGATCATGACCTGAGCTGAAGTTGGACACCTAACCAACTTTGTCACCTAGGCGCCCTTATCATGTTTCTATTAGAGGATCCATTTGTACCTACAGTTATGATTCTAATCCTTCCACTACTCTCTCCTCTGGCTGCCTTGTTTACTGCCATTCCCCACTGATACTCACTGTGGCCTGGAGGGACACTGAGCCCTGTCATCTACCTGGAGACCCTTCAACATCCCAAGAAAGTGCAGTGTGCATCGATTTCATTGTCTAGCTTTAGGATTTAAAAGATTAAAATCAAGCTGAAAGTCTGACATCCAATCTCTGAACATCGCTGGTGAAACAACTGAGATTTCTGGAGCAAACTTTCCATTAGAATTCAAGTTCTTTTCTTCCATAATTACAGGGAGTATTACCTTATCAGTTTTGAGTCAATTCTTTACTTCTATCACCAATTGCATTTAAATCTTCCATTTCTTATTTAATAATTAGGCTCTAAAAAAATTGGGAGTGGAAATGGAGGAAGGAGGTATCTGGCTGAGTCTGCTCCAGAAATCAATATAGGAGGGACTCAGGGGTAGCATTCTATATGAAATTGTTTTGAGTAGGAGGGGAAGGTGAGGGAACTTTTCTTGAAACTATATCTGCACAGGTAAGCACATTTGTTTCTACTTACATTATGTTTCATAATTTAAGAAAACACAAAGTTTGCTAGAGAGGATTTTATTTATGCTTTATATAGGATGGAGACAGGATCAAAGAGTGTTACTATTTAAAAAAAAATTTTTTTTAAGTTTATTTATTTATCCTGAGACAGACAGAGACAGCGCGAGTGGAGGAGGGGCAGAGAGAGGGAGAGAGAGAATCCCAAGCAGGCTTTGCACTGAGAGAGCAGAGCCCAACGTGGGGCTTGAACTCAAAAAACTGAGAGATCATGACCTGAGCTGAAACCAAGAGTTGGACCATTAACCGACTGAGCCACCCAGGTGCCCCAACTGTTAACTATTTTTTATATGAAGTGGCTTGGGTGAGGGTAGATGGAGATAAGAGTGGTCAATTGCCCCGAAGCCATCTATTAGAAACTGGATAGGGGCGTCTGGGTGGCTCAGTCCATTAAGTGTCTGACTTCGGCTCAGGTCATGATCTCGAGATTCATGAGTTCGAGCCCCACATCAGGCTCTGTGCTGACAGCTCAGAGCCTGGAACCTGCTTCAGATTCTGTGTCTCCGTCTCTCTCTGCCCCTTCTCCACTCGCACTCTCTCAAAAATAAATAAACATTAAAAAAAAAAAACTGGATAGGCAGCTTCTTCAAAATCATGCTGTACGGAAGGGGTGGCACAGAAGTGTTTGGTCCCAACAGGGTATTTGGGAAGAAACAGTGCAGGCTGCAAGGAGAATGAGCTGCTGTTGGTCTCCAGGTTCTAGGGATGGTTGGTTTCCTGGGCCACTGGGGTGAAGGAGCCTGTGTCCTACTGAATTCTAGTAGGACACCGGCTGTCAGGTCTCGTTTGTATTGATCAAACACTTAACTGAGCCCTGGTCATGTACTAAGCATTGAGGGTACTTATATAATATAGATACAGCTCCTTGGAGGAATGAACAATGCAGAAAAACCATTATAGCAGCCAACACTTAATTAAACTTTTACTTGTATTCTAGTCACTAAGCTAAAGTAAGGGCTATACATATCTCACTGCATGCCTTAAAATTCCCCATTATGCAGAGGGGATTTAGAGAGATTAACTAATTTGCTTGAGTCCTCTAGCCAATAAGGGCTGAATCAGAACTTTTAATCTGGGCAGGCTGACTCCAGAGAGCATATCTTTAACCATTCTTTGGATGTGATAAAGTCTGATGCTGTGTGGAGTCCAGTACTGAGAAAGAATACTAACCCAGCCTGGAGGGTTTAAGAGGTGGCATCTTTAAAAGTAGAGACTGACACTTGCACCTTTAGACTTTATAGCACATTCACAGGTATATAGAATGTTAGAGCCAGAAAAATCTTTAAAGATCTGCTAATCTCACAGCCTAATTCTATAGGAAAGGTTTGGACAGGAGATATGATTTGTCCATTTCTTAAAGAAATCCTGCTGATTTGAGAATTAGGAATCTAGGGCTTTCTTTTTCTTTTTAAATTTTTATTTAAATTCTAGTTAGTTAACATACAGTGCAATATTGGTTTCAGGGGTAAAATTAAGTGATTCCTCACTTACATACAACACCCAGTGCTCATCACAAATGCCCTCCTTTGTACCTATCACCCATCTAGCCCATCTTCACCCCACCTCCCTCCATCAGCTCTCAGTTTGTTCTCTAAAGTTAAGAGACTCTTATGGTTTGTTTCTCTTTTTTCTTTTTCCCCTTCCCATATGTCAATCTGTTTTGTTTCTTATAGTCCACATGTGAATGAAATCATATGGTGTTTGTCTTTCTCTGAGTGACTAATTTCGCTTAGCATAATACATGTTAGCTCTATCCATGTCATTGCAAATGGCAAGACTTTATTCCTTTTTATGGCTAGTAATATTCATATATATGTATGTATATATATAACAATTATAGATGTATGTTTGTATGTGTGTGTGTGTATATATATATATATATATATATACATATATAAATAATACATACACACACCCTGTGTCTTTTTAAATTTTTTTTATGTCCTTATTTTTATTTTTGAGAGAGAGAGAGAGAGAGACTGAGCGGGAGAGGGACAAAGAGAGAGGGAGACACAGAACCTGAAGCAGGCTCCAGATTCTGAAGCTGTCAGCACAGAGCTCGACACGGGGTCGGAACCCATGGACCGTGAGATCATGACCTGAGCTGAAGTTGGACGCTCAACCGACTGAGCCACCCAGGTGCCCCACCCTGTGTCTTCTTTATCTATTCATCAGTTGATGGACGGATGGACATTTGGACTCTTACCATAATTTGGCTATTGTTGATAGTGCTGCTATAAACATTGAGGTGGATGTACCCCATCAAATCTGTATTTTCGTGTCCTTTGGGTTACCTAGTAGTGCAATTACTGGATCATAGGGTAGTTCTCTTTTTAACTTTTTGAGGAACTCCATACTGTTTTCCAGAGTGACTGCATCAGTTTGCATTCCCACCAACAGTGTAAGGGGGTTCCCCTTTCTTCACATACTTACCAACACCTACTGTTTTTTGTTGTTGTTAATAGCTATTCTGACAGGTATGAGGATTTCTTCTTTGAAAAACTGTCTATTCATGTCTTCTGCCCAGTTCTTAACCAGATTATTTGATTTTTTTAGATATGCTGTTTGATAAGTTCTTTATATATTTTGGATACTAACCTTTTCTTAGATATGTCATTTGCAAATAACTTCCATTCTGTAGGCTGCCTTTTATTTTTGTTGATTGTTTTCTTCACTATGCAGAAGGTTTTTTTTTTTTTTATCTTGATGAGGTCCCAAAGGTTCATTTTGCTTTTGTTTCCCTTGCCTTCAGAGATGTGTCTAGTAAGAAGTTGCTCCAGCTGAGGTCAAAGAGGTTGCTGCCTGAGTTCTCCTGTAGGGTTTTGATGGTTTCCTGTCTCACATTTAGGTCTGTTATCCATTTTGAATTTAGTTTTGTGTATGGTGTAAGAAAGTGGTCTAGTTTCATTCTTTTCCATGTTGCTGTCCAGTTTTCCCATTTTACTTGTTGAAGAGACTGTTTTTTTTTTCCCATTGGATATTCTTTCCTACTCTGTTGAAGATTAGTTGGCCATATAGTTGTGTGTCCATTTCTGGGTTTTCTATTCTGTTCCATTGATCTATGAGTCCACCTATGTGTCTCTTCCCATTTTTTTGCCAGACAATATGGCACAAAAACAGGATACTAGGTTTTGATTAAGAACACTAGCTCTGATTGTCCATGTCAACTGTTTGTGATGAAAAATGAGACTTGGGATAATTGAAACAATTGCTCACCAATCTCCTTACAAAGAGAAGACTTGATAGGGCATATTAATAAGGATGTATTTGGAGGAATCAGGCAGATGTTTGGAGCATTTCCTGTATAAAGCAAGTATTTGCAGATTTGTCTCTTGGGGCTGTGAGAGTGAAGATGTTAGATTCAAACCCAACACCTACTATATTGTTCTTGCTGGATTCCTACAGGAAAGTAGCCTTGGCAGGCATCAGCTTGGCACCAACACCCACTAGCCCTCCTTTCCTTCTAATAGAACCCCAGTTTGTACAGGAGGTTACTTGAAGACCCTTCACCTCAGGCAAGGTGTACATGATCCCAGCTCCAGGAAATGAATTAGGGATTGGGACCCCATTCTGTGCATAAGACATAAGGGGGATTTGCAGGGGAGGGCTTCCTTTCTCGAATAAAAAGGAATTTCCCAAGGAGAAATCCTTTCTGTTTCTTCCCCCTTTTGCTTTCCTCTTTTCCTCTGACCAAGAACGTGGATATGAGGCCTAGAAATGTAATGAAGACAAAACAATTTGCCAAAAACAGTTTAGCAGAAAACCAGAATGAACTTGGGTCCAGGGTCACTTGGTGTCCTGATCTGCCAACCTCAGGCTTCTTTTATAAGATAAAGTCCTAGGGACACCTGGGTGGCTCAGTTGGTTAAGCGTCTGACTTCGGCTCAGGTCATATCTCGCGATTCACAGTCAAGCCCCGCGTCGGGCTCTGTGCTGACAGCTCAGAGCCTGGAGCCTGCTTCGGATTCTGTGTCTCCCTCGCTCTCTGCCCCTCCCCCACTCATGTTCTGTTTCTCTCTGTCTCAATAATAAATAAACATTAAAAAATTAAAAAAAAGATAAAGTCCTAGTTGTGAAGATAATGCTAGATTTTCAGTTTTGCAGGGTTTTTTTTTCTTACAGTTGAATGCATTCTTAATTGATAACATGTCTTTTTATTAAGAGAAGTCATATCATAAAGTACACCTGTGCTTCAGGTTTTAATTTTATTCACAAGATCCAAAATAAAGGTAGTAAATGCTTGTGAATAAGCAAAACTGTCCCATCTGTTAAATTTCTCTTCCAGGGAATGTATAGAATTGCATACAGTTGGTTTTTACAAGGTATCACTGTTGATAGTGCTGTGGTGAGTTGTGTAGAAGCTTCTGACATAATTTTAGATTTATTTATTTATTAAATTTGTTTATTTATTTGTAAGTAAGTAAACTCTCTATCCAAGATGGAGCTCAAACTCACAACCCTGACTGAGATCAAAAGTCCATGCTTTTCTGCCTGAGCCAGCCAGGCGCCCTATAATTTTACATTTAAAAAAAAAACTGAGAATAGGCTAATTAGAGTCCCAAAGGCCTACATGATTAGTCAAGATCCCTCCAGGAAAAGCTCTGTAGCAAGTCATATGCAACCTACTCACATCAAAGTGTAGATTCTGTCTTAACTTTCACTTTAATTGAGCTATTAATATGCACTGTTGAGATCTTAAATTGAGCTTTAATATGGTTTTCATGTTTTAAGACCTAGAAGATGTCAAAAAGGAGGTAGTACTTCTAAATTTTCTACACTTTGGGCTTCTGTTACTTATTGCATTAGAATCATCAGCTATATGCTTATTTAGCGACAAGCACCTTGGCTTACCTTCCAGTGTCAGCTAGGGTAAGTGGCACAACAGCCTCGCTGAGGCAGGAATGAGTAAGTATTCACCGAGTCACAATAGCAACAATAGACTATAACAATAATAATAGCTAATATTTCCCTATGCTCACTCTGCACCAGAATTAGTGTGGGTGCCTTTAATCCATGATTTTATTTCACCCCCACCAAATCCTTGTGAAATAGATCAATTCCTTCATTCAAATGAGGAAGGGGAAGCTTAGAGAGGTTAAGTCACTTTCTCAAACTTACTCAGCACAGTCTTGAGTCCAGAGTCTTGGATTCCTTATTAAGTATCTACATTTTACAGCTGAGGAAACAGAGGCTCAGAGAAGTTAAGTAACTTGCTCAAGGTTACACAGCTAGTAAGTGGTAGAGCCTGGATTTGAACCCAAGCAGTCTTGTTCTAGCATTTGTTCTCTTAACTATGCACCACACTGACACACAAAAGGATAAACTTTGGACATGCCTCAGATTTTTGATGCAATTGTATAAAGTTGATTACATGAAACTTAAGACTAGTTGAACACAATGTAATGAAGTTTAAATGTCAGCTCTCAAGCCTTTTTTTTTTTTTTTTTTTTTTTTTTTTAGCAAAGCGATAGAATTTATTGAGAGAAAGTGTAAAGCTCTCGAGAGTGAGAAAGGGCTCCCAACTGGGTTGCTCTATCCCTGGTTTTTTATTGGGACCTTATCAGAAAGTTTGTGAGAACCTATGCATGGATCCTAGCCCAGGCAGGTCTGGAACATGCTTATCTTATCCTCTTTATTCTCCAAACTCCACTGTCAGGTGCTTCTTCAATCTCCCTCTTGTAGCTACATCCTGCCTCCCTGAAGTTCCCTTATCTCCTTTCCTAATATAACCCTTTCTCTATTCATTCCTCCCCCTGGAATAGGGCCTCTGACTGCTGTTAGGGAACAGGGATGATGACTGCCTGGCTTCTTCAAGCTGACAAGGGATGGTGTTGGGGGTATGGCAGTCTAAGTCTACCCAAGTATCGGTCGGTCAAGTGGCCCACGGTGTGGTTCCACAGAAAGGCTGACAGGCATCAGGTGGCACAAACATAGGCAGACACAAAAGCTTCTCATTCTATGTTTACTGGAACATTGGAAGATTTAGGGATTTTTTTTCACCTTAATTCTTCACTTCCTTTCAATCTAGGAAGCCCTTATTCAGACCAGGATCTAAGATTGGAGACAGAAGGTGTTTTAGATACTGATTTTAAGGTAGTTTCCAAAACAGTGGTCCTCAGCCTTGCCTGTGTGTTAGAATTGCTTGAAGACTTACAAAAAAATTCTCATTTGGGGCAAGACTATACAATGGGTAAAAGACAATCCCTTCAACAAATGGTGCTGGGAAAATTGGACATACCAAAGAATGAAACTGGACCACTTTCTTACACCATGAACAAAAATAAATTCAAAATGGATTAGGGACCTAAATGTGAGACCTGAAACCATAAAAATCCTAGAAGAGAGCACAGGCAGTAATTTCTTTGACATCAGCTATAGCACCTTTTTTCTAGAAATGTCTACTGAGGTAAGGGAAACAAAAGCAAAAATGAACTATTAGACTACATCAAAATAAAAAGCTGCTGCACAGCAAAGGAAACAACCAACAAAATTAAGACAACCTATGGAGGGGTGTCCAGGTGGCTCAGTGGCTTCTGACTCTTGACTTTGGCTCAGGTCATGATCTCACAGTTTGTGAGATTGAGCCCCATGTTGGGATCTGTGCTGACATCAACAACACAAGAAACAAGTGTTGGTGAGGATGTAGAGAAAAAGGAACAGTGGTACACTGTTGGTGAGAATGTAAACTGGTGCATCCACTTTGGAAAACAGTATGGAGTTTCCTCAAAAAGTTAAAAATAGAACTACCCTACGATCCATTAATTGCACTACTAGGTATTTATCTAAAAAATACAAAAACACTAATTTGAAAGGATATATGCACTCCTATGTTTATTGCAGCATTATTTACGATAGCCAAGATATGGAAGCAACCCAAATGTCCAACTATAGATGAATGGATAAAGAAGATGTAATATATATACAAAATGAAATATTATTGAGCCATAAAAAGGAATGAAGTCTTCGCATTTGCAATGACGTGGATGGAGTTAGAGAGTATAATGCTAAGTGAAATAAGTCAGTCAGAGAAAGGCAAATCCCGTAAGATTTCACTCCTATGTGGAATTTAAGAAACAAAACAAATGAACAAATTAAAAAAAGGAAAAAAAAGAGACAAATCCAAAAATAGACTCTTAACTATAGAGAACAAACTGATGGTTACCAGAGGGGAGCAGGTGAAATAGGTGATGGGGAGTAACAGCACATTTATCATGAAGACCACTGAGTAATGTATAGAATTGTTGAATCACTTTATCATATACCTGAAACTAGTGTAACACTGTATGTTAACTATATTGGAATTAAAATAAAAAACTTAAAAAAGAACTAAAAAAAAATTCATTGTGGCTCTATCCCCAGCATTCCCAACTTAGTTGATCTGCAGGTTATCCCAGGCACTTAGAGTTCTGGAAGCTGCCAGGAGATCCAATGTACAGCTGAGTTGAGGACCACTGTGGCTACAGCAGGGTTCCTCAATGGCACCATTGACATTCAGCCCTGGCTAATTCTTTGTTATGGAGCCTACCCTGTGCACTACAGAATGTTTACCAGTGTCCCTAACCTTTCTCTGCTAGATGCTGGTAGCACTTTCCCCAGTTGTGACAACCAAAAATGTCTCTAGACTTTGTCAGATGTCTTGGAGGAGACAAAATCACTTCTATTGAGAATCACTGGTCTCAAGCCATTGCTATTGTCCAAGCTGTGAGAGAAGTCTCTCCAAAAGAAAAAAAAGGGAAGCTTGGCTTCTATTTCACCCTCTCAGACAGGAAAATATATAATAATGCCAAAGGAATCAGTCAGAAAACCCTCCTGCCTTTTGAGGAAAACTAATCAGGGTGCCCCCCCCTTTTTAAGAATTTTTATTTCTCAGTAAAGAGATGGTATATTTCTTCAGAAGCATGGTAGAGGAAGGTATCTTTGAGAATAGGGAGTTAAGGAAAGGAGACAGATCTTTCTAGCTGAACTGAAGCACAACAGAAGGAACCTAAATCTTTTTTTAATTAGCGTGAACAGCCTGGCCTGCTGAAATATTGTCTCTTGCTGAGAAGTTGTTGCCAACAAGATAAAGTGGAGGAGATAAAGCACAAGGGCTCGGACTGAATGGATGTAAATGCTGAACATTTCTTCAGCTCTGGGGAGGCTTGGCCACCAAACTGATGATGGAGTGAACAGAAATAGATGAGAGTCTGGGTTCATGTTAAGAGCGGAGTTAGAGGAGCTCATTCTGGAAAGACTGGAGTTTGGGAATAAACTATTTGAATGTTGTCTTAGTTTGGGTCATCGGAGAGAAGAGCTCAGGAAGCACCACAGGACAATGGGGAAGGGAGGGGAGGGAAGCTAAAAGAAGTACATTATTGGACTTTGCCACCATGAGCAGTGGAACTTAATCCCTCTGGGAGCTGCAGTGGCCAGGGCTGAGCACAAGCCTCACAGGTGTGGGGCAAGAATGCTGGTGTGTTTATCCACGAATTCCCATTTGTTACTGGTTGACGCTGTGTCCAGAGCCATGCAATCCCAGCGCTTTTGCGGGGTTTTGGTTTGGGCCTCGGGCAGAGTTGCCGATGTGGTGCAGGCAACTTGAAGTGGCTCGTCAGCCCTGGATGATTCCTGCAGGTGGGATATCGGTGGGCCACTAGCAACTTCTGCCATAGTGGTCGGTTTCAAAAATTTATTTAAAGGTATTAAGTGCTTTATTAATTAACAATGTTTAATTTTTAATAAAAATGTCTTTATATTAAGGAACATCAGGAAGGCACACTGACCTCTGTCACCCTCAAAGACACCTACCTACTGTTTGAGACCATGAGATACCACTGCCAGAAGCCTACCCGTCATCTTGGCCCTGTCCTCAACTCCTCCCTCCCTCACCCCTTGCATACAGATCACTAACAAGGTTTTTCAGGCCTGCTCCAAAACACTCAGAAATTTATTCACTTCTGTCTCTGCTGCCACCTCATTAGTCCTGGACAGTGCTGTCTTTTGCCTGGACTATTGCAATGGCCTGCTCCTGGGCTCCCCATACTAGCTTTTCTTTCAGTTCCTTGAACCCACAAGGGTTTTAATTTGGAATGCTCCTCCCCTCTACCACACCCTAGCCCAACCCTTCCAATGTTTTGCTTCTTTCCTATCTTTTAGGTTTGGCTGTCACTTCTTCATTGAAGATCTCCTTTAAAGAATGATCTCCCCTTCCCATCTGCTATTCCCATCTCAGTTTTTTGACATGTTTCACAATTTGTAATTATTTTGTTTATTTCATCAGTCTCCCTCTTCAGAATGTAACCTCTGTCAGGGCAAGAACCATATCTATCTCCTGGACTACATATCCCTCATAGAGTTGCCAGATTTATCAAATAAAAATACAGATTTCTGGGGCACCTGGTGGATCAGTCGGTTAAGCATCCAACTCTTGATTTCAGCTCAAGTCATGATCTTATGTGGGACTGAACCCTCCACTGAGGTCTGCACTGACAGCCTGGAGCCTGCTTGGGATTCTCTCTCCCTCTCTCTCTCTCTCTCTCTCTTTCTCTTTCTGCCCCTCCCCCACTCATATTCTCTCTCTCTCTCTCTCTGTCTCTCTCTCTCTCTGTCTCTCTCTCTCTGTAAATAAATAAACTTAAAATATACAGGTTTCCATGTCTATTCTTGTACTAAAAATTATTCAGGGCTTATCTGAAATTAAAATTTACCTGGGCATCTTGTGTTTTATTTGGCAATCCTGGTTCCTAGGCCCTGGTACATAGCTGACTCTCACTACCTGCTGTTAAACAAAAACTTGGTAGCAGCATATCAAAATTGCTATTTGGGCAACAAAGTGGGGAGAATGTGCTAAAACTAAAGGTCTAGAGTGAGTGAAAAATACACTTGCTATTCTTTTCTGTTCTGATTTGCCTGTATTCTCTCTCCAAGAGAACCTAATCAGTTCACCCCCAAAGCCTTGGACAGTCCAGTCCATGGGAGGGATGCTGGCCACAGGAAAGGAGCTGTTAGGCATAGTGTTTGTACACTGCACTGCCTCAGTTTTGCTGTGGCTCTGTGCTGGGTCCTTGATCTTCTTTGGTCCGGATATTCCCAGACTGAGCTCACTGAGGGGAGAGATGACTTCTTCCTTCTCAATCACTCACCCCCAGGGACTTAACTCTGTAGATGATACATAGCAAGGACTCATTGAATGGCTGGCAAATGGACTGATCAATGAATGAATAGTAAGGGGGCTAACTAATCTGGTTTGACCAGTCCTGGTTCCCAGATATGGGGTTTTCAGTGGGAAAAACAGGGCTGCTTGCCCCTTACTGAATGATGCTCACTCTTGGTGGCTGGGCTTCTTGTCCACAACAAATTATACTGGCTACTACATGACTTTCATAATTAGCCTGCCGGCCTTGCTGCCCATCTGTTTTAGAAGACATTGGATGTTTGGAGCTCTGCTGACTCCCTGTGCTTCCCTATACCTGGGACCTTGGCCTTGGCTTCAGCCTCAGTTCATCGTCCCTATATTGGCCTGTCCTTCCTTGTGGCTTGGTCTTGTCTGTGGTAGACACCTGGATTTGCACTCATGGAATAAAGGCATTCAGGCTAAACTCATGTGAAAGACTCTTGATCTTGAGCTAATCTCATGGACTACCCCCAGACCTGGCCACTACAGGTATGTCTCATCATGACCTGATTACGACCAATTGCTACTTCCACAAATACCAGCCAAGTATTTATTGAGGAATTAAGCTGACATAGAACTTTTCAAAAACATTTCTACAAATGTTTGAGTTACTTGCCTGTGAAAAGATGAGTTCTCATTTTAACTAACCCCCTCCCCCATACTGCAAGAGGGCATGGGATTCTAAACAAAACCACACAAATCCATTTTCAACTAGGATAGCAATGTTTTGGTCTCAGTTAGGTCCTGCTGGGTTCTTGGAATTGGGGGTGAAGTGGCTCTTGAGAGGTTCCCAGCACTTGTAGTAGTTCTCATCCAAACAATTAGAGGTCTTGAGCCCCCACTTGGTGACAGCCATACTTAGAGAAGACTCAAACATAAATGCCTGTAGGAAATGGGGGAGGGGACAAAAAAGAAGTGAGGTGGATAATAAAATACATTTGATTAGATGTCAAGAGAAAAGATGTAGGTAGGCAGAATCTTTGAATAATAAATCATGTGTGCTAGCAGGGTGAGGACAACAGGCTCACACCTTGGGTTCTGGCTCCAGCCCTACCACTTATAAGTGAGTGACACCTGATGCAAGACCCTTAACTTCTCCAAGCTCCAAGTTTCATTCTATACAATGGAATTGGGCATGTAAGCATCACAATGTCCTTGCAGCATTATGGAGCTAAATATGCTGGATCCAAGGGCAGAGGTGGGACAGTTTTAGGAATATTCATCTTGTTAGGAGCCATCACTTACTGTGGCTAAGTCCCTGTGGGGAGGCCATAATCCCCATTTTGCAGAGGAGGAAACTATGGCTCAAAGCTTAGAAGTGGCTTATCTTAAGTGATTTAACAAGAAGTGGCAGAACTGGGATTTGAGTTTTCTTTTGAAGGACTCTGGCCAGGACATGGCCTAGGGAAAGGAAAATGAGGAAAAGAGAGAGTGAGGAGGAAAGGAGGAGGAGGAGGAGGGAAGGAGGAGGCAGGAATGGCTGTAGCACTTTTAAAAACCCTATCCCAGAAGACTGTGATTTGTCAATGTCCACTGTGTTCAGGAGGTTTTTGTCCCCAACAGAAAAAATATGCAAATGCTCTGTGAAGCTTAGACATTCCAGCTTCACCAATTGCTGATTTTCCTACCACGTGGCTTTTAAAAATAAAACAAAAACAAAAACAAAATAAAACCCTACAATTCTTATGTGTTCACATTATTGGAAATTTAAAAAATACAGATAGACAAAAGGAAGATAAAAGTTGGGTCACATCCCAGAGAACCCATGTTAATGTTTGGTATCTAATATACATTAGTTTCAGGGAGATGATCATCCTTGCCTGACTTCTCACCACAGGCTTGATGTGAGGACCAGATCAGATCATGTGGAACTACTGTGCACATTATAAAGCACTATTCAGATATAAGGGTTATTATTATGGCTGTTCTTGTCTGTTGTTGCCTCTTTGCTGCCTGCTTCTTAAGAAGCTTGCTGTCTGAATGGAGTAACAAAACCACATCCCAGCTGAGTTATGAAGACAGTATTATACAAAGTTTATTTATTCCAAACTGGAATAAGGATAAGGTGTATAGATAGGCCTGGGTCCAAATTATATAATGGGAAATGGTAATGGAGACCCAAAGTTAGATCTAGGTAAAGTGCTGGACAATCCCCTAGGTAGTCTGGGCTCTCTGGCTACCCAGGGCCTCCCCTGCCCTCAATCCCTTACACAGGAGAGTTATTTCTGGCTAGTGCTCCAAGCCCTAGGCATTTCCCAGAGTCTTATTCCTCATAAAAATAACTCTGTCCTTGCTTCATTGATGTAGAATACTGCTCCCTGATAACATTGACATCCAAAGCCAAGTTGGGCACCAAAGATTACTGAGTGGTAAGTGTGGGGTAGCCTATGTACCTCAAAGAGCCCTTGGCTTATTTTTTATTTTACTTTGTTTATTTGTTTCTTTCTTTCTTTATTTTGAGAGAGAGAGAGAGAGAGAGAGAGAGAGAGAGAGAGAGAGCAGGGGAGGGGCAGAGGGAGAGAGAGAGAATCTCAAGCAGACTCCACACTCAGTGCATAGCCCAACATGGGGCTCAATCTCACAACCCTGAGATCATGACCTGAGCCAAAATCAAGAGTCGGATGCCCAACCAACTGAGGCACCCCTGGAGGCAATATCTTAATTGATATTGTTAAACCATGTCTCACAGAGATGAAGAGTTCCATAGAAATTCTGCAAAGGCCCTTGGAAAAGGAAAGAGAGCCAAGGTCAAGCAGATGGGACTCTGCACCCTCCCCCTGCAGATCAGCTCCATCAACTCTGGTCCTGGAATTATTCAATGCAAACTGCATTGGACAGAGAGACACATAATGCTCTCTGTTTGCAAGCTGGGCATGGAGTCAGGAAGGCCTGTGCTATTGATTTTAAAGTCAGGTAGTATTCAAGACATTTGTTTAAAAATGTAAGGCAAATTTGCATATGATTTAGCATAAAATTACTCCTTGTGGTCCATAAACTCCACCTCCAAGAATGCAAAAATAAAATAAAACCAAGTTCCACAGCCAACTGCAATTGTATTCAGCTTCAATGTTTATAGCCTGACACAGGAAGAATACAAAACAGATTTTAAATCCCATCAATTTCATCCCATGCCAAAGGAGAGCAAAAGAAAATGAGAAAACAGCTGAGAACTACTTCTCACAAGCCCTGACTATAGTGAAGCAAAGGCTTTCTGATCCTCCTTGGGTTGAGAATTCCACTGATGGTGACATCCTGCATCCTTGGGTACTGTGGTCCTAGAGGATTGCCTCAAAAAGCAGGAGATGATTCTGAGATACCGCATATATACTCTGGGCTGCATACAGATAAGAGAAGACCTCTTACATAGTATTAATAATATTCCCTTATATTTGAACAGTGCTGGACAGTCTGTAAGGTTAAATACAGCCACCTGCTGGGGTGAACATCACACCCATTCTACAGATGGGGGGAAATGGAGCACAGAGAAGTTAAGTACCTTGTTCAGGGTTATGTAGGAACTAAGAGCTAGGATTTTTTGTTAAGCTTATTTTTATTTATTTTGAGAGGTAGATTGAGAGCAATCAGGGGAGGGGCAGAGAGAGAGGGAGACTGAATCCCAAGCAGGCTCCGCACTGTCAGTGCAGAGCCCAAAGTGGGGCTCAAACTCACAAACTGTGAGATCATGACCTGAGTCAAAATCAAGAGATGGATGTTTGACTGAGCCACCCAGGTGTCCCCTAAAAGCTAAGACTTGATCCCAGGTCTGACTCAAGTCCAAATATCTTTCTACCCTACCACATCAGAAGTCTAGTATACACCTAGGGGTGTGTGCATACACACATGGGCATATACACATACACAGACACACACTCTCCTCTCCCGACTCCTTCTCTGTGACTTTGAAGTGGCCACTTCTCTCAACAAGGCTGCCAGAGCCTGGAATTTAACTTGCTTACCATGGTGCCATCAGCAATCCTCTCGGGTGCCAGCTTGGCTTTGCTGGCCTTCTCAAAGCAGTCAGCGTCAGGCCCATGGGGGGTCATTGAGCTGTGCAGGCTGGCCCCCCCTGGCAGAAATCCACCTTGCTTTGCCTCATAGTGACCTTTGATAAGTCCCATGAATTCACTCATGCAGTTCCCTGGGAAGGTTGAAATAGTATTATTTTAATTATCTAAGGCATGTAAAATACCAAGACCTCTCAAGCATTATTTCTGTGGATTGCCAAAAAGAAAGGAGAATATGATAAATTTTTTAGGATTACTAAAGAATACAGATGGGGAGGGAAGCCCACAAAACATTCATTAATGTGAAACCCTTGGTAGGCAAAACTCTACCTGATGGCCATGAGGATTGTCAGAGGTCTTAAGTTCCACTGCCTGAAACAAATGATGTTGAATCTAAAGAAAATCATAGCCCAGACAGGAATTTTAATAATAATTAAAATGAAAGTCATAATAAAGAGTGGATGTACTCTGTCATCTAGGCTTAAAAGCCCCATATTAAAATTACCTTCTTTCCCACATCTGATCTGATCCTCCCCACAATAGCCCCACAGTAGTACATGGTAGCACCATATTTCTGGTTCCCAATCCAGAAAACTGAAATGGAGTATGTACGTGTATGTGTGTTGATGAAAGGGTCATATTATGGAAAAAATGTTGGAATTGGAGTCTATTATCAAACGATAATCTGTGTGAAAGGATCTTAGTATCTGTAAAAACCAGTCCTTACATGCTATATAGTCTAACAAATATTATCTTCTGGAGCTGTCTATAATCTTATTTTCCACTCTCTAAAATGCCTCTGAGATTCATTCTTTTCTTTCTATTTCCATTGATATTCTCTTTATAGAGTCCTAAAATTTTTAAATTGGAAAGGATCACTACTTCTACTTAGTACAGAAGAATATTCTATGTCATTTCTGACACATTATTTCCTGGGGTATGCCTGCATGTCTCCTGTGAACAGAAGCTTTCTACTCAACAAAGCAACCTACCATATTATTGAAAAGCTTTGGGTGATAGAAAGTTCTCTCATATTAAATGTAAATTTGCTTTAATATAAGTTAAGTACATTGGTTTTAGTTGTGCTTTCAGGAGTCAACAAAATTTGACAAAAACTCACCATGTTCCTACTATTTCAATCATGTTTCTATTGAAATAAACCTCTTTATTAGAACAGCAACATATTTAGAGCAAGAATTAAAGAAATACAACACCTGAGTAAATTTAAGTGCCTTTCTATCCATTCACCCATCTTACCCATCAATCTGTCCGTTCCCCACCCCATCTGTCTGCCTATCGATCTATCCCACATATGTAATTGGACACTGTGCTAAATTCTGTGGTAGAGTTGACTAAGAAATAGCCCCTCTAAGTTAATTTCATAGTCCATCCTGTGACAGTGCTGAAAGTGCAGATCATGAACAGAGCAGAGAGCTATGGCATTGGCAAACCTTGCAAAGCTGGACATTTGGCATGATAAGTTCCTCACATGTGAAGTATAACCAAGTGCTAAAATATTTCTGTAATTGACTAGGCAGTCATTTTTATCCTGCCTAGGAAACAAAATTCTGCTGCAGGCCCCTGTAGAAAAGGTAAGACCTGGATCATAGCTCTGCTCATTTCTCCATGAAGCAGAAATAGAGGAAAAGAAACAACCGTAAGCATAAAGTTTCTATATTTTAAAAGCAGTTCTGCTCATGACTTAAATATGCTGTCACACTCCTCAATCTAGTATGTGTCCTCAGGGTCACCTTCATGGCTTAAGTTTAAGAAGAAAGCAATACAGAATTCAGCTTTGATCTGAATATGAATTTAGGTAGCAATGACTTTGGTGATGACATTTCTATATCATTTTCTATATTTCAAAGGGCAGGGGGAGGGTAGACCTTGCCTCTCTGATTAATGCTGAATCCAGCTGGCTAAAGTACATTAAGAGGACTGGAGGCAATATTTCTACAGAAATAATTTTTTACTTTTCCTATAAAGTCACATCGAAGTAGCAAAGATTTTGATAATATTGCTAAAGCAATAATTTTAATATCTCTGGAAAAAATAATTTTTAACTTGGGGTTCTGTGATTTTTCCAACTAACTCAGGCAACCATACCTTTCTGATATCTATCTATTCTGGCCAAATGTACTTGAGAGTCTTTCAAAAATTATAAGAGGCATTTCACAAGGTCATTTGTTTCAGGCAGGCTGAACTACAAACCCAAGTCCAGAAGTGGCTGGAGAGCTGTACCACAATAGCAAACTTGTCTAAGTTAGATAGCTCTATTATCCTTGTCCCTGGGTGGGGAGATAAGCCACAGGCCAGTGTTTCTCAACATGTGACCTGTAGACCTTCTGCATCAGAAGGTCTTGCTGACTTGCTAATTCAAAATGCAGATTCTGAGGTTCTACCTCAAAACCAACTAATTATACAGTACTCCCAGAGTGGGTGCTGGGGATACATTTTTTTTAAGTAGGCATTCTAAGTGATTTTTATATCCCTAATGTTCTCAAAGTGTGGTTGCTGGAAGAGAGGCATAAGCATCACATGGGGACCTGTTACAAAGGCAAATTCTCAGGCCCCACCCTGGACCTACTAAAACAGAAATTCTGAGGGTGGGGACCAAGAATCTGTTTTAACAAGCCCTCCAGGTGACACTGTCATAGATAAAAATTTGGAAAGTACCGCCTCAGGTACACAGAGCAGCCTCAACACAAGAACTCTGTGAAATAGTGAATTATCAAGGACTAGCATGTGAGGAACAGGCTAGGCTAAAGCAGTTCTGGACAGCAGGTCTTCTAGGGGACTAAGTTCCAGAACAGTCAGGGTCTGTGATAGGCTTCATATTCTTCAGAAAAGATCATAGTTTATTTTGACTCTTTTGACAAAGTATCTGGTATCCGTGTGGTAGTTACTGATTGTATCCTTTTCTCCACCATAATGGTGTCACATGAAAAAGGTGGTGCTGGAATTTAACCATAAAATGACTTTCTTCCCTCCTTAGGGCCCTACTTCCTCACCTTCTATAAATGCCTAAATTACCCATTCAGCGCACTGTTATATCTTGTTGAGCTGGGGCTCCTGGGAGCTGGTACATATAGAGAGGAATCATATATAGACAGAAGGCCCTGAGGTTGACTAAGGAAAGGGATTTAGTTTTAAGAATGTTCCAGCTGTGGGGCACCTGGGTGGCTCAATCGGTTAAATGCCTGATTCTTGACTTCAGCTCAGGTCATGATCTCATGGTTTGTGGGTTAGAGCCCTTATATAGGGCTCTGTTCTGAGGGTGCAGAGCCTACTTGGGATTCTCTCTCTCTCTCTCTCTCTCTCTGTTCCTCCCCCACTTGCTCTCTCTCTCTCTCTCTCTCAAAAATAAATAAATAAACTCTAAAAAAAAAAAAAAAAGAATGTTCTGGCTGAAATGTACCTCACAGTCTTTCCAGAACTCTATGTACAAAAATGCAATTTCCAGGAAGTGGAATTGTACATTGACCTTTTAGGTTGGATTTACAGCTAGCTATTGCACAATTTAAAATGCCAACTTCATTAAATATAGCCCTGAAATACCTTATTCATTCTTGGTGATGCACTTACTAATTAAATAAATGTTTATTAGATGCATATTGTGTGCTGGGCACTGTGCTAGGCACATCAGTTACTGGTAATGAGTGTATGTGTGCTCTGGATTCAGATTGCCTTCCATTAAACCTTCACTCAACCACTTAACTAGATGTGGGGCCTTGAGCAAGTTACTCAACTTTTCCAAATTACTTAATCCTTAATGCCTCAGTTTCACTTTCTGAAAAAAAGGGAATAATGATATTACCTCCCTCTTATAACTGTTTTGAGGATTAAGTGGGTTAATACTTATAAGAAACTTACAGCCATGGAAAATGGTTAATAATTGTTAGCTGCTAGTAATAATATTAATAAAATAAAAATAATAGATTTAGTAAGTTCTGTTCTAGTTTCTAGTTTCTAATACTCCATAGAAACTGCTTTTGGAATGGGGTCCATTCCCTAGTGTGGACTGCAGTCTATTTTATCCCACCAAAATAATTGGAGAAGGCATATTTTATTGGCTCTCAAGCCAGACTCAGATTAAGAGCGTTCCAAAAACAACAAAATAACCAACAACATCCACCACTCTCTCTCCCCCCAAAAGAAGAGTCTGAGATGTAAAGAAACTTCTTGCTTCACATTTTATCAGCCTTTCTGCCTCTCTTCAGGGCCAGGGGAACTGGGCTGTAGGCATTAAGTACTTCTTTCTCAAGTCAACACATCACTGCCATCTCCACAGAAGTCTGTGGTGTTTCAGCAGCTACAATTCTGGGGAGCAGCACTGGGCCTCGGGGGCAGGATCCTGAAGGCCAGCCAGAACATGGTGTCTGGAAACACTTCGGTGGTATTCCCAATGAGTAACATTCACCACTTTGCTGTCCCTTTGGTTTCCAATGTGGCTTGGGTAAAAAAGACTTACTGTGGTAATAAGGAGGCCTAAAGGTCTTATCAGCAACCCCCCATCGAGGTGGGAAGATCACAAAATCAGCAACAGCCACCCCGGGGCGGACAGACTTGGCAGTCAGTACTGTGAAGATGGATGGGTCCTGTGAAAGCACAAGGAGACACTGAGCCCACAATGGAACAGAGGTGACTGAACAATGGCACACATGTCCCCCACACTGGAAGGGGTTTCCGAGTTGATGCTCTAATTTCTGATCAAACCACACAGGCCAGGCTAAGAGTTCTGGTCTTGTTGATGAGGAGCAGTAATTACTTATCTGACTTTCCCCTCTTGCTGTGCATGAAGCAAAATGAATTAACACCAGCTAAGAAGATTTGGAGCTGCTTTCTCATCCTGCTGGGCCCCCATCTCATGCAAGTATTACCCTGAAAGTCTGAGAACCAGTCATGCCTACCTCCCGACCTCAGGTCAGGGTGAAGATCTGGGATGTGCCACAGGGAGTTCTCAGCAGAATAGATGTTCAGAGTGAGGTGGAAATAGAAATAAAATAGTATCCAGCTTTTGGTATAGAAATAGAATGTGCTTCTCATTGGGGGCCTCCCAGAGATTCCAGACGGTATCCTCATTGCTCTCTTACCCTTATTTGACTCTCAGGTTTAAAATCCACCACTTACATCACTAGTTTGGGTGATGGTAGTGTCAAGGGGAACAATATCATGGTTTTAAAAGAACTTTAGAATCTTTCAGTGGAAAGATTGAGATTCAATTTAATTGAAATCAATGATCATGTTTGCTTTCACATGGCATTCTAGGGTCTGGGATTCGAAGATGGTTGAGATCTATTCCTTGCTCCTTTAGTGTTACTAGTGGTGGTAATGGTTGAGGGGTGCTGAAGGAGTCATTAAACAGGTGCATGAACAACTAATCCTAGTTTGGGTGATGGTAGTGTCCAGGGGAACAATATCATGGTTTTAAAATTACTTTAGAATCTTTCAGTGGAAAGATTGAGATTCAATTTAATTGAAATCAATGATCATGTTTGCTTTCACATGGCATTCTAGGGTCTGGGATTCGAAGATGGTTGAGATCTATTCCTTGCTCCTTTAGTGTTACTAGTGGTGGTAATGGTGGAGGGGTGCTGAAGGAGTCA
>CM053573.1:62345647-62473359 GCA_028646485.1 Cryptoprocta ferox
ACCCAAAGCAATCTACACATTCAATGCAATCCCAATTAAAATTGCACCAGCATTCTTCTCAAAGCTGGAACAAACTATCCTAAAATTCGTATGGAACCACAAAAAACCCAGAATAGCCAAAGTAATACTGAAGAAGAAAACCAAAACGGGAGGCATCACAATCCCAGACTTTAGACTCTACTACAAAGCTGTCATCACCGAGATTCAATTTAATTGAAATCAATGATCATGTTTGCTTTCACATGGCATTCTAGGGTCTGGGATTCAAAGATGGTTGAGATCTATTCCTTGCTCCTTTAGTGTTACTAGTGGTGGTAATGGTGGAGGGGTGCTGAAGGAGTCATAAAACAGGTGCATGAACAACTAATCCTAGCAAGGTGCCAAGAGCAATCTAGCTTTATAAATAGAAATCCAAGTTGAGTATAGAGAGTGCCTACCTACCTGAGAGGATCAGGGGAGGCTTCAAAGAGGAGGTGATATTTGAGGAACATCTGAGGAATGAAAGGAGAAAGAAAAAGGAAGGAGGGAGGAAGGAAAGATGGAAGGAAGGAAAGAGAGGGAAAGGCATTTGAAGCACAGAAAACAAGAAAGACATAAAAGTGCATAGAGACATTTTGTTAAGAGGCAAGAAAGCTAAAGCCCAGGGTGCACTGGCAGAGGGGAGAGGGTCTAACTAAATATTAGTACTGAAAAAATGAGTCCAGGGCCAGATGGTGGAGAACATCAGATACCATGCTTCGGAGCTCAGATGATCCTAAGCCACAGGGAGGCTGCAAAGGTTTTCTAATGCAGTGGTAGATGACCAGACCTTGATTTTGGAAAAATAACTGTGGCAGCAGTACAGAGATTGAAACTATGCAAAGGCAAGCCAAAAACCCAACCCTATTGCTGCGAGACTTTAGACTTCATTCATCATGAGAAATGATCTGAAACTGTTAAAGAAAAGGTAGTGAGGCTCAAATAAAGATCTATCAGTGTCTAAGGATCCTTTTTCAGGCTGTTTTCAGCTTGATGCCTCATTTTCTTTTCCATTTTGTTTTTGTTACGAGTTGTTGCTCTTCGGAAAGGTAGTTTTGTCCCCCTAGAGATAAGCTGAACTGGCTCAGAGTAATCTTTCTGTCTCTGGTTCTCTGGCTTCTGCTCTAATTATCCCTCCAGCTTGTGCGGTAACTTAATCTATTATGAACTAGGCTACAAAATGAACTTTCCCCCAGGATCTCAGAGCTAGTGCTTTATCATGAATGTGGGGCCTTGGGGGCTTGCCATGTAGACCAGGGACTTATTTGTGGGCCTCTAATTGAGTGAAAAATAGGACCAAGTTCACACTTTAGAATTTCTTTGGTTTAAAATCAAGCACTGAACATTCTGAGGAACTTTAGAAGAGGGCTGTCTGCTCCATCACTGCTAAAAACAGCCAGGAGTGGAGGCACTGGAATAGACAGCCAGACCAAGCAGAGTCAGCATTTGTAAGCAGGACAGAGAACTTTCCAAATCCAGAGATGTTCCTTTCTCATCACTTTATAACTAATATTAGCAGGTGGTTTTCTTTTGGGGGTGTGTTTTCCAAGGAGAAACTAAGTTTTTAGCCATCTATGGGAGTTACTGTGATACTCTGTGTGAGAACTGAACTGTGTTCAAGGGTGAGTGTTACATGGTAGGCTTGGCTTTCCCACCAGCTTGTTATTCACTCCTTCACCAGAGCCTTGCTGCAGATGATTCAAATTCCTGTCAGCACAATGATGAATGACTATATCTTGAGCTTCCAAGGGTGACACTGGAAATGTTAAATCTATGAACATCAGGGGCCTACTATGGACTCCTCCCACCCAAGGGCTGCCCTCCATGGTTCAGACTTACTGCATGGTCAAAGGCCACCGAGTTAATGACCATGAAGTTCTCCAAGTTGTACTTGTAGGGGGTGTAGTTCCCATGCCAGGCCACAACATTAAATGGGGAGACATCCTGATCACACACAAAGACAAAAAAAGCAGGAAAGCGTAATCTTAGTACTTAATGCTTTTGTAGCTGTGATTCCACAGTTTGTACTTGGCATCACTGTCTCTCGATTTGATTCTGTTTGCATAATCTAATAATACCATCCTTTGGGAGAAGTATAACCCTGAATCATGTTGTGTTGTTTCACGTGCCTTCAAACTGTCCCTTGTTTAGCCACTAACCCTATTTTTCCAGTTCATAAGCTGCAGCTGCCTCAGATCACATGTGCAGCAGAAGCACAGCACATTCTCCAAGTAGTGCCTTTTCAACAATTTTTAACACAGTTGTGAGAATCTGTGCATGTCAGCAATTCTCAGACAATCTGGGCCACCGTCTGGGTTTCTTGGTGCGGAGGGCAGGCAGGCACTTGCTGTGACTGCTGTCCAGGTAATTGCTGCCTAGAGGAGCTTCTGGAACACATAGTGCCTGGGTTGGTGATTGCAGGAGGGTGAGAAGGGTTCTAAGAGTTCAGCCACAAGGACTTGGGTTTTCAGAGCAATCCTAAGGTGATGTTCATGGAGTAGGAGAGGATCAGTGCTCTGTTACAGGAAGATAGTCCCCACTGCAGTTATGCATCTGTTCTGGAAACGGAATCCAATTCAGAATGTTCTAAAGACTTTACTGAAGGGACTACTCAGAAAGATATAATTAGAGTTAAGTGAACTAACTAGAGATGGTGAGGTTTCTGAGTCTAGCAACAGTGGGACAACATTGCCATTCCTAGGCCTCCAGGATATGGGAAAAAGATGTTATAGGATTTCAGCAAAAGCTAGCACCATGAAGAAGGGGCTGCTCAGTGGTGTGCTGGTATATATTTAACAACTACCTCTCTGGAAAAAATTAAAAAGTCCTGTTTTACAGCATTTGCTAATTTCTGGGATATAAATTCTCTCAACATGAAAATTTTTGAGGTACTAACGTGATGTTGCTGAACACAAAGCTGGCAAGAATGTGTATATCAGCTCTTGCATGACAGTATGAATAGGCACCAACACACCATTAAGGTTACCCAATAGGAGCTGAGATCATGGATGGATGAAGTCCTAACTAAGGAAGAAGGAAGGGAAGAAAACCCCAACTTGTCTTTTCTCCTGTCCTCCAATTTCCTGTGAGTACCTCTCGCTGGTTGAACCCAACCAAAAGCCAGCTGGCTAGGGATCCCATATAGGTCAACCTCTCAGGTGACAGATCATGGCAGAGAAGGGATAATGGATCAGTGTGGGAGCTCACAGAGGGAATAACCAGCGCAGAGTCCACTTGGAAAGTGGAAACCCATGGCACTGCTGACTGCCTCTAGAATGACGGTTCTCTCACGACTGTATATTAAATATAATATGGGGAACATGCTTAAAATGACCGTAGGTTTCTACACTCCATTCCCAGAAGTTATCATTTTTGCCAGGCTGGAGTAACATCGAAGGATCTGCATTTTAAACAAGCCTCCCTCAGAATTTCTGAAGCAAATGGTCTCCGAACCACATTCTGAGAAATCCTGACCCAGACAATATGAAGGTGACAATGTGTCAATAAGGCAGGCAATTGAGTCTCAGGGGTTAATTTTAAATGCCAAACTAGTTGGCCTCTGCAGGTTAGCATACCCTCTGGATGCTGTCCAAGGAAAATAATATGCCTTAAAAATATAAGCAATATGTCAAATGGGCAAAAATAATGCTAATAAATAATGGTAAACAAGAAATCTTTGGATTATTTTATTTATATGATTACTTTCTGCTAATATATATTCAGTATATTAAGTAATACTATATCTAGTATATTATAGATTACATGTTGTGTTATTATTTATTAATATATCCCTAATAAGAAATAAGTCTTTGCTTATCTCCTGAGTTTACAAGGCTGGTGGTAAAAACTAAGTCAAGCTAATGAACTGAGTTCTACTTGTTTTGTATCAGTCATGGCTTGTATTTGAATTATGGTGGCCATCGGTAATATAAATCATGGATGACCTGCTTGTTTACTCATTTCTCTTTTCAGAACAAACTGTCCTGCCTGTATATTATATTTTATACACCAATTATAGAGATCTACATATTGCCAGGATTTTTATTGCTTGGTGAGTGGAAAGAGCATGACTCTTTGGAGTCAAAGAGATGTAGGTACTAATGCTTATGCTGCCATATACTATGACATTTGAAAAATTATTTGTCACTACCTTTTCATGACTATAAATGAGACAAATAGTACTTTATTTGTAATATCTTAGTGGTATGGCAAAGATGAAAGGATATATGTCAAGTACTTAACACTGGCCTTAGCAATCAGTAGGTGCTTAATATTCCCTTCCTGTCTTCCAACCCTCTTACTTTACCTGTTTAGCAGCAAATAACTTGCCCTGGTATTTATTAATCACAGTGTAGCCACCTGGTACTTGGCGATCTTCATACCAGGCAACGGGTATCAAAAAATCACGAGGATTGGCCAGGCCATTGGCTCCTAGAACACAGCAACCCACAAGTCCTTTAGACACTTGTGAAATCATATAGGAAAGATGCCTACAAAGAGAAAGGGCTCTCTTCCATGTCAAAAGCCATTCCATATATTTATGGAAAAATAATTTGTTTTCATTGTCCAAATGCTCATTGGAATCTCAGTCTGGTGCCCTTTTACCTCCTAAAAGGAAGGTAAAAGATTAGGAAAAAGAATCATGAAAATTATCATCATCATCATCATCATCATCATCATCACCAGCATCACCTCCTAAAGTTGTAGATTAAATATGGCTTATCAACCATGTTACATGCATTATTGCATCACTACAGGTGAGGGGAGAGTATGAGGCTAGAAAAAAGGCAAAGGGAAGGTCTGATAGAATACTAGAACTTCTCTCTCAAGAAAACCATGATGATTCTAGAACTCATCTACAGTCCTTGATCTCAGAAAGGAAGGGTTACATACTGTTGCCCCAGGCATGCCTCTGCTCCTCAGACAGAACTCAGAATCAATCCAAGTCTGCAGAACTGCTCTCCAGCCTGACAAATCTGTCTGCCACTCAGGGAAAAAGTATTCAGGACTTGCCTGCTTACCTTTGCTTAGGAGTGAGTGTTCCCTTCAGAGAAGTAAAATAAATCAAAAGACCAAAAATAAAAAGTATAAGTGCGAAAACATAATTTAACTCTGAGAGGAGAGACCTGGGGAGTGTTTTATCATTTCCAGCTCCTGGGGTTAAAAAATATAAGCCCCCAGCTGGTTAGTAAATTATATATATTTTCCAGAGGGTACGTGTTCCATGGAACCTGGAGGCTATGCTGGCTGTAGAGCAGCAGGAAGCCAGACTGAAGTGGGAAGAGCGGGTGGTGAACAGGATGACAGACGGCCCACCGTGGCTCCAGCTGCCTCTCTGCTGCCTCCCACCTTCCTCTGACTATTTGGATCTCCCCAGGGGAGTGACCAGAAGGCACATGCTGGCCTGTCCTGTTTTGCTCTAAAAAAGCTGTTGACAAAGAAAGGAAGAACTGGGAGGTGTGGCCACCACCTTCAGCAAACACGCCAAAGATGAAACCAAGGGCCCATTTTCCCAGCCACTCCTTTCACTCCAAGAGATGTTTTGAGAACAACTCCTCCTACCACCTTCACTTTTCTCTTGCATCTCCTGCCTCCAGTTTGCCAGAAGAATCGGGGGTGGGGACCTTGATTCACTTTTGAAAGTTTTAATCTGCCTCATAGAGGCTGTGGTTTCTAGCTCCTTCATAGTTCTGAGTTAACTGTGTAGATTTTGTGGAATGTACTGAGTAGACTATCCATCCTTCAGCCTGTGTCCCCTTTCCATAGGAGTATAGCCCTTGCTGTTTTTATAGCTTTCCCCTACTTATCATCTACATACACCCTATTGACTTAAGAAAATGATCTCCCTCCTATTCACAAATCTCATTCCCACATGTATGTTTTTGTTTAAGTGGTTCCCTTTCCTTTTATGTTTCCTCAACTCTTCATCTCAATCCTCAACAGGATTAGTCAAATCTCATCTCTTCTGAAAGCTGTTCCTGGTGACTTGGCCCCTCAGTAACCCAAACTTCTATATCCTTCAGGATATACACTGTATAACCAGAAATCTATTATATACTGTCTGCTCTCCAATGGTCTATATACTACTCTAGAGAGAAATTTATAATGGATTGGCTTTGGTTGTTCACTTTTATGTATGTATTTTATGGGAAGAGGCTTGTGTAACCCTTGATGAAATTCCTGTCATTACCCTCAGCACAACATAGAGCCAAGACTAGCTGATGAGTTGATACACTGATGAGCTAATTAATGATTTTATTTCATCAGTTGAGTCAGCCGTGGCACAGAATCCCTGAACTTAGAGGTCTGAAAAAAATGTCTGGGGTTGCTTTGGGAGTTCTAATAGGTTTCTGAAATTCTCAAATACACTTGGTCTAGAGAAGTTGTCTAGAGAGGAAAGTTGAAATGTGAGTGAGATAATGAGGGGAGAAGGATATGTAACTCTCATGAAATTATCTGTCCTATCTCTCAAGGGAGCTTAAAAGATTGTAGTGAAGATTTACCAATCGGTCCCAGGTCAGGCAACTCAAAGTGGACGCCATAGACCTCCAGGATGTAGCCCCTGGTCTCCTCGAAGACATCTATGCTGAACCGCATTCCTCTCTGGAATGGGAAGCAGACACTGGTGAGCACTCCCAAATCATACCTGTAGGTATAAAGAAGCTGCCCCAGAGCCACAGCCAGTCCCACATGCAAAAGTAAAGCTATAGTCTGTTGAGGTATGTTTGAGAGGTGACCAGCTCAAAAACAAGTTAAAACGAAAAATTTAGGGGCATCTGGGTGACTCAGTCACTTAAGCATCTGCCTTCGACTCTGATCGTGACTTCATGGTTCCTAAGTATGAGCCCTCCATCAGACTCTCTGCTGTCCTCATGGAGCCCACTTTAGACCCTCTCTTTCTGCCCCCCTCCCACTTGTGCATGCTGTCTCTCTCTCAAAAATAAATATATATAAACTTAAAAAATTAAAAATAAATAAATAAATAATTACTTAAAACAAGACAAACAGACAAACAAGAATGAAAAATATAACTCCTAATCATATTTGTGACCGAAACCAATTCTAGTCTAATCTCTCATTGGACTCAGAGATCCCAGTGCTCTGATATAGCCACATATTTAAGAAATTAATCTTCACTGCACCCCCTCCCCCAATCCATGTGAACAGAACCTTGTCTAAAGTATATATAAGTATTTAGGAAAGTAAATTGACAATGCTCTTTGCTTGGTGATTGTGTCTTATTTTAAAACAAATCAGGCACCCAAGCCTGCTTACCCTTCTGCACAAGAGTCTTCTGCATGACTAAAACTCCCTCCCCTTGCTCAGACACGATCCACCAAGAAATTTTAGAGTTGGAAATAACAGCAGCTGCAACATCTGATTGCTCCCAAATTAGGGAGAGGCAAGGGAGAGGGGACACATCACCAACCTGAATGACGCAGATCTCATTGGGCTGCACAAGCATCTTGCCAAACTCAGTGTAAATGAGAAGTTTCCCTTTCTGGGGAACTAACAAAAAAGACAGGGCAGCAGTGAGCAACTCTCCCATGTGAGGACCACTTCATGAAGAGCAAAAGGCTCAAGGGCTGCCCTTGATTTTCATTCCAAAAGAAAAGAGCTTTATGGAGTCTCGTGGAGGGAAATGTATATTCTGACAACTTAGGTTAGCAATTTTACTACCTAGAAGAAAGTGAAAGAAAAAAATTGACTCTGTTTACTTTTGGTTGCCAGGAAAAAAGCTTGTATACGCACAGTTTTGTGAGTGACCAAAAAAGGGCAGCAGAAATAGGATGGAAAACCACTGATTTCTGATAGTTCCAGCAAGAGTCTGGCATTTGCATATCTAATGTCTACACCAAAATGTTGACTCAAATTATCAATACTTAAACCATCAAATAGAATGGGCAGACCAGAGAAATCTCTAGTAGACATTCTGTTTTAGATATCATCGTGAAAATTTCTATTTAAACTGCAGATATCAATGACAGATGGTCTATTATTGGGTGGGTTTGAAAGCAAATAGAGTTATCTTAGTAAGTTAATCACAGGTTGGTATTACTCTTTATTTCCTTTCAGTTGCCAGATCTCCCATGTTAGAAAGGCCCAGCAGAATAGGCAAAGACAGAGAGACCATGAAATATAGTAGGGGCTTTGAGGTACACCAGGAATCTTTTCCAGACCACCAATGGCCTCTAGACCTCAGTTTGCAGACTGGACTATATAAAACAGACTGAAGGAGAAAGGAAAATATTATGTATAAAATAGAAAAGTAGCTTGTGACTGGGGAACAATTCACACTGAAATCTTCAGAACTTACCAATCAAGAAGTCACCATCTGAACTGTAAAAACATCTGAAACATTAAGAATAATTCCTGTGATTTTCAGTTTGAACACTGTCCAGACAAATTAACTCACACCACAAAATTGTTTACTACCCACCATGTGCCCAGGCTCAGTTCTGGGTATAAACTGGTGAGTAAAATGACCCAATCTCTGCATTCATGTTCCTTACAGTCTAGTAGGAAGTCAGAGAGCAATCAAATAATTACAGAACTGTATCATCATAAACTGTCATGACACTATGAAAGTCAAGTTCAGGGGAATGGAAGAATAATGAACCTGATCTAATGTGAGGAGTCAGCAAAAGCTTCCCTGAAGAAGAGATATTTGACCTGAGATTTGGAGGAATTATCTAGGCAAGGGTTTGGGGAGTAGGAAGAACATTCCAGGCAGAAAGAACAGCACATACAAATACGTGCTCTGAGGCAGGAGAACACATGCAGGTTGAAAGAACCGTATGAAGGCTACTGTGGCTCAAGTGAAAAGAGAGGAGTGGAATGATAGGAGGCTGAACCCAAATACACATCTTCAGTGCCTCATCATGGCTCAGAGAATTTAAATGACTTGCCCAAGACTACTCAGCCAGGAAGAATGGAATTGGGTTTGGATATAACATTCTGGTTACAGAGGTAGTGTGAAAAATGGCCATGAAATTCTGCTTTCCCAAGAAAAGGCAGAATGCCATTTATATATTTTTCTGGTTAAAAAATTCCAATATGTAAGCTCCTCTATTGAGGAACATTAAGTTTGCACAATTATTAGCTGAAGCCAAAGTCTGTCAGCCTGACCCACCACCAACTTGTGGCCCTTAATGGCTTCTCATGCAGTATAACTTTGGATTCAAGAACAGCCCTGGGGAACTTTAAGAAATTAGAGATGTTCTGACCCAAACCTGGTTAAAGTCAAAATGCCTCTTGGACTATTTCAGCTTCCCAATGCCCACTGTCTCTTTTCTATTTGCATTGCTATGTGACATTCTTGTTTATGTTACAGGAGTCAGTCAAGATTGAAGTGCTCACTTATTTTTATTAATAAATGTATATCAATGTTGCTCTGGGAAAAAAAAACAATAACATAAAACAACAACCTGGCTTTCACTCTCTGGCCAATAGCTCTTAGGGAATGAGGATGTTCTGCCCAAGCACTGAGCCACTTACCTGTTCCCCATGGAGGTGTTACAGAGGAAAATATGGATGGCAAGCCCATTGTTAGACTTTATGTCTCCAGCTCCACACAAAGTGTGCAAGCCCTGGGAGAGACCGCAGGAGAAGGAAGGGTGAATATGAGTATTGTCTAAGAGGCCAGCCCTCCTCCTGGTCCCTGAGAGCCAAGAGGTAAGGCTCTACTAGGGTCTTCCCTGTGGGACAAGTGAGACGTTTGGGGTCCAGCCTGCCTCTGGAGAGCCCGAGATTTACTGTTTTATGTTTGGTAGGTGGTGGTTCACCCTAGATGCCAGCCGTGGCCCTAGATCTGAACTGTCTCAGTAGCTAAGATGACCTTACTTGGTATTTTATCAGTTTGGTGCTTAAGATCAGCCTAGAGGAGAGTTTCTTTTGGAGATAAAACTAGGCACCTAGGAGGCCTAGGGAGGAAGGTTTCCACATTAATGCCCCTCAAATATGGCTTACCATGTAGGCAGCCCTGTGCTTATACCTAGGGTCAGCCCTATTTTTTCCAGAACAGGGAAGTGGAAGCATTCTGACCAACTGTAATCCTCTTTGCTGATAATCCACAGTCCAAGAAACCTTAACACCTGGGTCTTCTCAAAACTCTCAGCCCCAAACCTGCAGATGGGAAGCCTGAAAGGAGAGAGCTCTGCTCCTTCAGATAGCCATAATTCACCCACAGTGGGGGATTTATTTATATATTTTAACTCAGTTTACCAGTTTGGGGTCTATTTAGATGAGTCTACACAGAGCTTGGAGCACTGAATATACATAAGGAATTTGCATGATCCAAACAATTTGACTTATGGCTGGGCACCTGGGCTCTCCCTAAGTTAGCCATGGGCTGAAGTTGGTCTGCAAAGGCCTCCACTGGCTTCTTTGAGCCTCCTCATTGTAGCTCCCTTCCTTCTCCCCTACAATGTTTGCTCTGAGCACAAGTGTTCCAATACTCCCAGCCCTTATAACTACCAAGCAGAACTTGTGATCAGCATTGCATTAACCAGAGGTGTCTGCTTGAGTTGATGCTATTCTAGCCCAGGGGTCCATTTCAAAGAGTTCATAAACTTGTATGAGGACAAAATTATATATTCGTTTTGACTAATCTCTGAAATGTATCATTTCCTTCAATTAATATGAATGTAAGCAACAAACCACAGAAGTATTAGAAGTGCCTGTAATCTTTTCACTGATAGAAATCATGGGTTTTTTATACCACATCATAGTTCTTACTATAGTATATAGTCATTAGCTATTCCAGAATACCATTTATGCTTATACTTCTAACAACCATAGTTATTAGATATTTTCATAGATCTTGTGATTTAGTGCATTAATAAGGAAGCATATATGTTACTATAAATGAAACCAAATTTGTTATTTTAATATTTTTATCACCGTATTTCAATATAATCAGCTTCTTTGTAATTTTATGTAATTTATTCTATGCATTTAAAAATATAAGATTTACCAGAGGCTAAGAACCCCTGTTCTAGCCAAAAACAAAGAAATCTGAGGTAGGTCAATGTTCAATTTCCATTGGCCATTCAGAGATGTTGTAAATAGCTTACCAGTGCCCTTTGGTGTCAGGGGCCATATGGTGCCTGTAAGTAAGACATTGTTCGGCCAGCCCTGAAAGCAGAGGCAGGTGGTTCTGTCTCTGCTGCTTGCCTCTAAGTCTGCTTCCACTTGGCATTCAGCCTGAAAATGGCTAGATCACTCACTGGGGAAGAAAGGAGAGCAGAGGGCAGGTGTGGATGGTGTTGACTTACACTCACGAAGTCCACTTTCTTCTGAGATACTTTTGGAATCTCAAATGGTTTCCATCGAAGCTTGAAAAAGATACACATAACAGGACAATTATTTTAGAAGGGGAAACCATAGGCTTTCTGAACAAATAGCATCGACTACACAGAAAAAGGACAGCTGTTTCTTCTGTGTGGCTCTGACTACTTGTAATTCTGTTCTTTTAAAATTAATAATTACCCATTATTTCCCAAAAGATCTCATTTGGGTTCTCTGTGTGTATGTAGTATGTGTGCGTGTGTGTGTGTGTGTGTGTGTTTAACCTATATGTATATATATTGTTTTCATTCTTTAGCACTTTTAATTTAAAAAAAATAAAAAAAATCATTGCTTCTTATTTCAGAAGCTGTTTGTTTCCTTTAACATTTTGCTCATGCACATCAGTGAGTTTTGACTGATGCTGCTTTTTCTGCTATTTATAATCGGCTTCCTTTCCTGGCATGCCAGCCTCTCTGTGTGGGCTCCTGACACTGCAGGGGAAGGTTCTGCTTCTACTTCCAGCCCTGGGAGTTTTGAATTACTTCTTTAAAGAGAAAGAAAAAGCACCCAACTGAGGCTGGATTTAGTAAATGCAGTACCAAGGTTCAATTTCTACATCAAACCCCATGTTTGTCTCCAGGCCACCTGACAGTTCAGTTTAAATCACAACAATCTTTAATTTAATAATGAAATGATCTAAGGAAGTGGAGGAGAAAAATCAGCAGGTCTGGGACCTACTAGAAGTGTCAGCCCCGCACTTATTACTCAACTTGGCAGCAAGCCTGACCCAGCCAGGCTGGCAGCTGATAAACTGAGCAGCCTCAGGACATCGCATGGGGTGACCTGTGTCCCAATGGCTGGCTCCACTGGCCTCGGCACCTGGTCAATGCAGGCGAGGCAGGGCCTCTGCTAGGTCATGGGGCTCAGCTTATTTTGTATTTCAGAAAGGCAGCCAAGTGGGAAAGGAAAGGCATTGGGATTATTCTGTCTCTCTGACATACACAGCCGGGCAGGAGTCTTTATTTATTTTTATTATTTTTTTAATGTTTTTTCTTTTTAAGAGAGAGACAGAGAGGAAGTAGGGGAGGGGCAGAGAGAGAGGGAGACACTAAACCCAAAGCAGGCTCCAGGCTCTGAGCTGTCAGCACAGAGCCAATGCAGGGCTTGAGCCCAAGAACCTGAGCTGAAGTCGGAGGCTTAACTGACTGAGCCACCCAGGCACCCCAGGAGTCTTTATTTTTTAAAAGCAAAGCAGGATTATCTCATTTGGGGACTACTTAAAAAGGATGTAAAATGTTGATTTGAAAGACATTGTTGAAATCATGCCTCAGAAAGAAGGAAAAGGTTTAGGACTAATTCCATTAAAGATGATATTTCCTGGGGCAGGAGGGGGAACCTGAGAGCAAGGATCTAGGAAAGGGTTTCTCAACCTTGATAATATTGATATTTTGCATTGGATAATTCCTTGTTTTGGGAGGCTGTCCTGTGTAGTGTGGGATGTGTAGCAGCATCCCTGACTGCTACTCACTAGATGCCAGCAGTGCTCCCCCAAGTTGTAGCAAACAAAAGTATCTCCATATGTAGTCACATGTCATCTGGGGGACAAATTTTCCCTGGTTGAAAATCACTGACCTAGGAGGATATTCTCCTGACATCAGGAAGGGACACAGATAAGCACTGCTAGCTTTTTGAGAGGAGGTTCTGATCTACTACTAACCACTACATGCTGCTTCCCTCTACAGTAGCAGTGTGCAGAGTTTGTATACCCAGGAAGATTGTCTGGAAGATTAGACTACCTAGCATCTTTGTCCCAAGAAGAGTTACCATTTCAGATTTCCAGTGGAAGAGATTTAACCATCAGATCAATGGTTGCCTGGGCGACCTTTAGACCTATCCAGAGATTCTAAACCTACTTACCCATGAGTCACCCAGAAGATCTTTGAGACCCAAGACCAAATTAAATCAGAATCTGTTCAGTATTTTATAAATGCTTTATTTTATAAAAGCTCTTCTAATGGGGCAGCTACAGTTTAAGAATTGGCACACCCAGTCAGACATTCTGTGATTCTCATATTGCTGAACGAAGCATCATGTTCAAAAAAGTCCACTCAGTCAACCAATCAACCAATCAGTCAACTAAATTGGGGTATCTTCAGCCAGATGTGGCAGTAACATGCCAGCTACAAAATATCAAGAATGTTTAAATAATACAAGTATAAGGATTTACACACCTAAGAAAAAAGATCAAGGAAAGAGAAATAAATAAGAGAAAAAAGGAGAAAAAGAGAGAGAGACAGCAGAAAGAAAAAAGAAAGAAAGAAAGAAAAAGAAGAAAGGAGAAAGAGAAGAGAAGAGAAGAGAAAGGATAGAGAGAAGAACTCCAGTAACAGGAGAACTTTCTGATTTGTTGCACTGAAACAACAACTTTGTAGATCTTATTGAAATTGAAATACCTGTGTGGGTAGAAATAAAACCCTGATTCCCAAAGAAGAGGTTTGTCTTTTGTGAGTGGGAAAAACTGAACCAGAGAGGTTGAGAAGTTGGTTGGGTGATTTGTGCTGGTCAGTTTTTCAGTTTTCTGTAGCATATCAGCTCTCAAGTCATGAGGCGAGAGCCAGGGGAGGCAGGTGTAAAGGCACCTACATGATGATGTAGGGAGCATGGCTTCAACAGGGCCCACATACTAGATGAGATGGTCACCTTGAAGAACCTTTTCTAATGCACAAAATGATACCCTTCAAATGATAGAGATGGTATAAGGAAAGAAATAATTTATCTGCTAAATCTGATGGCAGCAGATCGCACAGGATCTATATTCAATGTATTATGAAGGATAATAAAAGGCCAAGCTGGTTCTGATAAACCGAGCACCAACAAGAAGAAGCCAGCTTTTGATCTTCAGGCTAGAAGTTTGTGTCAGGAGCTTCAGTGTGATATGTTGTTGAATGTGAGGAGGGAGATTTGGGGAGAGGATAAACAGGAAGAACTCATGAAGTGGAAGGTAGAAATATTTCCTGCTAAAGCCAGATGTTGAGCTTAATTGCATGGTGTGGAAAAGTAACCCACTGATCCTAGGCCAACCCAAGGGGGCTGGGCATTGGGCTGAGCCAGGGAGAACACCTGAGCCCTACTACTGCCTCTGTTTCCATTTATTCTGTGGCCTCAGTCAAGTCATTTTCTCTCTCTGGATTTTGTATCTCTTTTTGCATATAACAGTGGGGTGCTGGAGGAAACTACAATTCCAGAATTCTCTTCAGAGAGGAGCTTCTGAAAGTGATAAAGGATGCTTGTTAATTGATTTAGTCCTATAAATTTCTTAACAGTTTATTTTATTCATACTATATATTATTGTTAAATACCCCCCCAGAATTTAATTATTAAACATTTCAAAAACAATGAAATCAATCATAGTACCCAATGTAATATCTTGACTATAGAGGATATTAATAAATTTCTGTTGAAGGACTGAATCTATGAATTATAAATATAAGACATGAAGAACATTGCCAATATGTCACATAAGAAGACTGAAGCATATTTGTGAGATTACTTGGGGTCAAATGACATTCAGGCAATAGTTAGTAAATTGGCAAACATTTCTAAAAGCCCAAAGAACTTTCTTCTAAAATGTAAGGCAATTTTTATGTTAGAGAAATCATCTGTTCTTCCATATCCTTTCTGATTTTCTGTCTAGTTGTTCTATCCATTGTTGAGAAAGAGATACTGAAGCTTCTAACTATAATTGTGAATTTATCTATTTCTCCTTTCAGTTATAACATTGCTTCACATATTTTGTAGCTGTATTCTCTAAATTATATTGGAAAATAAACTTTTACTTACATGAAGTGAGATGGATAGAAATAATTTGAAAAGCATCAAAGGAATTAAACATTTAGAATTAGACATTTAAAAAAATGGATGCTTTTTAAAAGTTTATTTATTTATTTGGAGAGAGAGAGAGAGAGAGAGAGAGAGAGTGAATGAGTGAGGGAGGGGCAGAGAGGAAGAATCTCAAGCAGGCTCTGCACTGTTAGCACAGAGCCTGATGCAGGGCTCAACCTCAAGACTGTGAGATCAGGACCTGAGCTAAAATTAGGAGTTGGATGCTTAACTGACTGAGCGACCCAGGTGCCCAGGTGAATTAAATATGTTTTAGGTTACCAAAGGAAAAAACAAAGAATTAGTGGCAACATCTAATGATCAAAATTTAAAATGCATGGTCAAGAATGAAAAGAAAATTAAAGAATTGGCCTCAATATTTCCAGAGTCAGCAGATCAGGAGTTGAACTGGATTAGAATGTCTGAGTATCACTTTCAACACTAAGATTCTTTGATTTACTGAAATTCCCTCCAAAATTGCCTGGGACTCAACTAGATTGGATGAGTTAGATACTCTCAACAATAATGGCTGACTAGAGGTAGAAGTATCTTTAGAAGACTATACCATCTATCTAAGAATTTTGGAGTAACTTGTAGATATAAAGTGATCACAATGTATAAGTAATTATTAGCAGTAGGTATGGGCTGGGAGAGGCCCAGGCTATTACACTACAGTGAGTTTTAGTCCAGACTAGGAAAGGTGTGTGTGTGTGTGGGGGGGGGGGGTGGTGAATAAAATAAAATAGTGGCTCACTGAATTCTTCAGTAAATCTAGTAATTTAATAGAAAAGCCAACATGGTTTAGGTAGACAGAAATCAGGCTTTGAGTGGCCCACTGGAGTTCTTTGAGATAATAGGCAAGAACACAAGTAAGGAGGATTCAAGTTACTATATTTATTTAGGCTTTCAAAAGTCTTTCATGAAGCCACAAAAATGATGAGACTTCATGGGATTTGAATGACATTTTTTCATAAATAGACACCTGGATTCCCATTTGACCTTGCCCTTGAGTATAAAACTAAGAGCATTACATCCATTAGTCAGCACCTCACACAGAGCAGGAAACATAGTAGTCACTCAATTAATATTTGTTGGATGATATTTAATTCTTATGACAACGTTCTGAGACACCTATGACTGTCATCTCTATTTTAGAAGTGAAAGAATTGATGGTTTAGCAAAGTTTTCTCTGCTAAAAATGGATACCAACATTTTCTCAGTCTCTTAGTAACCTGCACCCTGAGCCCTTTAATCTCAGCCTATCTTGATTTACTTCCCAAACTATTCATGATCTGCTTGGCTTCTGAACCCAGGCTTTGTCTCCCTTTCATGGTCTTAGACTTGGTCTTCCAATCTCATCCTTATTTCCTGCTCCTCCAGTGCTAAGTTGCCCTGGCCCAATCTGACTCCTGGGACCTAAAACTTGCTAAGGTTCTTTGGTGTTAGTATTCTTGCTCAAGACCCTTATATTAATTCATTCAAATGATTCATTGGACCTCTATGTGTGCCAGGTTTTATGCTAGGTGCTGGAGATAAACATGACAGTCTCTGTCCTTAGGGGATCTATTACAGAAGACCCTGGAAGTGTGGGCACTTTCTGATAGGGAAATAAGGAAATAGATAAGTAGAAATGACTTTAGAAGAGAAATATAAACAGGAATATTTACTCAGAGATATTTCCTGACACAGAGTCTATTTAACATTCTTATACATGGAAAATAAAGGACACGCACAATGAAATAATCTGGTTTTCAGAAAGCTCCAACATCTTTCCAAGAAATGAAATACAAGTTGATGCAGATGTACTCTAAAAAGAGCCAGCAAGCTTGTCCCAAAGGGCTGAAGGGAGCAAAGTGCACCGTAATATTGGTAAACACCAGTAAGTGAATTTAGGAAAATGCAATCTAGTCTGTTTATAGGATGATTGGATCTGAGCTATCAGGGAGTCAATTGAACAAATGCCTGTGATTCTACTATTTGGAATAAGGCATGTGCTGAACAGTTCAGGTCATATGAAGATGATGGAGACATAGATCCTATTCTCAAATACCCTGGGAAATACTGAAAGGGATCAATGAATAAAGTGGTATTTAAGGTGAATCTTAAATTACTGGTGGGATTTGGATGAGTGAATATTTGTGAGGGAAAAAGAGAAAATTCCAGGTAGATGAAAGAGCATAAAGCACTAAGGAAGAAAAACTTAGGGTATTGCCCTAAAATGGTAAAAGTTCCAATATGGCTGGTGGGTAGGGATATTAAAGAAAGTGGAGGGTTTGAAAGATATGTTAGTAAATTAGAGCTCTTAATTGCCTATCTTGGGAGCCTGTACAGGAAGAAAAGAAGAAAGTCAACTGTTTTCGGCTTTGGGACATTGAGGAGACAAGGATTGTACTTAGCCATAATGATTTATAATAGTAAAAATGGAAACACTCTAAATATCTGACAATAGAGGAATTATCTTATAAACATATATTGGATTATGATGCCACATTAAAAATTATCTAGGGGCACCTGGGTGGCTCAGTCAGTTAAGCATCTGACTTTGGCTCAGGTCATGATCTCATGGTTCATGAGTTGGAGCCTCACATTGGGCTCTGTGCTGACAGGTCAGAGTCTGGAGCCTGCTTCAGATTCTGTGTCTCCCTCTCTCTCTAACCCTCCCCTGCTCACACTCTGTCGTCTTCCTCTCTCAAAAATAAATAAATATGAAAAAACAAATATTAAAAAAATTATCTATACTTGGGGCACCTGGGTAGTTCAGTTGGTTGAGCTTCTGACTTCAGGTCATGATCTCACAGTTCGTGGGTTTCAGCCCTGCTGCATCAGGCTCTGTGCTGTTGGCAGGGAGCCTTCTTTGGATCCTCTGTCCCCCTCTCTCTCTGCACCTCCCATGATCTCTGTCTCTCTCTCTCTCAAAAATAAATAAATAAATAATTTTAAAAAATTATTTATATTCAAGGAGTTTAAAAAGACATGGAAGAAGGCACAAAATATGATGTTTAAATTAAAAAACACAATGTTAAACTGTCTTACAGCATGACTTTCATTATAGTAAATATATATGTAGCTGATTTTTTTAAATTGAGTATAGTGACACACCTTACATTAGTTTCAGGGGCACAACATAATGATTTGACAAGTCTATATATGCTATGCTCGCTGCAAGTGTAGCTACCATCTGTCACCATACAACACTATTTACAATATCATTGACTACATTCCCCATGCTGTGACTTACTCATTTCATAATTGGGAGCCTGTATCTCCCCCTCCCTTTCCCATTTTGTCCATTCCCCCCACCTCTTTCCTCTCTGGCAACCATCAGTTTGTTCTCTGTATTTATGGGTCTGTTTCTGCTTTTTGTTTGTTTGTATAACTGATTTTTTTAAACAGCATTAATATAAGATTATTCACAGCCCTTCCTCTGCCCTTCCTTGCTCCTTTGGAAAATTCTGATTTGCCCATCCCCACTCTCGGTCTGGTGAACTTCAGCCTCACCATGCACATCCATCTTTCCCGGGAGAGACTCCTAGGAAAGGGGGCGGGGACCTACACTGTCGGTACAGGCTACCGTAGCAGAAGGGAGGGGGAGGAGGAAGCATGCTGCGAATCAGCGGTGGGTGGGGTCGAGGAGCTTGGGGAGCGGTTGAGGAGAGCGGACCCTGGGTGGAGGAGGCTGGAGTCTGGGGAAACGGGGGAAAGGGGAGTTTACCAAGAGTTCTTATAGGTCATATATTGGATATTCTTTAATGCTCTCCAGAGAAGCAAATGAAGATTGGAATTATTTTCAATTACTTTTGGCTTCTGGCTGCATAGGACCCCAGGTCTTATTTACATATGCGCGCGCGCGCGCACACACACACACACACGCACACAAAACCCCAAAAAACCCAAAACAAAACCAAAAAACTGTAAAACAAAGCAAAACAAAACAAAACAGAAGTGATTAACTCTGCATTGGTGGGATTATTGGGTATTGACACTTTTATGTAAGTCTTGAATATATTACTGAGGGGGTGCATTTTTGTTGTTTAAAATATATAATATAAAATATATGATATAAATAGTTTCACGCGAGTGGTCTGGGCAGGCTGAACTGTAAAGGGTTAAGGACTGAGTGAGGGTGATAAGGTGGGTTTAGATTTCTTTCTCAAGAAGTATGGTGTGAATAGGAAAGACTTGGTCAAAAACCAAAAGATGTGGGAAACCCAAGACATTTTTGGAGAGAGGGGTTTTTAGGATGGCGAGATCTGAATAATTTAACAAATTAAACAGCAAATACCCTGGAAGGGTATAGTTTTTGGAAACATTTTTGGTAATTTGCATGTCTTGGAGGCAAAGGAAATTTTATGGTCTGGTCTTTAATTAGCTATGAGATGTTTATCACCTGGTCCAAATTATACTGGTTGAGAACTAAGAGGTAATTCCCTCAGCTGAGGCTTAACTGGCTCCAGTCTGGCTTTCCAAAAGTCAAAAGGTTAGGGATGCAGTATTAAGAAAGATAAAAAATTAAAGGATTCTGATTTTTAAAGAGGAATGTTGATTCAGGAATGCTAATTGAAATCTGCAAAATCACAGTTAAATTGGATGCAGATTTGTTTGTTAAGTACTGAGATTCTCAAAGTTAGAAGAAGGTACATGCTGAACAAAATTAGGTATATTTCTTATGAGAGATATTAATGGATTGGATGTGTTATGTCCACAGGCTGAATCAAAGTACACTCAAAAAGAGTTTGCATTAATTCTTTGACAATCGATTAAATAAATGCTAAGGGAAAATAAAGGTTTGAGGTACATCGTCCTCAATCTTCCTGGGTAGGTATCAAAAATGACAGTGATGATAGCATATCCTACGATGCTCTCTTGGAGGAAACATTAGGTAATTCTTAAGTCTTCAAATTCCCAGAGATGACTAATGTGGGGAGTTGGTGAAGCTGATGAATTATTTATTTTGGTCTGTGACAGGTGAAGACATACCTACAATAGAGACTTAAACGGGGAAGGACTGTCAGATGGGTACCTAATTATAATAGTCTCAGACTTTCTTTATGACTCTAGTGTCCATATTTGGAAGAGGTTATAAGAGGGGAAAAGTGATGAATGCAGATTGCTGTGGTTATTAATGAAGCACAAAGTTGGAAAGAGATATTAACTTGTCAAGAAGGTATAAATGAAAAGGCAAAAGGATCGATGTAGCATGAACAGCTAGGATGTGTGTATCAGGGCAAAGGAAGCAGGATGGCAAGGGAGGTAAGTCACAGAACAGGAGGATGATAAACCGCTTGTTGGAGCTGGTGCTCAGAGAGGCACTGTTGAGTTCTGGGGCACAGCTGTTCCACTGTGTGTGAGCACAGGTCATATGGGAAAAGGGTAAATACTGGAGAAGAAACTCATTTGGTTGCCACCATAGAGAATGTGTTTGAAGGAATTCAAAACAAGGAAAAAGTAACAAGTTCAAGGAGAAGTACAAAGGGATGCTAGAACGAGAAACACAGAGACAGGAGAGGAAACAAATATATATTGAGTATCTACTACAAAGCAAGCAGAAACTGTTGATGCAGCTCTTTCGATGCCTCTACATGAGCTCAGACGTTTTAATGCAGTTGCCTCCAACTTCCCTCTTCAAGAGTTAACTAGTTATAAAACAATAAATCAATATATACAGATGGCATACTTGATGCTCACCTATGATGAGAGACTTCCATTTTCTACTTTGTTAATTTCTACATCAGTCAAATTTTTATAAGTGTATATTATTTTTTTTAATGAGACAAAAACCAGAAAAATTCTATCAGAATGCAGTTACCTTCCATGGATGAGCCACCTGTACCACAAAATAATCACTATAAAGGGGTGTATTCATGTTAAATAAAATGTATCAATACTTGGGGCTCCTGGGTGGCTCAGTCAGTTAAGCGTCTGACTTTGGCTCAGGCCATGAGCTCATGGGTTTGTGAGTTCAAACCCCACATTGGGCTCTGTGCTGACAGCATGGAGACTGCTTGCGTTTCTCTGTCTCCCTCTGCTTCTGACCCTCCCCCACTCTCTCTCTATCCCTCTCTCTCAAAATAAAGAAATAAACTTAAAAAGAAAGAAAAAGAAAATGTATCGGTAATACTTATAGAAATAATAATGTCTAATAAAAGGATACTACTGAGAATGTTACATATCACAGTCACATTTTCCTTAAAGGTTAGGCTTAAAACCTAACCCCCAACCCCTAATAAACTATATAAAATAAGTGAGGCCCCACTGTTGCCCACACAACCATAAACAAATCTATAAAGATGTATTAAGGTTTTAGAGGCTTTGATGACTGGTGTAGATGATATGAGCAGGCAGGAGCACTGAAGCTTCCCACTCCTCCTTATTTAGCACTAGTTATTTGACAGTTATCATAAAGGCCCCATGATTTGAATTCCCAAACGTTTGCCTATGGCCTTTTCCTGTAATCCTTCTTTTAGTCTACTCAGTTTAGTGTAGTTAGTTCTCAAATTCAGTGTACATAGAATGACCATACAGGATGGCATACATGAAACCATGTATCCTATAATTTGTGGGTGATTCAAAGATTTTTCAGAGATAATTCTGTTTGCACTTAATTTTTGTCTTACTTGATAATTCTACAACCACCATGTTCTTTTGTATAATATGAAATTTGGCTCTACTTGAGAGAACTGTCAGAAACTTAATTGGGTATTCCCTATGCTGCCTGAAGAAAAGAATAGGGAAACTTCTTGTGGCCCAAATACCCTCTCAACTTTTCCAAACTAGTATATATTAAATGCTTAATTTATTTAGCCTGACGAGGAATCCTACCAAAGTACAGGTATCTGTCCATTATATTTTCTAACAGAAGATAGAGTTCCATTATTAAGTAATCAGGTCTATTTATTGGTCAAAAACAAACAAGCATGATCATTATAACTCTAAGAGAGAAACTAGAGAATTTGAGATGTAACCCATTGAGGAATCAAGTAGACTCCCAGAGAATGAGCAGTGACTTCCGCTAGAATGATTTCTGGTGCTTTCTGAGATGAGTGGGGGAACTATATGGTTAAATGTGTGAGGTAAATGGTTAAATGAGGTTGATTTGCTAGATGCATTCCTAACCTGAGGATGGGAGAGAAAGTGGTCAAATGAGATTGGATTAGGAGGCCAGATGAAACTCAAGGACAAGGCAGAGATGGGGTCCCCAGGTTGGTTGTGCAAATTGTGTTCTGCACAAGAGCCCTGACTGGAGGAAGGGGAAAGGGGCAGGAGAGGAAAGCCTGGCTTTGGGTCTTGACAGGGGATTGTGCCTGCAGGGATGGGGATTGGAGCAGGGGCTGACCTTTCGCATATGCTGAGAGGCAAAAATAGACCAGTGGTGAACAGGGAGGATATTTGCTACATGCATTAAACTTCACACGAATTTAAGAGTCAGTTATTCAGACAACATATCCTGCTTACAAAATGGCTGTGAGATGGCTAAACTTTTGTTAACTTACATTTTGTTTTCCACTCTGAATGCCTCCGTTTCTGTCCCTGTTAGGGAGGGGTAAGTAGCATTCAAGCAGGTACTCAGTTCTCTGAGATTTCCATAATTAGGGAAGAGCAGGAAACCAGAAGTGACTATGGTTATTCTGGCTTCTGTTCTACAAAAAACTAAGCATTTAGGGGAAGGGGATTGATAGGTACAGACATAATGCTTGGTAAACCAAGAAGAGGCCACAGATTTCCTAGGGCTGTGGGGAGGAGAGAAAAAACAGAGAGAGAGAAAAAGAGAGAGAGCGAGAGAGCAAGTGGGGCAGGGGCAGAGAGAGAGGGAGAGAGAGAATCCCAAGCAGGCTATGCACTGTCAGGGCAGGGCCCCATGTGGGGCTCAATCTCACAAACTGAACCAAACTGCAAGATCATGACCTGAGCCAAAATCAGGAGTCAGATGCTTAACTGACTGAGCCATCCAGGCAGTGCTAAAATAACATAAAATGAAAAAACTAGTTTACCTGAATATAAAACCTGAGATTTATATGTAGTACTGCTGCCTTTAAGTGAATATATCAATATGGCTGTATCAGAGTCACGGGTCTTGCCTCCTGTGCGCCAGGCAGGTACTGTGTGAAGCAAGTTCACACCTGTTCTTTCACGTGATCTTTACAACAGCACTGCATGGCAGATGCTGTGGTCACCCCAGTTTACAAGTGAAACACCATGGCTCAAAGACCCAGAGAGTAAGTAGAGGAGTAGGGATGCAAACCCAGGTATGTTTTATGTCCTGCATTATATACCTGGTATCAGTGGCAAGTACCCAAGCACAGAGACAAAGGGAATATCCTGGAATTCTCAGAGGTAAAAAAAACAAAAACAGAGCTCAGCCCACTATAGCACTGGATCGGTCTCATTACTAAAAGCTGGGTATGTAAACACACACATACTCATTCATGCATGTGCACAATCAGTTCCAAAATTCCCAGCCAAGTATGAGCAAAAGATCAGACACATTTTAGCATTTATTTTTTACAAAGTGTCTAATTTCTTAAAGACCCAGTTTTGACTTAAGTATTTATATTCAAGGCTTTGGATACCTGGTATGTTCCAATTCATAGGACCAGTTTACCTGGTTAGGGTCGGGATCAACTTCATCCCAGTTGTGAGTGACATGGCCTTGGTTGAAGGACTCGAAGGGCTTGTGGGAAACAGAAGGTAGAATCCTATACAGCCAGCTGGGGGGAAAACAAGGACACATAAGCCTTAGAGTGGTGTTATTAGGGATACACAGACTGGCTCAGGAAGTACCATCAGGAAGATGCTCAAGTCAACAACGATCTGTGGGCTTTAATGGGAGAAGCAATGACACAGCATCACTTCTTAATAGCCACTGCTGCCCATAGCCCTGGCCTCTTCCCACCTTTCCACTCTGCCCATTACTCTTCAAATTGAGGCTCAGGCTCTTGGTTGTTCCCATACTGACAAAAAAATAAAGAATTGTCTTTCCCAATGACAACTATTAAGGAAGGGCAAATCTTGAGGGATATCTGTACAGGAAAATCCTTTGAAAAACATTAATGTATATACGTCATTGGACACTATTTCTTATTCTGGAAGGTGAGGACCATGAATCTTACATAGACTGAGAGAATATAGGTAGTTTCTTTGTTATTTTTGAAATATAAATTTTTTCTTTAAAATTATAAAAGCAATACATGACAGTGGTAGAAATAATTCAACTAATTTGAAAGTCCCTAAGGGTAAATGGCTTCTCCAATTTCTCCTCCAATTTCTTCAGAGCCAATTATCAGAAGCATCAGAGCCTAACAATGTTCTTATATATTCTCTCAGATATTACCAGTGCACATATAAACAAAATTGCCAAATCACCATACCACTTTATTCTCACAATACTGTGTGAAAGTGACTGATGGCTCACATCTTCACAAACATGAAGCATTGTTAAAAATAATTTTGGCCCTATAGGCAAAATATAGTATCTCATTTTTATTTTGTATTTCCTTTATTATGAGTAAGATCAGGAATCTGTATGTTTATTGGTCCCTTGTAATTTTTCTATGAATTACTTGTACAAGTCCTTTATCATTTTTATATTGGGTTATTTATCTTTTTTGATACTAATTTGTAAGAGATTTAGGACCTTAACACTCTGTACTCCAAAATTATAAGATGGTCTGTCCATATAGTCTTACAGTACATTAGTAACCTTTCTTTCTTTTTCTTTTTCTTTTTCTTTCTTTCCTTCTTTCTTTCTTTCTTTCTTTCTTTCTTTCTTTTTCTTTCTTTCTCTTTCTTTCTTTCCTCCCTCCTCCCTCCCTTCCTTCTTTCCTTCCTTCCTTCCTTCCTTCCTTTTCTTCTTCCTTCCTTTTCAAGTTGTATTATCTGTATATGTCAAGTTCTGAGAGAAAGATCTCCCTGCCAGGACCCAGATCTCAGGCTTCAGGAAGAGAAGACTCTGATGCAAGAGTCCTAAAGGACACCAGGAGGAGAACTGCCCAGAAGTTGAGAGGGACACTGAAACTTGCTAAGCAGGACCCAAGTCCTTTCAAAGGCCATTACACTGACAGTGTACAGAACGAAAAGGAGCAGTACTTCTGACAATGGAAGACCAGACATGCTTAAACAGGCTTTGGCCCCTTAAGCCCTAGGACAGGCTACTTGAAGGGGTGGAGTTTGCCTGGCCCTGCACTGAACCATTTGGGGGGTAAAAGGGCTAGATTTGTCCAGATTCCCTTTGATTCTTCCAGTTCTAAATGATGTGACCTCTTACCTTGGATTTCACACTATGAATAAACAAAGTCTCTTCAGTTTCTAGTAGTTAAGGGCATGTATGTGTGTCTTAATTTTTTTTTTTTTTTTGAGAGAGAGACCACATGAGCAGGGGAGGGTCAGAGAGAGAGGGAGACACAGAATCCGAAGACAGGTTCCAGGCTCTGAGCTAGCTGTCAGCACAGAGCCTAACGTGGGGCTAGAACCCATGAACCGTGAGATTATGACCTGAGCCGAAGTCGGACGCCTAACCGACTGAGCCACCCAGGCACCCCATGTATGTGTATCTTAGAACTAACTTAGAACTAACTAACCCCATGTATGTGTGATCCTGGACAAGTTATGTTTCTCATCCTTATTTCCTAGGATTATTGTGAGGGTTCAGAGTTTATGTATCTAGAGTGCCTGGAACACAGTAGGTGCTCACTTACTAGATGTGTGTTGAATTATCTGCCTACCCCTAATCATCTGAGTTTTTATGATGGTCTAAATTTTCCACATTCTCTGTCCTGACTCTCTCCTCCTCAGTACCTGAGGGATCAGCTAACAATCTGATAAAACGTAACCCTTGATAGATATAATCTCTGAGAGTTTTGTGGGAGCCCTCTACTCTGTAATTTAAATGAGAAGTGACTCACTGTAAGAATTCCAGCCTTGCTTACCTGGTTCTATCTTTCCACTGGGGATTTTGAGCATTTTCACAACAATTATTGTGGGTACCTTTGGAGAGTTCTAAACAGATGGGTGAGCCATGCCTAGTGTCCCTTGTTTTTTAGCTGTTTATAAAATTCCCCAGGCAGTACTACATTGCCCTGGACAGAGATTTAATTCTGATTCAAGGAATGGTGCCAGCTTCTTAATGAAATGCCAACAGCTCCTTTTCAGCCTCCTGGAACAGAGCTAAGCTCCTGCTGGCTGAAGATATCGCTGAATAATGGGGGTAGGCAGCAGAATCTGGAGTTCAGGTGTCCCATTACTGAATGAGCCATAAAGTCAAGAACATAGTCATGGAGGCTAGGTTGTCATAAATTAAAATGGGCAGGAATTGTCAGTGTGCTTACCTTACCTTGACTAGGATTGCAGAGAAAGAGAGACAGAAAGAGAGAGAGAGAGAGAGAAGGAGAGAGGGAGAGAGGGAGAGAGGGAGAGAGGGAGGGAGATGATTAAATAACAATAGAATTAACCCCCGATTTTTGACAAGTATGAGAAATGATATCTTCTTCCCTCCATGCACATATCTATCAAGACAGAAGCAGCACTGATATGGATAGACAGGGTAGCATAGCACTTGCCATAGCTCACACTCAGTTCTCTGACAGCCTCCTAGGGGTACCCTATATTGGAGGCAGAAACACTACTCTGGTTACAGTAATGGTAATTGGAATAATTAATGTTGATTGAGCACTCACCATGTGCTAGGCAATGTGCTAAGTATTTTATATGCATTCTTTCCTTTAATCTTCACCACAACTACGAAACAGATACTATCATTATCTCTTTGACAAATGAAGAACCAGAGGTTCTGAGGGGGTAGATCACCTCCTCAAGGTCACACAGCTGAAAAGAGAAGTAAGAACGATTTAAACTCAGGGGACCTGACTCCAGAGTAGGCATAATTAATCACTAAAGAGAACAACCTATCATTCTTGTGGTCCATTGTGCTGCCGTACTCACTACCTCATTTGCTCCCCAGGAGGAGTCTGTGGAGGTAAACCCAGTCCCTTCCACTAAGCAGTACCAGACCAACTCCTCTCCTCCCCAAGCCTCCAAAATTAGGAGCACTCCTCTCCACACATGCCCTAAGCTGAGGCATTTCTAGAGTTGGACACTACTTGTTTAAGTCACAACACTTACTGTCTCCCCAAATCACAACATCTATTGCGTTCAACTCGCCCCATGGGAGTCAATCAAGGGAGTGAGTTCGTTGACCTGGCTTGTGGGATTAGAGCAAACATGCAACATGACACATTGTGCTAATGAATGTGCCAGTTTCCAGGGAAGGCAAATTCCAAAGAGTAAAAACCTTATTAATTCAAACCACAAGAGGCCATAATATATGACCTTTCAACTGCCCAAGCTTAGTTATCCAATATTTTCATGCAAGGAACATAATACTTCTAGTCAGCTGAAGAAGATATTATACTGAATCATCTGTAATTTTGAGTTACTCATTATTTAAAAAAAAACAAGTAAATAAAAATTGAAAATTCAACTGGACAACCCTTTGGGGAAGGCCAGTTTCCTGGGGACATTTTCTTTTGAAGACAAATGAGAATTTGTAAATGGAGCTGGAAATGTGTGTTTTCCAAGACTCTGTGCAGCTGCTTTCTCACTTTTTTCTACCAGTCACTTGATCCTAGCTGGAGATGAGGTTTCCCCTCAATCACCCAAAGCACAGCCTGTGAAAAGCAGAGTCTTGTGCAGCCCTGGGAGGCGATGGCCCAGGTGGAGGAGCCAGCACTAAGTATTAGTCATAAATCCCACAGTCTGCAGGTCAGAATTAATCTAATCCTGTACCTTCTCTTATTTGTGCTCCGTGGACAAGTGAAAGCCGATCCCGAGAGCTGCTCAGCATACAGGTTGTAAGGGCAGACTTGAGGATTGTTCTAAAACAAAGGAGGCAATAAACAACATCACTCCAATCAGAAAAGCATCCCGCCTTCCCACCAAGCAATTCAGTGGGGGGAATTCTGTTCTGGATTGGGATGCTCTGGTCCACTGCATAAGACCATCTCCAACCCATATATACTTTTTGTAACAACTGTTTAGGTGACTTTGCCCCTGTTTAGAAAAGTGATACATGCGTAATATAGAACATTTATAAAATATAACCCATGATCTCACCAGCCAGAAATAACCCAGTGTTGTCACACTGGTATATTTCCTTCCATTCTTATCCTCCAAAATGAGGATCCAATGATGGATGATGTGTGTAGTCCTATAATGATCATGAAATTTTTTTTGGAAGAAACTTAAATTGCTATATCATGAGCAATTTTTTCATGCCATAAAATATTCTATAAAATTTTTGAAAAAACTTTTATTTGCCATATTTTTGTTATTGTAACCAACACTAGTGTAAACATCTTTGTGGATCCATTTTAAGACTATTATGCGGTTCAAGAGAACTATAAGGAAGTCCTCCTACCCTTGAGCCTAGGGGATCCTCCTGAAAGTCCTACAGCTAGTTTTAACTGTTTCAGATTGGATGCTTTGCCACAGGTAACCACCATCCCACTTTAATCTTTGTATTGGCATCGTTGTGTATCCCAACTGTCTTAATGATTTGTGAAACTCCTAGACAGTTTCTAGGAACAATGGTGGGAAGATGCACTTTGGCCTGAGGGCTGGTTATTCATTCCTACAAGTCAGAGCTCTCTAAGCTAATATTCTATTCGTCCATACCTGTCCTTCTGGCAGGGCACCTGGGCAGCGAGGGTCTTCTGAGGCACATTCATTCCCAAATCCAGAAATGTACTGCATATGACAAAGACACCAAGGCTGTCATTAACAGTGTTTAAAGAGCATTTCACAACATTGATACTCTAAAGAAGGTAAGAATTTCTATATGGACATGTGTTTGTGCATGATGTTCCATATGTAATATGTTTGCTATGTCTTGGCATGTGGGCCATTTAGGAAAGAAAATATGCTCTGTGTGAATTTTAAAGACCACCGATTAATTGGGAGAAGACTCCTGAATATTGCGTAGACTTTCCACCCTTAGCTATACTTAGTTGGTTTGTGGGCTTCTTCTTAATTATTCCACCCCAATAACAGGTTCTTTAATTCTTTTTTCCACCAGGGAGTTCTGGAGAAGGGAGATAATTCAGGTATCACCTCAAGTCCAGATTAGTAGGATCTTGCAGGGCCTAGACTGCAACCTCCCTGTGCCTGGAGCTCCATTTCCCCTCCAGGCTCTGAAACAAGCAACTAAAAATAGGCATGTGGATACAGCCTACAGCAAAACCCTTGAGAGAAAGGTCTCCAAACTAGCCTTGCTGAGAGGCAGAAGCCTACATTTTCTGGTTCATCTATAGAACACTTGTGTATATATTTGTATTTTTGTGAATACATGGAAACAAAGTCTGAAGATATGGGTGGCTTTCAGGAGAAGTGCCAGACCAGAGTCTGTCCACAGGGGTACAATGGAGTCTATTTGATTGCCAGCTGTTTACTTTATACCTAGAAGGGAAAAAAGTTAAGGACTTTCTCAACAAAGTAAAGTATGGGAGCCCCTGAAATTTATTCTTACAACACTTAGCATATCTGTGAGCTCTTGCTCACTGTCTGGCTTCTCTGCTAGTTGGTAAGCCCCATGAAATCTGTGACTATAGCAGTCTTGTTTGCTTGGATGTGTCCTGTGCCTGGCTTACCAGAGGGTACTCAATAGATACCTACATTAGATTTAGCCTTTCACTTAGAGCCTATTCTGAGTGTATGTATGCTGCTGTAAGTGGAGTTAGAACCCCCTTTTCTCTAACTTAAATATTAAAAAATGGCTATTTTCTGCCCATAGTTGTTCCTAATAAATGGACCTAATTTTAGCTCAGGATAATGAAAGTGCAGACTTGCTCTCTGAGTGAAATGCCACCATCTGAGCACATGTCTTTAAAAGATATAAGAAGGATGCTGGTGGGTGGAGGGTAAGCCCTCCAGAGTTCTCAGCAGCATGGAGCTGAATGCAATATGCCTGCATGTGTGAGCAATGATCAGGCCAATAATGGCTATATTTGGAAGGAATATCAAATGTGAAATGTTATGACCTAGAAAGCAGTGGAGGGGAAATTATTCTTTTTGCCTCCAGACACAGTTTTTTTTGTATATCTGAAAATCTATCAGCACTAAAAACACTGACTTATATTATACACAGATAGGTTAACTGCAGCGGCATGCAGTTTGGACTGATTTCTCTGGGGAAATGGCAGGGCACCCAGCATTCCGACTCTCCACTGAGTACAATTTTCTTCTCTCAGAATGGACCTCACGCTCACCGTCAACAGGATTGAATTTGAGCTGCTGAGAAATGGTAATGACCCCAAATTATCTTCAATTCTGTAGAGCAGAATTTTAGATCAATCTGTGACTGAAGCCACTGAGCATGACAGCGCCTTTACTTTGTTCAACTGCCACATTGTTTCTCTCTGCAAGAGAGGCCCAGGGAGGTTTAAGTGCTGAGGAATACAGCTGAACCTTCTCCAGGCATGGCTGGGTTTACTTATTAACCTTCCCCATTCTTTGCAACTGCTGGTCTCAGAACAGAGTCCAGGGTTATATGTATTTTTGGCACAAGGGAAAAGAGACTTAGTATATGTAGTTCTGAAGCGTTTGCTTCTGGCTGCTTTAAAAAATAGAAAAGAAAGTAGAAAGAACAGCTGGTGGTTTGGAAGGGAGCCACCCAGCTCCGAGAGAGGTGTGAGTTCTGAGCCGGTTTCTGCATCTTAGCTGTGGTGCATTGGCTGAAGAGGAGGCGGAAAATGCTGACTCATTCTCCAGTCAGTCGGTTTTCCTAATCCTCGGAGAGAAGAATTACAGATGAGTTTATTAGAGCTTTCAAATGCCATGTCCCTTACCGCCGAAGGTGTCTGACTTGAGGAAGCAGTACTCAGCACCTGCTTTCCCAAGGCACTGAGATCAAGGGCAGAATCTGAACTCTGCATATATCAGCTGTGAAAATCCAAGCGTTCAACTTCAGCTGGTTCAGTGACTATGCACAAATATTCCTTATGCAAGAAGAAAAGAAACTCTAACGTTAAGCAAGTGAGTTTATATGTGTTCTTCAGTCCAGGTTTCTGAATAGCTTGATCCAACATAAAAAAATGATTTCACTTTTTTCCAAGAGAATGATATGAATCCTTTCTAAATGAAAGAACAAATTCCCGGGCTCCATATAACTTCAGTTGTCTGGCAGCTGCCTAGCATACCACTTTTTAATCCTCGCCTGGTCCCTGGGATGTGCTCGGTGTCAGAGTAGGTTTATGAGGTGTTTTCTCCTGACTCTGATTCTGGGTAACACCCTGATGGGACGAGCAGATGGTGCACCTCACTGCCTTTCACTGAGCATAAAGGAAGGAGAGAGAAGTCAGGGTAGAGATGGAATGATAGCTACCTTTTTCCTGTGGAAAGAGTCCAGTATTTCTTTTTATTTTTAATTTAAAATTTTTAACATTTATTTATTTTTGAGAAACAGAGAGCAGGAGCAGGGCAGGGTTAGAGAGAGAAGGAGACACAGAATCTGAAGCAGACTCCAGGCTCTGGGCTGTCAACACAGAGCCTGACACAGGGCTTGAACCCACGAACCGTGAGATCATGACCTGAGCTGAAGTCAGACACTTAACTGACTGAGCCACCCAGGCACCCCAAGAGTCCAATATTTCTAATGAACTCTGCTGGGAACGGAGAACAGAAATTGTTGGGCACTTGCAGGTAGGGCTGAATAATGACCCTCAATGATATCCATGTCTGAATCCCTGGGAACTTCCTACACTCAAAGAGACTTTGCAATGTGAGTGAAGTAAGAATCTTGAGATGAGGAGTTATCCTGGATCATTTGGGTGCACCCCAAATGTATTCACAAGTGCCTTAGTAGAGGGAAGTGGGGGGAGATCCAACTACAGAAGAGGAAAAGGCAGTGCAGTGACAGGCAGAGGCTGGAGTGATACACTTTGAAGATGGAGACTCAATCACGGAATGAGGGCAGCTTGGGGAAGCTTGAATTTAGGAAACTGATTTCACAGTTCCAACCTCCAGGACTGTAGGAGAATAAATATGTGTTGTTTTAAGTCACTAGATTTGTGGTAATTTGTTACAGCAGAAACAGGAAACAAATACAACAACAATATTAGTGGGTCCCATCTCTGGCTAATCATTAGAATCACCCCCATAAATTTGTTGAATACAGACCCAGACCTAGTGAATGAAATTATTTGGTGGTGGGGCACAAAATCTGCATATAAAAAAGGTCTTCATTTTAGAAATGAGGAAATCAAGACTTGTAGAAGTGAAGGGACTTAAGAATGTGGAGTGGTCTATTTGAAATTTAACCTTATTATCTTTTGAATTTTCTTCCCCTTGTGCTGCTTTTATATAAATGTGATTTCTTTTGAGGCTTTATGTTAATATATCTGTTAAAATAAAGAAATAAAAGCTGAGAAGTATATTTTTAAACTTATATAATGTTTATTGATTAGAATGATGCAATCTGGCTTTCTGTGTTTGGATTCCTGATCTCTAGAGGTAACCTTTGCTCATGGAGATTAGACAGCAGGCAGGGAAGAAAGCCTTTGAAATTGAGAACAAAGACCAGCATGCAATTTACATTGGTCTGCTGGTGCTGTGCATAATAAGTTGCTAAAAATTTCAGCAGGATAGGATTTTAGATATAATTTATTTATAAATGGTAAGGATGTTTCCAAGCCCCTGCTGAACTCCCCCATAGGATTTTCATCAGGAAACAAAGTTCTTATGCACTCTCCCTTTCCCAAGACTTCAGCTGCTACCATTAGTATGATGACCTCCTATATCTATTCACCTGGTCCTACCCCCTCCCCGGAGATCCAGACTCACACATCCCATAGCCTCCTGGGTATGTCAACTTGGCTGTCCCTGCAGCAGCTCAAATTTAGCTGAAACTCTCTTGCCTCCCAGAACATGCTGGGCTGTCTGAGTGAGCCATGCCTTTGCACTTGCTTTTTCCTCTGGCCCCCATCTCTTTTCACTTAGCTAATTTCAACTTCTTTCTTATGACTCAGCTGAGGAACAGCCTCCTTCAAGAAGTTTCTCTTGACCCTACCTACCGCAGACTCGGTTCCTTTGAAGTATTAATCTGTGGCATCAGTACTAACACATAATAATTGCTGAATGAAAGAAAGAGTTCTTTCTCAGCATTTCCAACTCTTGGTCATGCATGAAGGTAAAGAAACAAACTCGTTCATCTCAGTGTTGAGTGTTTTCAGGATCCCCATCAACCGGGGAGATGTTTGATTCTTCAAACTTGGCATCAGTTGAAGGGCATTAGGGAAGTGCTCAAATTCTGCATTCCTGAAAGAAGCCTAGAATGTGGCTCACCTGGCTTGAGTCAAAGTTCTGGAAAGTTCTACTCAGTTCCACATGCATGTGCTGGGCACTGATATAGCCCAGGCTGGACACTAGGTGTGGTTTTAGACACTGGGAAAACAGTCACTTTCCCTGGACTTAAGGCATGCAGTCCAGTAGATGCCACTAAATCTCCTTTTGGAACTTGGGATTTGGATTCAGACAAACCAGATTCTGATCCAGTCTCTGTCACCTATAAGCAGTGACCTTGGGCAAGTCACTTAATCTCTCCAAACTTTCCCGTTAAATAGAAACAAGAGTGCCTACATCCCAGATCCATTTTGAGGATTACAATATGAGTTAATTCATTAATAGCACATAACCCACACATATTTTTCAATTGCATATTAAATAATAAAAAGGAATTACTTCCTAGAGGAAGTGCTAGGGCTTCTACTGGCCAAGGGCCGATTGTGGATCCTCAAAATAACTGAATAGATTAAGCAAATCTAATTGGTCGGCTGGAGGCAGTCCCGGAAGCTGCAGCAACAGGAGGATATCAGGGAGTAGGGGCTGGGAAGCAGGCAGGAGAAATGTATCTGCCCATTTTTGGGGGGGAGCCCTTATGATGTCTACAGATTCCCAAGACAATATTTGAAATGAACAAAGGCAAAAGATGGACAATGAAGGCTTCATCTCTTTTCTTTATCACCTTTCCCTCAACACCCTCAGCTCCAGCCATGCCTGTGGACACCATGGCAAAGCCTCTGAACACAGGAGTTTAGAACAGGGCCTCTCTAAGTCCTTCCTGACTCTGACACTCTGGAGTTCTCAGAAGCTTCCATTAATTCTGGCTGAAGAAGCCAGAGCAAACTTGGCAGATAGTCTCTTACCTTCAACTCGGCCATTTTCCCTCTTCTACAGGCGTGATGACTTCAGGAAACACAGGCCCAGAGAGCGTATGAAGCCAAAATTCTTCTGTTTCTCCTCCAGTCCACCCTCTGGATGTTATTCCCACCACTTCACTGTGCTCACTGGTTAGCAGGCAGCTCAAACTAGCCACAAAAATTGCCTAACTAATTAACTAGGGAGAAAGTCCAGCATGCTTGTTTTCAAGCTGCTTACACAATTGCCTTTGGTTTTTACTAAATCTAGGCTGTTTCTGGAAGAGTTTGCAGAGCCTATCTTCTCTTCATCTGAGGTAAAGATTAGCCAATTATGTGTCCCAGTGAAGAGAAGGAGGCTTATTACTAAAGACAGAGACTGTAAAGCTCTCTGGGAAAGGAACTGTGGTAGTTAATGCATGCTGTGTGTGGCAGAGCCTTCCCTCTTCAGTCCTGACTCAGGCGTGGAAGGAACCAGGCAGGGTATTCATTCTCTGCAGGGCAGTGACAAAATGAACACATAGCTGCTTGAAACAGGGACTGAATCTGGACAGCAATCCAGAAGTGCCTCCAAGGCATTAGCAGGGTGAACTGTCCAGAGTCTGAAGTGTTGCACTGAAAGCAAACTGAGATGTTTGCTACTGTTCATTTCATTTATTAAATATATTTAGTGTTTTTAAAAAATAAGTTCTTTAAAAATCTTGTTTTGTGATACCTTTATCCTTCTAAAAGTGGGCTAAGAGATTACTTTCCAGCCACCTTTTCCATGACTCCCTTGCCCTTCATCTTGGCTATTCCCCTTAGCCATGGATAGATATCCGCTTCGTGGCTAATTGTTTTCAGGAAGAAAGAAACCATATCTTGAGAGTGCCTGTTCATGCCAGATTTTTCCACAGAAATTATCTCATTTAATTTCACAAAAACAGTCTTGTAAACTAGGCTTTATTATCACAAACTTAAGTGCAACAGACCAGGCAGGAAATGTAGGTTAGGTGGTATTTCAAGATAAGACTTTTATATGAAGCTCCAATTTTTAAATTTTAGTGTTTAGTGTTGCTAAACACTAGCAACTAGAACAAACACATCAATGAATGGATGGATGGATGGATGGATAGGTAAAACCATTGTGGTGGATTGCAAAAATGCCCATAATTTTCTCCCATCCTTATATGCATGTTCTTTTGTAATGTCGACTTTGCTGCTCTTCACATGGAGAGATGTAGTCTTTTTCTTACCTCCTTGAATCTCACTTTGGTTAATAGCGAACCCAACACAAGCAGGGGCTTGAAAGGTGCTTGTGCCTTAGGATTTGTCCATTTCTTACTACTTGAGATTACCATGCAGAGAAGCTGGGCTAGTGTCCTTGAGAATGAGAAACCACACGAAGAGAGAAGTTAGTCCAGCATTAACTGCCAGACATGTGAATGATGCATTCTGGCTGCCAGATAACTGCAGACACATGAACGGTCCCAGGTGAAAACGGCAGAAGAACCACCAGCAAGACCTCATCCAAATTGCTGACTCACAGAATTGTGGGTAAATAGAATGGTATATTTTATGCTATTAATGGGGTGGTTTGATAAGAGATAACTGATATAGTTATGTCAAAAACATGCATGCAGATTTGAAAAGGTTATGGGCCACCAGCTTAGACCCTCTGCTCTATATAAATGGGTCTAATTTACCGCCAGAGGTCCCCAGGCTCCAACATACTGCAGTAGCAGTAGGATGATTTGCCTGTGTATGAGGCATTAGCACAGAGAGGGCTGGACTAAAGAAACAAATGACAGGTTGGTATCAAACCAACCTGTGTGGACTGATGCTTGAGTTCCAGGCAGTTATAGGACATCTCAGCATATGTCAGCATAGACAGATGACGTTGTGGTATTATGTAAGCTTGCTTCCCTGGAATTTATATACAAACCTGGGAGGAAGTGGTATGTGTTGGGGGAGGCCCCGGTTTTACTGAGGCTAAGTTTTTGTTACTCCTGCAGTATGCAGACTCAAAATCAAAAATGAATTCCAGAGAAAGTATTTCTTACATCTGAGTTTATGAGTACTTTGTGTCTTCAATCTATCTATCCTGGAAGTTAGCCTTTGGTGGTTAGGGGGAAAAAATGAATGGGGAGTCAATAAAAGACAAGAGAAAAGCTTTACTGCTTTATTTTTCCATAGGCTTCCTATGTTCTTTCCATTGAATCAGCTCTGAAGGCAGATTTAAGAAGTGTTTAAGCTCTTTCCTAGGGTGTGGGAATTTCTGAAAGAGTAAGAAAGTGGCCACAGATCCTTGACTAGATGAAAATTACTTTATGGGGCTTGAAAATATTTGAAATTGAATAACCTATCACCAAACTTTATGGATTTCTCCTAACTTGCTTAACTATATTTATTTTTTCTGTTTTTATAAATGTGATTCAATTAAAACAAGCATTTGCTTTGTAAAACTACTATGTGCCAGGCACTGTGCTTTATACATACAAGGGATAGGAGAATAAATAAAACTCAGCAACAGATCTGATTTGATGTCTGATCGTTTTCCACTTTAATGTAATCACACACTCATCTCTTTATCTTACAATTATTGAGGACTTGCTACATGCCAGACCCTGTGAGATGTAGGGGATACAAAGAGACTCAGTCCTGTTCTCCACTAGGGCAGCATACTGGAGAAGGTTGAAATAAACAGGCCATTACAACAGAGAATCATATCTGCTGTGACAGGGATGAGCCCAGGGTGCTACAGGAGGGATTGAAGGGCACCTGGTCCCGAGGAGAAGGGTAGGGAACCCTTCCCAAAGGAGGTGATAACTGAGCCAAGCTGCATAGAATGAGTTGGATAGGGTATTGAGCAGAGGAAAGAGTGTGTGCCAACACAAAGAACTGGAAGGGCAGTGCATTCAAAGAGCTGTGTTTAGGGCAGAGTGGAGGGGGTCTAGTGAGAGAAGACTGGGAAAAGAAAGTTTTGGCAGACATCTGAAGCAGGGGAAGAGGGATGTCATCTGGGCAGGTGTCAAGGAGACCCAGTGGAGGGAACAGGTTGTGTAGGGACAAGGCAAACACACACTGGATCAGAACAGAGTCACGATATTAAAGTTGTGAGCAACGAGAACAAAGATGCTAAAAAAACCAGACAGGGGTGGATAGATTCAGTGAACCAATATAGGGAATGTGTGAGGGGGAGACTTTGAAAACGACCAGGAAGTGGAGACAGCAGGTATCTGCTTCTCCCAGATTCTAGTAGAAAATAGGTTTACTTTCTGCAGAAGCTCCAGAAGAAAAGTCAGGGGAATTCCAGACTCACAAACACCAGATTGTGGAGAGTAGGATCAAAACCAAGTGTAAGTGAGTGATGAAACCTCCATCCTCCATCTTCCACTGCACTTCCTGAGAATGCTACCGGGAAGTCTCTCACCCTCCAGACAGGAGACTGGAAGATTCTTCTCTAGGACAGTAATCCATACATACTGGATATTTTGATAAATGTTAAATACAAAAGGTAAAGTCTTTCTGGAAATGCTTCTTTTAATAAGGTGGATGCCCTCCCCCATTAGTTCATGTATCCATGAATTAATAACTCTCATTTATAGTTATTATTTCCAGAATAAGACATGTTTCAACATCATTTAATCTTACTTTTTGGTTTTAAGACATGTTAAGAAAATTTGTTCACAAAGATAAGTAGACATGAATGGAAGGAATTTTATTACATCACTCGCTTCTCCTTCTGATTCAAATATCAAAAATCACATAGTGATTTATCGTTAAACATCATTTTTAGTGACCTATCAACAACTCAGGTTCTCCTTTAATTTTGTTGCAAGGAAATAATTGGGAACCTGACTGGAAAAGGCTTGGTTACCCAGCTATTAGAATCACTGACTTTAATTAGATGTTACCTTTTCACTTAGATATGCCTTTTCTAACTCATTTACTCAGAAAGTGTTGAGAAAATAAATGTTAATTTTATATTCATTTGCCTGTAAAATTATTTTTCACGAAAATTTTATTTTGATATTTTGATAGACCAAGAAAGACTTGCCATGAAAGAATGTGCCACAGCCTTGGTTATTTCTTACCAAAACTCTCTTTGCTGTATCTTCAGGAACTCAGGAACCTCTTCCTTGAGAGGTCTGCATTTTTTTTTTAAATAATTGTGTGAGTGGAACAAAGTCCTTAAATAAAACTAATATTTAGAATTGTCCTTTTGTTGGCATCTTAAGACATTTACACCTGGGGCAATATACCACATAAGCAAGATGTTCCTTTTCCATTGTGGGAAAAGGACAATTGTGAAAGAAAGCACAGGTGGGAAGTAAGAACTAGCACTGAGCTGCATTCACAACAACAATTTTAACATTCGTAATGGAGATGGATGACCTGGAAAATGATTCCTCTAAAACTATCTGTGCCCATGTACCTCTTGGAGGGGACATGTGTACCCATCCCAGTTGGAAGACCACTGATCCACACCAAGAAAGTGGCAAACATTTCATCCTGGGAGCTGGGGATTGTTCCAGGGTAATGTGAAGAAGGGTGACAGGTCTGGAGAGCAATCACCCCAGGACGGAGTTAGAGGGTCTCCAAAAAAAGATGGAACTGATAAATGTACTTGCTGGTACTGAGCAAGATTTTATGTCTTTGTTGGACTGCAGGGGTTTCGTCCTTCACCAATACTTATGGATGACCTTGGTAAGGCTTAGTGATTAGCCATCTGAGAAAACAAATGTGGTACAAGAGAGGGACTGTGTATGAGATGGCAAGGCATCTTATTAGAAATAGATACACCTGGAATGCAGAATGTGGTCATAATAAAACTGGTAGTAGTACATGAAAAACAAACATCTCCTGTTTTGCCAATAGAGGATGGGACAATCATGTCATGATTGCTGTGGCATGTATAACCTTGAGAGGGAGGAGTGGCTCAGTTCATGAAGGTGAGCTCATGTAAAGGAAGCCGAAGAAGAACTTTGATGAACTATAATGGTGTCATTAGTACAGAGTCAACGTTCCACATATTCTCTATGATAGGAGTTTATTATCTTCCTCAAAGTGTGGATCTCAGACCACTTGAATCAGAATCACCTGGTTTGTCTGTTAAAAATACAAAATCCTGGCTCTATCCTATACACATAGAATTGGGCAACAATAGGGGGGGCAGATAAAATCCCAGAATCTACATTTTTAAGCACTTCAGGGGAATTTATGCATGGTTGAGTTTGAAAGCCATTGCTTTAAGTCCTTAAATGGAGGTACTAATAGTACTGGAAGTCGGACCCCCTTCCTACTCTATGGAGCAGCCCTGGTAGGCTTCGGCTCCAATTTTGCATCAGGCAAACATACTGTGGAATATTTGAGGCTCAGGGTTCTCTTAGGGCTAGATTTCCTGGAACCTTTCCTCTCCTACCATAGTAGTCCTCAGTCTGGGGACTACAGAGGAATGAATTTTTTATTTCCTTCTCTTTCTTCCCCGCAAACAGTATCCTCCTCTGAATTTTAACGGATATTAAATCATTGCAGACATCCTGTTAGACCTTCAAACTTCTTAAAATAGATGCTACCTGTGCTTTAAAAATTTCAATTAAACCAACATTTATTAAAAACCCATACAAGGTCCTCCCTAGGTTGGGTGCTATGGCATATACTATTGAAATGGACACTCAAAAGCTCGGTCATGGCAGCAATTAGGAGCTCTTCATCTCTGTCTGATGGCCCAGAACATCAGTACCCCACAGTCCATTTTCAGAATGGACAGAAAAATAGCAGGATTAAGGCACTGTCAAGAATTATGTTATGGATGCCTCAAGTTTGGGGACTTCTGGGAACCTGAGATAAACTGATATGGATCAACCCCTTTGGGAGCAGCAATTGTTTTCAGAGCACAGAAGTGGAGAGAGGCCAACCTAAATCTTGAGTTGGATTTCAACAAAGGGCCCTGCCACCTGATGAAAAGATGAGTGACCATATGCCTTCACGTCTGGTTGCCTCCACAATAAGTAACAACACTGGTTAGACATCTAAATCACAACAGGAAAAAAACCTCTTTTGCTAGTTACTTGTTCCATCTAGAAAATTAAAGATTTAATTAATACTTTTTAGGAAGTATTTTGGTATTTACATTTGTTGATTATCCAAAAGTAATTTTGATGAGCGGGTCTCAGGAAACTTAGCAAAAATTATTCTTCAAAACATTCATTTTCAAGAACTTTGGCTAATAACATTCATCTTGGCAAACAGCCTTGTTTTTCTGCTACTAATACTTGCACGAAATTTACCTTAGATTATTAAAAATTATTTTTCCTCAGAAAAATATAATTCAGGGAGTCAAGGTTCACAGCAAGAAGAAATGGAGTTGAGGGGTACTGTTAAGTTTTCAAGGCTGACCCTGAAGCCATCAGTGATGGGTTACATTTATTTTTTAGTAAGGGAGAAAATAAAGAAATTGAGATAGGTTTTTTAATTAAGGGAAAGAAAGAGAAAGAAAGGGGAGAGAAGGAAAGAGTTATATATATTTAGACTTTTGTGTTGTTGTATTATTATTTTATTTTTTCATAATGTATGTATATATTCTTTTAAATTTATTATTTAAAAGAGGAAAGTAATTTATTGTTTACAAAGATCATTAATTGGGTCAGGTCTTTGTTTTGCATCTGCACAGCCTCTGTTACAACACGCTTCTGCCAAACTCCACGTACAGATTCTGATTTGCATAGCTCTTCTTTGTGTCAAAAAAGAAATCAGGCCTCAGTCTTGTGGCTGAGGATGTGAAGACAGACTGGAGAATATTCTAGCTGATCAAAAGTGCTTTAAAAATCCTTCCCCAAATTCCTACAACTGCCTTTCTAAAAGCACTGGCTAACTTTCTTATTTTAAGATCCTCTTTTAGCATACCTTGATTTCCAGAGTACTTCTGAAATTTAACTAAAATGGAATAGAAAGTGAATTTAGTGTTTTTTGCCTAGTTTTAAAATAAGGAGCTGAAATTGTATACTTACTATTTTCTTCTAATATGGAGCAAAATCAAGAATGCAAAGACCTGCCTCAGAGCCAGAGGGTGGTTATGGGTAAAAAGGTGGTGCTGAATAAGGCAGCAAATTGCAGTTTTTGGAAACCAGGTCTATATATTAAAGAAGAACCAGGGCAGAGAGAATTAAACAAGCAAAAAAGATGGGTAAAAAAAGGAATGATGAACAATTATGCATACGCACACATAGCACCACCACCCTCAAAAAACGTTGGATTATGAAATCTAAGAATCCTAGTCCATAATTCATGTAAATGTGTTGCTGTAGAACTTATTTTTACTTCTCTCCATAAATACATTGTTAACACAGAGAATAACATTCTTAGTTTACTGACTACAGTTAAGAGACATTTCAGGAGTTGACTTTTTCTTTAAAAAAATAAAAACAGTAGAGGCTGTAAATCTCTCTTACTGCCCTTGAACAGGTCTTAGATTTCACCCTGCCTATTTCCAAATAGAAAACAATAAGACAATGCAGACATCTGTAACCCAGAGTGAAGGATTTAGTGAGCTGTCAATTTCTCAGGGAATTCTCCTTTTCTGGTACTGCTGTTCTCTATGTATTATTAATCTATTTATATTTAACTCCAGCTATCAGTCCGCCTCTTCTAGCCACTGAACCATTTGCAAAGGAGAGGAGAGGAAGACAAGGGCTGCTATTATTAGGCATCCTTGTGTGTGATGAGAGTGGAGACAATTAAATAACACCATTTTGCTTCTTTGAAAATGATAGAGATTATTTGGGGTGGACAACCCAGGGCTGGTTAACATAACCTTTCCCTGCAAGAAGGTAAAACAACAGAGATACATTTTTGAAGTACTTAATTAAGGTTTCAGCAAGGAGTGTGGGAAAATTACAGACCCATAAAAAAACTTCCAATTCTGGGAAGAGTAAATTTTTTCTGCAGCACTCTGTCACTGCTCATTTATGGTATCATTTTGACAACATCTCATATTTCCACAAGGCTTTTACATAATCTATAAACAGGGACAGAAAGGTGAGGAACAGAGAGAATGGGGACAAAGTTTGGACCTCCCACGCTGTCACTTCCTTTCAGCTTTCCATTAAAGGGTGAGGCTGAAGGGTGGCATTTTAGGATGATTCTGTTAAAGGATGAAATATTAATAATCAACACAGCAAAAAGAAAGCTGTGCAAAACTGCCACTGCTTGCTCCCTCTTCCACGATGGGTGTAATTCAGTCATAATGAAGGCTCTTTAACGTTCCTCCCCCAAACCTTTTTCGATCAGGAAAGCCTGGAATCTGTAGGCAAGAAAGATAATCACGTTAAGTCTCAAGCAAGCAGAGTTCAAATGCTAATAGCCTTTAAACGTTTCCCCTTATTTTCTGTTTCTGTATGTCACCCTGTTGTTCCTTAAAGAATCATCTCTCTGAGGTTTTACTCAAATAATAAAATAAATTCTACCAAACCGGAAAACATTTGCCAACAAACTGGTGATAGTGTCATCTAAATCAGGGAAGATGAAGGTGAATCTCATAACATCCGCCTATTAATAGGACTTCATGAGTTGTCTGCATTGTGATAGGTTAATGATATATACCCTCTGGAGTCTTAAGCAAATGATTTTCTCCTATTATTTTATAATATAACCTTATCCCTGCATTCTTTTTGTTTCTTAGAACCTTATTTTCCCTTGATCTGATATTTTTGCTTTTGTATTTAGCAGGACAGAAGAAAATGCTTTTGCCTACAAAGGATTTCCTTCCACCCGCCCCACCCTTTTTTAAACCACCTCTGAAAATAAATTTGGAAATCACCTCTTTCCAAATTTAAGAGCCCACTTTATCAAGAATAGATACAGACCTGATTACCTTCCCTTAGAAAGTATCTCTTCTCTATGACCTGTGAGAACAAATTAAGATTTTAAGAGCTTAGCAAACATCCTTAGGAAAGTGGTTCACTGCTATAACCACTATAGGGACTAAAAGGCATATATCCAAATTAAGAGTCTTTTCAATAGTTATGGACATCCAGTAAAATAAGTTAAATCTAGTTCTAGTAAGATCAGAATTGTAGGCGTATTTCCATAAAAGCTTGCCTCATTACTAAAAACATTAATAATAGATTAAAAATTAAATGAATAAACAAAAATGGCTAAATCATCAGAGAATGGGATAATAATGCATGCAGTTTCCAGTGTATGGAAGCAAATCTGGCTCAAAGTTTCCTAGCAGTCAGCTCAAAGATACAAAACAGAACCCATAAGAAAAAATCAGAACACTTTTACTACTACAGTAGTATAGCTATTCCTTATAGACGAGTCTGTGTAATGTAGTGAACTGCCACGTCCCTTGAGTAAACACAGTGATAAAGTTGGTAGGTCCTCAATGCAGACAGATGATACAGCATCAAAGGCATTCAATTAGCTTCTTTCTATGGACTTAATCTGCACCCTTAATTCAGTAGTTTCAGAACTGTATTTGGTCAGCAGGAGAAATGAAGTAATGCAGTAGATTTATCTGCACAAATCCATCACTACTATTGAAAAACAACCTCTCAAAATACATGCCCTTATATAGTAAGTTCAAGAGCACCATGTTTTCAGATGATAGAAAATAATTTTTAAAAATAATGAATTCTGTTCTTACACTTGAGAAACTATACTTTTTGCAACGCAGTATGATTTTCTTTACAGAGAGTTGTTGTGATTAAGAAAAGCCAATTGGAAAAGAATACAGATTAGCTGCAGATTAACTCTCTAAAACACCGGAATCAGAATTATGAAGCTAAGAATTCCCCTGAATAAGAGCATGGCGCCTCCTTCCAGGGCTGTGCCACCTTGATCTCATTGGCTTGACAGCCAAATCATCTGGATTTTTTCTACTTTTTAGACTATGGGTTACTTTTAGTCACAAGAGACCCAGTGTAAGGTTGCATTCACTGACCACAGAGGTAGAAAACCTGGTTTGTGATTAGCATATATCTCAAAATACTTGATCCCACAAAACCCAAGAAGAGGCTGACTCTCTTTCCCTCCACAGCAGGTCAGGAAAACCCTATCATTCTAGAGTGGGGAGAAATTACTACTAAAGGAAGTCTGGAGAAGGAGCTAGATTCTCTCTTGGAAAATAAATCTTTATATTAAATTCTGGAAGATATGATAGAAAACTGGGCAAAATTTAGTTGCCAGGTCTTGTGGCTTCAGGCAACAACTTTTGTCTGGAGTTCTGGCCAACGGCCTGATCCATATACTTTTCACTGTGATTTCGGTAATGAAGAGTGAAGCTACTTTTTGCTTTTGCTCATAATTCCCTACTTTCAACTTGCAGTGTCTTTCTCTTACCAAATCTTGTTCTCTTCTTAAAATGAACCAAGGTCTCTCTGATTTTTTTAAATAAAGTCTTGCCTGACAACTCAGGTCACACTAGTCTATAACCCATTGTTTCTCTAGAATCTAACTTATTACATTTAAAACATTTTTTAAATTTTTTATTGAAGTATGGTTGACATACTACAGTAGTTTCAGGTGTATAACACAGTGATTCGACAAATACATATATTACAAAATGCTCATTACAATAAGTGTAGTTACCATCTGTCACCATACAAAGCTATTATAATATTATTGACTGTATTCTCTATGCTGTTCTCTTCATCCTCATGACTTATTCATTTTATAACTGAAAGTTTGTACCTTTCTATCCCTTTCATCAATTAAAAAATTTTTTTTAATGTTTATTTTTGAGAGAGAGAGAGAGAGAGAGAGAGAGAGAGAGAGAGAGAATGAGCAGACGAGGGGTAGAGAGAGGGAGACACAGAAACTGAAGCAGGCTCCAGACTCTGAGCTGTCAGCACAGAGCCCGACATGGGGCTCCAACTCATGAACTGTGAGATCATAACCTGAGCCACCCAGGTGCCCCCCGCCCCCACAATGATACTAAGTAGAAAATCACCAATTTTCAACTTAATAAATTGTTAACAAATTAAGCAATATATTGTGGGATCTTTCTGTGTCAGACAAAGATCTATAAGTTGTTGCTCTCAGGGAGCAGAACAGTGTACCAGATGGAGGCCATGGATTTAAACTAAATGGAAGTTCTTATGTTTGAAGCTTGAAAATAATATGGAGGGAAAATCCAGTTCCTTGCACTGCTTCCCAACATTTTTCATGTTATGGCACATTTAGAAAATGCTAATATTTGTACAGCACACTGGGTTAAATGAAAGAGGCTGCTGATCAGTTAGCCTGGGAGGCTCTGGCTGCTTCAATTGAGGGCATCACTATCTCGGCCCACTGGTACTATATTTGCCACGCTCCAGTTGGGAAGTTCTGCAATGAAGCAAACATTTCCCAGTGGCCTCATATTAAACAGGGAGGGGTGTGGGGCTTATCTTGTTATGACATAATGGACAAATGGGCCAAATATTAGATCCCTAAATAGGTAAAAGAAACATGATTCACAAAGAAGAGCTATGAGGAGAGAAATGTTTTTCTTGTCCCCTTAAAAGGAAATGTAATATAAGAATCAATCTTTTTCAATAATACATACAGAAATACATTTTCTTTTACTTTACTATGTAATGTCAACATTAGGCAAACAACTTAAACTTGGTCAATACTATGTGCAATGCAGCCCCATGGCCTTGAGAAGGAAAGACAAACAGTGCTCTAAATTACCAGTATGCTGAGTCATTCTACATTTTCATTCCAGTTCAGGACAATAAGATGACGCTAGCAAGAGTCAATATTTGGAATGCAAAGGTTTCTGATAGGGAAAATTAGGGAATCAAGAAGATGACATAACCTTAAAAGTAATAATAACATTTATGTGGAGGATAACAATAGCTGGGAGAGCAAAAAGAACGCAGGGCTTTAAGCAGAATCTCCTGGGTTCAGTGCCTTCTGTGGGGGTTGAGAGCATGTGAATAAATACAAGAAGAGCTAGAAAACAGGAAAACATAATTTGCTTTAAGGAGGGAAATTAGGTAATTAGGTTTCTTTTAAAATAACTCATTTAAATCCAGTAGCTTTCAGCCTTTGCTTAAGAACACTGGTGATAAAATAAATACGTCAGCAGGCCTTGAGCAATTATACCAACAGATAAGAGAGATCAAAACAAGTGTTCAGGCTATGAAGTTCAGGATGAAGGAATAAAAGGACAAAGCATTCTACAAAAACTTTAAGGTCTCATAATATATAAATTAAGTTTAAAAATAACTTAATTGAAGCCATTACCTTATCAAAAAACCTACTGAGCTTGACAGCATTGGAAGACCCTGCAGCTAGGTACCGGGGATTTGTGCAATCCTAGAGGATAAAACATAAGATCCACAATGAAAAGTTAGGAAACATAAGCTCCTTGTTAGTCGCTACGGTTCCTATCGCACTTTTCTATAGTAAAATGTTAGGCATAATACTCTCATGAAATATTCAAGTAATTTTCAAATTACTTCACTTGCACAAAGCGAAGAGGAAAGTGCTAAAGAAAGATAAGGGCACTTTTGGTTTTATGCTATGATAGAGCACACTGAACCAATGTATTCATCATCAAATAATTCATAAAGGAAAAGAGGATTGTTAATCTTACCAATAACAAAATCAAGTCACTAATCATGTGACCTACCTACATTTACCCTAAAAGCAGAAATAGAGAAAATAAAATCTTAAGACTTCACCTTTTAGTATGAGTTACTCAACAGCATCATCTAATTAAGTAGTATGCAGTTCATACAAAAAGCAGAAATCGTGAAAATAAGGAATTAGAGGAACAAAGAACAAACAAAACAGTTGCCAGGGATTTCTCATTCATTGAATGCAAAGTATCACATCTCTTGGTAAGCCATCAAGATAATAATAAACAATAAATATATTTTTTGATGATAATAAACAATAAACAGTAGGTTTATTATTATCAATCTATTACTATTAAATAGGATTTTGCAAAAAAGGGAAAAAAATGGGGCCCGGAAGAGACAAAACAATTTGGAACATTACAATGAAGTAACTAGTAAGTTACAATAAGCAGTAAAGATCCCAAAAGGTTTATTATTCTTTTCCTAGAATTCCAGTGTTAAGTTGCCTTTGCTTGTCATCATTAACCTGCCACCTTATGAGATAGAGCACTTTGATTTTTACCTCAAATGCCACATAGGGTCAAACTGTTAGGGTATCAGATGGGCTCCTTTACAGAGACGGTATTTGTTTTTCAGTTGTAGGTGGTCTATGTCCCTTGGGCAATTACTGAAATCATTGTTGCATTTATTCTGTTCAGTATGTAATCTCTAAACCCACATGATACCTTTGCAGTAAACTGTGTAATAATCATCTCTTTTACCCATATATAACATTTCAAGGCTCATATTTTTAATTTTGGCTGGAAACTGTAATATACTTTCCAAAACCACACATAAAAAGGGACTACAACAAACTTTTCAAAAATCATACAGTACTAGAATAATCAGTAAATTAGCCAGCAAGTTTTGAATCTGAATATCTGTCCCAACATCTCTAGATTGTGTGACACTGGTTAGGATACTAAGCTTTTAAACTTGAGCTTAGTAATTTGTGAAATGAGGATAACATAACAATACTTACCTCACAAGATTTTTGTGAAAGTTATATAAGATACTGCATGTCTGGCACCTACATAGCAGATACTGAAATATTAGTTCTCTTCTCTCCTCATTCTAAGAAAAATGCTATCAGATTGAATTTTCAGGTACAAAAGCACCTAACATAATAAAAGTTAATTCCATGTATGGAGTAAATAGATTGAAACATCATTGTGGAAACTGTCGTACCTAAAATAATGTATGAACACATTTATACAGCAGTTGGGGCATATAAGAGACAAACCTTAGGTAGACTTATGTTAGACATGTTTTACAAAATGGATATTGATTACATAGTCATCACAATGTCAAAAAACTTCAGGGATGATTCCAGATAGAGCTATAGTGCTAAATACAAAAACTAAAGCAAATAGCAAACAAACAGAACCTCCTGAGACTTAATTCTAATGCTCACAGTTTTACATTGACCAGGCTAGAGAAACCCTATGATTTTAGGATGAGAATTTTAGAGTTGAAAGAGCCATCTGCCATTGATCATGGCTGAGGGCAAAGACTGAAGATTAATAGCTTTAAAATAGCTTGTCAAAGCTTGAAAAAGGAATATTAACTAGGGAAGATGCTTCAATATAACCACTTTGAAGTAAACACAGAACAGAGAAAAATCTGCCCTAGACACAATAAGACTAACAGGATTTTAAAAAACAAGTAACCACCTCCCTTTTTATAATGTAAACCAATTTTCTTTTTTTCAGGCACAAGATGGTAACTTTGATTCCATCTTTGATATATACATTTACGTTGATTCTTACTTTTTAAAATAGTTTTAAGTGAATTCATACAGTAACCAAAGATGCTAGCACTAATACTGTTACATTAAATTTTTACATGAGGCTTTATATCTACTTGCTGAGTCTTTCCGACTGCTATCTCTTTTTGAAACTCCTATCAAATTTTCCTCCTCAATTTTTCTGCCCTGCATCCTAAAAACCTTCTTGTTGTTTCTGCTGTATTCTTGAAGTTGTACTTTGATAACAGGCTAAAAGTATGCTGCATGTGATCTCTGTGGAGATCATGTGTGCCAAAGTACCATCATTTGAGTACCTTTGTAGCTTGTTAACAATTAAAAGATGGTGCTGCCTTTGCAAGTAAAATAGGAAAAATATATACCTGGGTGACTGTCACAAAAACCCACAGGCACTACAAACAGATACATTCCAAAATATATGGAAAGTAATTACTGGAACAAATTAAGTATATTCAAATTTCCAAATTTCCCATTGGAAATAATGTTGAAACAAAGTAACTTCAACACTTCTTCAACAAGGACATTATATATTCTTTGTAACAGGAATCCTCTGAAAAGTCATGGTCTAGTGCAACTAGCGAGGGCATTGACGGTGAATATTCCATGGTGGCAGGTGAGAAAAATAAGGCACCCCCACTGCAAAGCAGAATGTTAAAAACAACAGAATGGCAGGCAGAAGTGGATTCAATTATGGAGTAGAGGTTGGTTTGAACCAACCAGTGTTCACAACTGTGGATTTACAGAGAAAAGGCATCAGAATGACCCAAGTCATTAGCTAAAATTACAGAGCTCTGGTCCTCCTGTCAGACATTATGAATAAAAAGCTCCAGCAGTGGGGCACTTATTTAAATTTTTTCACAGCTACATTGATAATATAAATATATAGTCAGGTTTGGATAATTAGTGATCTAGATGATTTCTAAGAGTTCTTTCAGTTCCAAGATTCTAAATGTTAGTTGGAGAATAATTAGGTGGAAAATAGGCTTAATTGTAGAGCACTGGCTCTGGAGTCAGGGTGCCTGGTTTGACCTGTATGTATAATCATGGCCTAGTTACCTCTCTCTGGCTCTAATCTGCATCTTTAAAATGGAGTTACTTACAGTCCCTACCTTACAGTGTTGATGTGAAGACAAATGTGAGATAATGCACATAAAACACTAGAACAATACGTGGTATATAATAAGTGCTCAGTAAATTATAGTCATTAGTATAATTAAAAAAATTTTTTAATGTTTATTTTTGAGAGAGAGACAGACAGAAAGTGAGTGGGGGAGGGGCAGAGAAAGAGGGAGACAGAATCCAAAGTAGGATCCAGGCTTTGAGTTATCAGCACAGAGCCCAACATGGGGCTTGACCTCCTGAACTGCGAGATTATGATCTGATCCGAAGTCAGACACTTAACCAACTGAGCCACTTAGGCGCCCCTAGTCATTAGTATTATTAAAATACCACTAGCACCATATGTCTGGAATTGCCAATGCACTGAATATGTTGCAGAAATCCTACTTGTGAACAATGACATATAAATCATGACTGAAGCTGCTGGCCAGAATCCTTCTCTGGGCAACACTACCTGGCTTATGTGAAAACTTCTCTTAGCCTTTTGAGCCTCCAGTTCAAATTGCACTAAATTTTCTCAGGAAGAAACTCAATGCTCTGTATACATACAAGTTTGTATTAACTACTGCTCATGAAGCACTCCTAGTTTACACAGTTTGTAGTTTTCTCATTTATCAATTTCTTTGCTCTTTAACTTAAATTCTGTAGTTTAAGAAGCTGAGAGGCTTTTCTTTTCTTTTTTTAAAATACAATTTATTGTCAAATTGGTTTCCATACAACACCCAGTGCTCATCCCAACGAATGCCCTCCTCAATGCCCATAACCCACTTTCCCCCTCTCCTCCACCCCCTTACACCCTCAGTTTGTTCTCAGTCTTTAAGAGTCTCTTATGGTTTGGCTCCCTTCCTCTCTGTAACTTTTTTTCCCCTTCCCCTCCCCCATGGTCTTCTGTTAAGTTTCTCAAGATCCACATATGAGTGAAAATATATGGTATCTGTCTTTCTCTGCCTGACTTATTTCACTTAGCATAATACCCTCCAGATCCATCCACATTGCTACAAATGGCCAGATTTCATTCTTTCTCATTGCCAAGTAGTATTCCATTGTATAGATAAACCACATCTTTCTCCATTCATCACATGATGGATATTTAGTTTCTTTCCATGTTTTGGCTATTGTTGAAAGTGCTGCTATAAACATTGGGGTACATGTGCCCCTATGCAGCTGAGACGCTTTTCTAAAGCAAGAATAATCAAGATATCAGTGACCCTTGTTACCTTAATTATTTTGATTTTGGTGTGATCTTAAAAAAATATTTTCAAGAAAAAGCCCAGGATTTACATTATTCAGAGAACAAAGTTTGAACATATAAGAACAGCATATAAGAAGGTTGAATTGACTGTTCCCTATCTGACAGTCTATGTTGATTCCAATCTTCACTACATACTGGACCAGAATCCAAATGCCTGATTTTAAGTAGAAAGCTTCTTTCATGAGACTATATGATGTAAGTCTTCGGTTTCGGCTTTACCTAATGATAACACAAATATGCATGAGCGAAAAATACATACCAAATTAATTTCTTCTGCATTGAAATCCTCAGCTAGGAAAGCAGTCCTAGTTAAAACTTCATGACGCTTGGTTTCATGAATCTGATCCAGTTTAGTCCCTATTACCAACAGTGGGATTTGGTTATCAGCAAACTGTTCCCGGTCATAATCCCTGTAATAAATAATAATGAAGAGGTGAATAGAATTTACCTTTCTGATATAGATGTGTAATGTTTAAATGTAAGTAGCTTATACTATTTTACTGAGACTCGCTGACTCTCACTTACCCACTACCTATAAACCTACTTTTTTCCCAATTTCTTCCAAATACTTGTTCATTTATCAATCCATCCTCACCATCTACAGAGTTCCAACTATTCATCTAACTACTCAAATTTTGTTTTCATGAATCTTTATAGACTACTTGAATAACTGAATGCCCAACAGGTATATGAAAGTAGGTTAACTTGACCTCTCCCAAAGCTCCATCTTTGCAGGGTAACAGCTCAGGAATTTTTCTAGGTAGATGCACCGAGTGGAGCAAGAACCTAGCATGGCACTCAAGCCTTTTGGGAGAGGGTAAAATGACAAGATTCTGGGTATGCATAAGCTCTATACCTACCATACATATTTCTGTCTATGAATAGTAAAGAAAAATAGATCATTTCAGGAAATTAAGAAACAAGGATGCTGAAGGCCAGAAAAATTGACCATAGATGATGCTATGGTCTGGGAAAAGACAGATTCAACAAATGGAAAGGAATAGAAGCAGCTGAAATGCAAAACGAATAGTAAAAGGAAAGAATTAAGTGCCAAAGAGTTGTTTGTGCTGACACAAGAGCCACGGGACAGACAATATGGATCACTAATGGTTAGCGGTCTTGGGTCACTAGCTATTACAACCTCTGTCACTTGTAGTTTTGTATAAGCTCTTATACATTAACAAATATATGTATTGTAGATATAACATATACATTGCACATTATATATATGTTGTGCATCAACATATACGTGTATTATATACGTAAAATAACATATATGGTGCCATCCATATACATTTAATTTATTCTGTTTCTTTTTAGCTTTCCTTTTATTCACTTTTTCATTGAATCTTATATCCAATTTGAAATTTGATCCTGAAATTCCTTTTTAAAAAAATTAGATGAAAAACTAATAGGGAATTTTATCATGGATGGATAGGGCTGGTAACAAGTCAACATCGCAGAAAGACAGACAACCAGATACTGTAATTATATGTATAATACCACTCAGGCAAAAACAAAAAACAAAAAACCCTGCATCTTTTAGACCATCTTTTTATATTTAACTATCATTTTAGAGAAGATTTAGGATTCAGAGAAACAAGGTACACAGACATTACAGGGATAAAGTCAGCAAAATCCAGAATACGAGAAACTCTACAGGACTCGCAAGCCATCTTTCACAGATAAACTGCCAGAGTGCAAAAGAAAAAAAAGGGGGGGAGGGGAGGAAGGGGAATGTAAGATTAAAAGGCACTTAATGAACTAAAGACAATGAATAGATCTTACCTAGATACTATTTTGAGCAAACCAACAATTATGAGACATTCGGGAAATTAAAATAATATTTAACAGTAAGGAATTATTGTTAAATTTTAAGTGTGACAATTATATTTTGGTTATATTAAAAAAGTCCTTATCATTTAAAGTTATACACAGAAGTATATATAGATGATATGATACAGTGTCTAGAATTTGCTTTGAAAAATAAATGGAGAAACATACTGTGTTCATGGATTGGAACATGCAACAAAAATTCTTCCCAATTTGATTTATATATTTAATGCAATTCAATCAAAATCCAAGCTGAATTTCTGTCAATATAGAAGATTGGTTTCAAATTTATATGGAAAAGCAAATGAACTAGAATACCTAGCCAATTCTGAAAAGGAAGGAACCACACTGTCTAATTTTAAGACTTACTATAATGCTATAATAACAAAGACAGTCTTTTATTAGTGAAGGGACACACAGACCCATTGTACAGAATCAGAGGGTCTTAAAATAGAACCATATAAATATGGTCAACTGATTTTTGGCAAAAGAGTAAAAGCAATTCAATGGAGAAAGGATAATCTTTTTAATCAATGGTGTTGGAACAAATGGACATTCATAACTAAAGTCAGCCTCAATCAAAACCCCCCACATCATAACTCACTCAAACCAGATCACAATCTAAAGGTAAACTTTCAACAATAAAGTTTCTAAAAGAAACAGGAGAAAACCTGTATGATCTGAGTTTAGGCATAGAGTTGTTAGACTTGATACCCAAAGCACAATAGGTAAAGGAAAAAATTGAGAAATCTGACTGCATTAGGATGAAAAACTAATGCTTGAAAAACAACTGGTAAGAGAACGAAAAGACAACCTATAGACAGGAAGAAAAAAATTTCAAATCAAACATCTCACAAAGTGTTATTGTGTTCAGTATATTTCTGTGATTGCTGTAACAGTTCACACTAAAAATGAAGTAATCTGGGCTTACCCATTTGTTACCAACACTCCAGTTGGCACCAAATCCCTGTTGAGAGCTTCCAATGACCAACGATACAAGTTTTGGGATGACTTCTTATTTGTTAAGTCATGTACTAAAACAATACCTAAAATAATCAAAGAAAATAATGTCAATACTGCAACAATTTCTCCTCACTTTACAACTGGCAAAATGAAGCTAATTAAATACAAAGTTGCTGAATAAACCTAGCATTCTAGGATGATTAACAACTCAGACACAATTAATTTAAAATTTCCTCTACAAATTCCTACAAATCATTAATTACAAAATTCTCTTTGTCAGTTACGTAACTCTTTTTAATTGTATAAGGACTGGCAAAATGTCACTAAACTTTTAGAATGTCTTTTCTGTTTTCCTTCATTCAACACTTAATGAGTGCCTCCTCTGCCTAGTCCTAATTGTAGATCGACTGATTCCTCATCAATAAAAGGAATCAAAACTACTTCAAGTATATAAGAAATTATATTCTTACAAAAGTTAATTGTTTCATCACTGTGCATAGTACTGTCATAGGTATCACACATACACTACTACTTAAACTCAGTAAAATATTAAATAATAGAAATTTATTGGGGCGCCTGAGTGGCTCAAGTCGGTTAGTGTCCGACTTCGGCTCAGGTCATGATCTTGCGGTTCATGAGTTCGAGCCCCGCATCGGGCCCTGTGCTGACAGCTCAGAGCCTGGAGCCTGCCTCCGATTCTGTGTCTGTGTCTCCCTCTCTCTCTGCCCCTCCCTGGCTCATGCTCTCTCTCTCTGTCTCTCAAAAACAAATAAATGTTTAAAAAAATTATTAAAAAGATACTGATTTCATTTAATATAATTGCTATTTTGCAGCTGACAAAATGTAAATCACCTGAGCCTAATTAAGTCAAAAGTCTAATCTTTTAGTTCTTTGAATTAATGACTAGCTAGGAAAGCTTTGAATTAATGACTAGCTAGGAAAGCTTGATACCTATAAGAAGATTTAGTTAATAGAGCAAAAGAACTATGTCACTAGAAGAGGGTAGGAAAAGCCAGTCAAAAAGTATCAATAGTAGAAAGTAGGTGGACTTTTGAGAGATTAAGAAAAATAACAAAATGTAATGAGGCTCAGAAATACAATGAAATAGATTCAGGTATAACAGACAAAAATGCAAAGCAGGTAGACAAAAGAGGAAAAGCTTTAATGCCTAGTAGAGTTTAGAGTATCATGTGGTCAGAAGACTACAGAGTTTCAAACCCTCAACCATTTCCTACGTTACCTAGATTCTACTATGAAGAGATGATGTGAAAGTGAGGATTCCTCTGTCTTCAAGTTGTGAGATATATCAATTTGAAAAAGAAGGGCAGAAAGTTAGAATTATTTGGTTTTTCTGGTTTTTATAGACATTTGTGAAAATAAGGTGCTTGTGCAAGTGATAGTTGTCTTGTTCTAGCTAGCTCAGATAAATCTGTATCCTCCTGGCATCTGGAACAAACAGAGAAATATAGATCTGGCATCTGGAACAAACAGAGAAATATAGATCGGACACTTGTCCTGTCTTCAATTGTACTCACTCTGTCTCCCTCAATAAGGGGCTCTATTAGGCATTAAGGATGCATGATACAGGACAGATTTAAAAAAGGAATAAAGAGCTACCATTAAAGAATATAGCTAATATCTCTTTAGCACTTACGTGCTACACATTGTGCCTTATACGTGTTCTCTAATTTGACTTTCAAAACATTCCTTATGAGGTAATTATCATCATCTTCATTTTACATGTGTGGAAACTAAAGCTCAGAGAGGTAGAGCAACTTGTCCTAAATCACATGTTAAGTGAGGTAGGCAGAATATGAACTCAGGTAATCTAACAACAAAAGATTGGGGGAAAGCAGAATTAAGTCAAAGGAATGGTAGATATTTTCTCCTCTTCCTAACTTCTCAGGTATAAATATCAAAAAATTATGGGTGAGGGGTGCCTGGGTGGCTCAATCGGTTAAGCGTCTGACTTCGGCTCAGGTCGTGATCTCACAGTCTGTGGGTTCAAGCCCCGCGTCGGGCTCTGTACTAACAGCTCCGAGCCTGGAGCCTGCTTCAGATTTTGTGTCTCCCTCTCTCTCTGCCTATCCCCCACTCATGCTCTGTTTCTCTCTGTCTCAATAATAAATAAACATAAAAAAAAATTATGGGTGAGACTTTTGGTTGGGAGATGCAAGGATTACAAAGGCCTAGATGAGCTATTAGCTGGATAGGGAGGGGTTTATTTTTTAAGGCTCTCTCTTTAAGGCTTTTGAGCTTTTAAGGGCATTTGAACACCTTTTTCCTTATTTTCCGATGAGCTTAGAGTTCTTGCTTTGTAGACTATGGGCTAGAAGAACCACCATGGGGCCCAAAGGAAAGAAATCAGTGTGACAGTTGATGAGAATATGTTCTAATCTTCCAAAGGGGACAGGCACTTTACAGGTTTCCTTCAGGGACTGCCAGCCTAGTTCATCACAGCAGGAGGAAGGTAGGGTTTGAGGGAAGAAAGTTACTGATAAGAATAAAGACTGTGCATTTGAATGGAGTGATCCTTCTGCTCTATTTCTTAAGAAACCAAGGATGGTAGATGGAGTAAAGAACCTTCAGTGCTTCTACCAAGAGAAATGTTCCAGAGCTAAGGTGAAAGAACATCAAAATTGGCCTTTCTTAACAGGGATTTCTTTTTAAACTTTAAGAAACAGGAATACATGTCAGTCTTACCTGTAAAATTAACATAGGATATATGCAATTATTTCAATAATATTCAAGGAAAAGATAAATCACTAATGAATAGTAGGTATAAAAACATAAATAAATATGGATTTAGATGAACTTCATCACTTAATAAGTTCACAACTCAGAACTTCGTGTTTCTAGGATTTAAATGGTCTTTATTATTTGTTTATAATTTTGATCTTAACTCTTTCTCAAAAAGATCTAAATGGCAAAAGTGTTGTATGTCCAAACTTCTCTTTGCCAGATCAGATTGATAGCAACTTTGTCAAGTCATTTGACTGATATAATCCAAGTTTATCACTTGATTCTAGATCCAAACCAGGCTTCATTTCTTTCTCTTCTGTTCTCTAAGAAGTCACTGAACACTATACCAGTCTTACCTTACTGTTTTTCTGATTTATATACACTCTATTAATATATGCCATTATCATGTATTTTCTTGCATGACAATGTCATATATTAGCATCACCATGTTATAACTGCGTTTTGTTTCATTTATGAATGTTTTGTTTTTTCAAATAGATTTTGATACTTTCAGATAGAATTCTGAGCTAAATGGGACACGGGTCTGAACTAACACAACTCACCCTGTATTTTATAGTATATATCCAATGGCAAGTACCTTCTCTACTTTTTGTTGTAGTATCCACAACACCTTATGATATGGGAAGATAAGATATTGAAAAAGGAATATAAGGAATGAATAAGTACTGAATAATCACAATGTTTACCTAATATTGAATGTGATCTAATAATAGTATACATGAGGTGCAATTAAAAGCTAAGCATCTACCAGAAGGAAAAGGGTGAGATGCCAAATCTTGTACCTCAATCAAAGACAAGTTGAGATTATATTTCACAGTGAAAAAAAAAAGCTTTTAAAAAATAAACTAAAAAAGGCGCAGAAGTTAAAAAAAAACTGTATAGGTAAATTATGGCTCTCAGTGGTTTAGTCCCTTGACATAGTAGGTGCTTTGTATGTTCCAATTATGTCCTCGATTATACACCTCCATCTGGAAGTCTGCTCCAGGTATCTCTCTCTCTCTCTCAAAAATAAATAAACATTAAGAAAAAAATAAAATGTGATATGAAGATCTGAAGAATTGTGAGTACATTAGATCTTTCTTAAAATAAAATGTGTCTAGCATCCCATAGCATACTATATCTGATTATCTGTACTCCTAGACCATTAACATATCGTAGAAATAAAAAATGCTTTACCATTTACAGAGTTGTAGAACACTGCTCTTGTGCTTTTCACACTGCTGGCACTGCCCACAGAGCCTCCAACATCCCATAATTCTATATAGTAGGTCTTCTCTTCTGGCGTTCCTTCTTTGTAGTCATGAACCTAACAAATTAATCCATCAAAATAATTATTATAACCAGTAAGAACACTGGGAGCATCCTCCTTCCAGTTTAAAGCACTGGACATTCCATATCAGCCTGACTCTCTCATATCATTCCCATACCACCTCCTTTCTTTCAAGCATCCTCCCTCTAATACTCTCTCATATAATAATCCTAACACCATTTACAGCTCCCCCTCCACTTCCAAATCCTCACTTCTTAAGTGTAAATGTCACGATTCATCACTTCAGTCACTCCTTTGCCCCTCTCTCGCACTGTATTCATCTGACCAAATTCCAATCTTGACTATATCTACCTTTTCTCCAATTTCATGCCTGTAACCCAGCTTAGCTGAATGTGAAGCTCAGAAAAATATGCATTCAAGCTGACTGGATTCATTTTAAATTCAAGTCTACCTTCAGGACTGCCCTTTAATAAGTTTCAAAGTCCATTTCCTCTTCTCCTCTCCTAGATAACTATTTCACATTTTCTCTTCTTTTTAAAATTTCCAATATCTCTTCCCTATCCTTAAGAACAGGTAAGAACCTTGCTTCCTGAGACGGAAGCAATTGGAAGAGAATTTTGACAACCTGTTCTTCACATATCTATCCACCACCCAACATCTGTGCCCATATAATCTGCTTTCCCTCCTGCCATTACAGATAAAATCTGTGTCCCCAAGCCCAAAACCCCTTCTTATGCCTGAGATCCCATCTCCCTTTTCTTATCAAAGGTGTAGCTCTATCAATTCTCCTTTTTATCATCAAATATTCCCTCTCTGTCGAATAAGTCCTGTAAGCATACAAACATGCCATAATTTTTTCTCATCTTAAAATAAACTTCTCTTGAACTCAAGTCCTCTTCCAGCTACCATATCACTTCTCTATTCCTTTTTACAGCAAAAGCTCTCCAGAGAGGTGTCTATTCTCAAGTCTCAAATTCTTTTCCTTACATTCATTCTTTTTTGAACTCATTCCTGTCACACTTGTGCCCTAATCACTTCACTAAAATATTCCTTATCAAGGTCACCAATGGCTTCCACATTGCTAAATCCAATGATCAATAAATGAGAAGTTTTCATCTTACCCTCCCATCTGATCCAATTACGCCTCTGCCTTGCAGTACATAGCTTCCAGGTTATCATACTCTCCTGGTTTTCTTCCCATTTCACTGGCTAATCCTTTTCAGTCTCCATTTGGGTTGTCTATACCTCCCTGACTTTTTTTTTTTTTAATTTTTAACGTTTGTTTTTGAGAGACAGAGAGAGATAGAGCACAAGCAGGGGAGGGACAGAGAGAGAGGCTAAGACACAGAATCCGAAGCAGGCTCCAGGCTCCAGGCTGTCAGCACAGAGCTGGACGCCGGCCTTGAACCCACCCTATGCCCCTACCTCCCTGACTTCTAATGGTTGAAGTGTCCCAAGATTTAGTTCTTGGATCTCTTTTCTTTATCAATAATGGCTTTCTTGACAACTTCATTTAATCTTATGATTTTAAATGTCATCATTATGTTGATGAATTCCAAATTTATATCTATCCTGGACTAATCCCTTGAACTTCAGGCTACCATATCCACTAGACCACAATTTGGATGTCTAACAGGCATCTCAAATTTAACATATCTGAAAATAATTTCCTGATCTTCCTCTTGAGACTATTCTTCTCCCAGTAAAAGGCAATTCCATCCTTTCAGTTACTTAAAGAGCCAAAACCTTAAGAGTGATCCTTATCTCCTTTCATACTGCATATCTGATTTGTCAGCAAATCCTATTGCTTTTGCCTTAAAAACATATCAAAAATCAGTTCATTTCTCACCATCTCCACTATTAGCATCCAGGTCAAAGCCTTGATCCATTTCTTTGCCCCATCAATGCAATCATCTCCTAAATGATCTCCCCATTACAGCTTTGACTACTCATTTCTATCCCTTTCACACTCCTCTCCTTTTTGTTTTTCATATGTAAACTAGCATGATGTAACTAGCATGATCCTCTTAAAATGCAAATTAGATCACATCCCCTTTGATCAAAATCCTCTAGGAGGCATTTTTAGTCAGAGTAAATTCTAAAGTCTTTCCCTTTCTCAGGGGCACCAGGGTGGCTTAGTTGGTTAAGTGTCTGACTTTGGCTCAGGTCATGATCTCACAGTTTGTGAGTTTGAGCCCCATGTTGGGATCTGTGCTGACAGCTCAGAGCCTGGAGCCTACTTCAGATTCTGTCTCTCTCTCTCTCTCTCTCTGCGCCTCCCCTGCTCACACTCTGTCTCTGTCTCTCAAAAATAAACATTAATTAAAAAATGATAATGTCTCTCTCTTTCTCATGATCTAGACTCTACAGCAATTTATTGACTGTACTATATAACTATTTAGAAATGGATTCTGATATATGGCAACCATATGTATTAGAATATAGCTAAGAGCCAGATTATAGTGTGGTGATTGAGAGGTGTGCATCAGAATCTTCCAAGAATTTTAAAACATATATGTTCCAACAAAAGCAAAAAATAAGCAAGTGAGACCACATCAAATGAAAGAGGTTCTACACAGCAAAGGAAACCATTAAAAAAGGGAAAAGGCAATCTATGGAATGGAAGAAAATATTTGCCAATCATATTTCTGAGAGGGGTTAATGTCCAAAATATATAAGAACTCACACAGCTAAATAGCAAAAAACCAAGCAATCTGATTTAAATATGAACAAAGGAACTGGAGAGACATTAAAAAAAGAAAAAGACATACAAATGGCCAACAATTACATGAATAAGTGCTCAACATCACTAATCAGGGAAATGCAAATCAAAACTACAATGAGATATCACTTCACACCTGTCAAAATGGCTGTCATAAAAAAGACAAGAGATCAGGCTCAATCAGTTAAGTGTACGACTCTTGACTTTGGCTCAGGTCATGATCTCATGGTTCATGGGTTCGAGCCCCACGTTGGGCTCTGTGATGACTGTGGGTGGAAGGGATTCTCTCTCTCCCTCTCTCTCTGCCCCTCCCTTGCTCTTTTTCTCTCTCAAAATAAGTAAAAACAGAAAAACAAAAAAAGACAAGAGATAACAAGTGTGGTCAAGGATATGGATGAAAAAAAGCCCTTATCAACCCTGCTGGTGGGAATGTATATTGGTACGGCCACTATGGAAAACAGTATGCAAGTTCCTTAAAAAGTTAAAAATAAAACTAAACTACCATACAGTCCAGTAATCCCACTTCTGGGGATTTATTCAAAAGTATTGAAAACAGGATATTGAAGAGATATCTGCACTTTCATGTTCACAGCACAACAGCCAAGATATCAAAACAATCTAAGTGCATGTCAATCAATGGATGAATGATAAAGAAGATATGGCATGTACATACACATAACACACACACTGGAATATTATTCAGCCAGGAGAATCGGAAATTCTGCTGTTTGCAAAACAAGGATGGGCCTCGAGGGAATTATGCAAAGTGAAAAGAGCCAGATAAAGACAAATAGTGCATGACACTACTTACATGTGGAATCTAAATAAAAAGTCAAACTTCTAGAAATGGAGAGTAGAAAAGTGGTTGCCAAGAGTTGGTAATGGGTAAAGGTTGGTAAAAAGGTACAGACTTCATAAGATGAATAGGTCTTAGGATCTAATTTAAAACAAGGTAACTACAATTGATAACTTTGTATTGTATAACTGAAATAAGCTAAGGAAATAGAACTTAAATGTTCCAAATAAATTAAGTAAGTAAGTAAGTAAGTGAGTAAGTAATGGATGTGTTAATTACGTGGATGAGAAGAATTTTTTCATGATGTCTATCAAATCATCAGGACATACACTTTAAATATCTTAAAATTTTATGTGTTAATTATACCTCAGTAAAGATGAAAAAAAAAAAAAGAGAGAGAAAAAAGTCCTTAAAGAAAAAAAAAAGAAATAACTAGGCCAGACTTACTGAATCAGGACCTTTGGGATTTAGCTCTTGGCATGCATAATTTGAACCATTCTCCAAATGATTTTGCTATAACCCTTAAGAACTGCTGATTTTATAAAATGGAACTATTTTGGTTATCAGGAGGCCTAGATTATAGTCTTGATTCCCACTGATTATCCCTGATATTTTTGATCCTCAGTTTCTTTGCCTATAAAATGAAGTTGTATTATATGCACTTAGTGGCTGCGAAATAATAAACAACAAGATAGCTAAGTAGTTAAAATAGATGTCATAAAATGTACTAAAACTCATATATTATATTTAACAGAATGCATCACACTTTTTACTTATTCACATATTTTTGTCCAAATACTTTTAAGGAAAATTTTAAGTAAGATACTCTATAGACCGCCACATTCACAAGAGGAGACAATTATCAGACTGACAACAAAGAGGATAGGACAGGGGCACTTGGGTGGCTCAGTCGGTTAAGCATCCGACTTCAGCTCAGGTTATGATCTCACGGTTTGTGGGTTCGAGCCCCGCGTCAGGCTCTGTGCTAACAGCTCAGAGCCTGGAGCCTGCTTCAGATTCTGTGTCTCCCTCTCTCTCTACCCCTCACCTGCTCGTGCTCTGTCTCTCTCTCTCTCAAAAATAAATAAATATTAAAAATTAAAAAAAAGAGGATAGGACATAAAAATGAGAATAGCAAAATCATAGCAGTTGGGCAACACTGTGGATGATGAAAATTACTCCTGTATACTGTGATAAAAGGTATCACTATTTTGCTGTATGGTGAAAGAACTGATAATATGTGATCATGCTAAGTCATCAATAAAAAAGTTAAACTAGGGGCACCTGGGGGGACTAGCTAGTTAAAGCATCCAACTCCTGATTTTGGCTCAGGTCATGATCTCAAGGTTTGTGGGACTTAGCCCTGCATTAGGCTCTGCACTGACAGTGAGGAGCCTGCTTGGGATTCTCTCCCTCTCTCTCTGCCCCTCACTCCCCACCCCGCCTCAAAATAAATAAATAAATAAACAAACAAACATTAAAAAATAAGTTAAACTATATTTTTTGTTTAAAAACACAGGGAAATGTATATTTTATAAAGATTTCCAAGTGAAGTCACTGGAATGATTAATACAAGGTAATATAAAGAGTCAATTATCTGTTATTGAAAAGCTCAGCCACTTTAGTGAAGCTTTCTTGATTCTGCCTCCTTTCCCTTTCCAAAAACAACCAGAGCCAGGTAGATACTAGTATTTGCTCTCATAACACCTTGATAAGAGGTTAATATCCATCTGGCATTTCACTAACCATGTTGTGTAATTTGTCTGCTGATGTACATTCTATTAGACTGTAAGCATAAGGGGAAAAGCCAGGCATTATTCATATTAGTAGACTTAGAAAATAGCATAATACCTAGCACATATTAGATGCTTGGATATGTTTGTTTAAGTCAACGAATGAATTCAGGATATTTCATCTTCCAAGGTTTTATTACATTGAGTTTCTTATTTGACTGAATTCCAGTGTTTCTCAAGTTCAATTCTGAGAACAAACTATATCAGAACGAATAGAAACCTTGTTAAAAAATAGATTCAAGTTGCATTTTTGATTTCTTAAACAAAAATTTAGTTTCTTAGATCACCCCTGAAGCTTCTCGGATGGGACTCAAAAATCTGTACTTTTACAGAAAGATCCCCAGGTGTTTCTGACATATAATTAAGTTTGGCAATCAATGCAGGACATCATTTTTTTCTCTAAAATTATTTCAAATGTGTAATGTTGTCTCCCCTAAAAGACTGTACAGTGACTTCCAAGAATAGCCACCATGTAATACACAAGGTAGCATGCTCTCTTAGTCTCACAATGTACTAGGTCTGTTAGCCAGCTGCTCTGACTACATATACTCCCAAGCCAGATGGACCTCCTCATCTATACTCTCTCCTACCACAAAATACCTTCCCAAATCAATTCTTTCATTGTCTCTTTCCAGAATTACAAGAGAAGGTGCCCTTCTTCCTTTCCAGCTTGCTCAATTAATATGTAGCTTAACTTAATTCAAGTGGAATATGTCCTAAGAATTTTAAACCAGTGGCTTATAGTTTGTGGCTATGACATTATATCTTTCATATAGATGAGTGATCTCCAAGGGAAAACTTGACATTATAACAAGTATTGCTCTGGATACAGTAAGTGGTAACTTGGTGCAATGCTAAGAGGCCAACATGATTGAGAGTAATGGCATATTATAAGAAATGTGTTTTATATTTAAATCAGGTCATCAAGGATCTGATACTTTAAGTCATTAAAGACCTGACAGCTGTAAAAGCAAGGATTTTCTCAAAAGGTAGCAATAGTATAAGCTGATCATTAAGCTGGAAAAGGAACCACACTCCTCAATGCTGCTGTCACTTTGTACTTGTCATTTACTCACCTCTTGACTTTTTTTGGAAACTAAATCAAGACTAAGTACAAAAGGTTTTGCCTCATTTGAGGAGCTTACCTATTATTTGTAACTTTTAAAAACACGAAGAGGCTCTCTGCTCTTCCCTCACTCTTTTATTTAAATTTTTTTAAAGTTTTTAAATTTTTTAATGTTTATTTTTGAGAGAGAGAGAGCGAAGGAGCAGGAGCAAGCAGGGGAGGGGCATAGAGAATCTGAAGGAGGCTCCAGGCTGAGCTGTCAGCACAGAGCCCGATGTGGGGCTTGAACTCACAGACTGTGAGATCATGACCTGAGCCAAAACCAGGAGTTGGGCGCTTAACTGACTGAACCACCCAGGTGCCCCTGCTGTTCCCCCTTTGATAGACAGCCACATCATCTGGTGCAGTGCCAGCCACCTCCCTGAGATACAATGGTGAAGGTTGGAGTAAACGGATTTGGCCATATTGGGCGCCTGGTCACCAGAGTTGCTTTTAACTCTGGCAAAGTGGATTCTGTTGTCATCAATGACCCCTTCACTGACCTTAACTACATGGTTTACATGTTCTAGTATGATTCCACCCATGGCAAATTCAACAGCACAGTCAAGGCTGAGAATGGGAAACTTGCCATCACTGGAAGGCCTAATTCCATCTTCCAGGAGCAAGATCTCACTAACATCAAATGGAATAACACTGGTGCTGAGCATGTTGTACAGTCCACTGGGTCTTCAACACCATGGAAAAGGCTGGGGCTCACTTGAAGGATAGGGCCAAGAGGGTCATCATCTCTGCCGCTTCTGCTGATGCTCCCATATGTGTGATGGGCATGAACCATGAGAAGTATGATAACTCCCTCAAGATTGTTAGCAATGCCTCCTGCACCACCAACTACTTGGCACCTCTGGCCAAAGTCATCTATGACAACTGTGGCATCATGGAGGGACACATGACCACAGTGCATGCCATCACTGCCACTCAGAAACCGTGGGTGGTCCCTCTGAGAAGCTGTGGCATTATGGCCACGGGGCTGCCCAGAATATCATCACTGCTTCTACTGGCACTGCCAAGGCCCTAGGCAAGGTCATCCCTGAGCTGAATGGGAAACTCACTGGCATGGCCTTCCATGTCCCCACCCTAGTTTGTCAGTTGTGATCTAACCTGCCACCTAGAGAAAGCTGTCAAATATGATGACATCAAGAAGGTGGTGAAGCAGGGATCAGAGGACCCCTCAGGGGCATCTGGGGCTACACTGAGGACCAGGTTGTCTCCTGCAACTTTAATAGTGACACTCACTCTTCCAATGCTGGGGCTGGCATTGCCCTCAATCACCACTTTGTCAAACTCATTTCCTGGTATGATAATGAATTTGGCTATGGCAATGGGTGGTAGACTTTATGGTCCACGTGGCCTCTAAGGAGTAAGAGCTCCCTGGACCACCAGCGCCAATGAGAGCAAGAAGAGAGAAGCCCTCAGCTGCTGGGGAGTCCTTGCCCCAACGCCTCCCTCAACACACTGAGAATCTTCTGACCTCAATACAGTTTCCATTCCAGACCCTCTGAAGAAGGGGAGGAATTTGGGAAGCCTTACCTTGTCATGTACCATCAATAAAGTATACTGTATCCACCCCCTCCCCTAAAATAAATAAATAAATAAAAAGCAGATATTTAATAAAGAAAATGATACACATCAAGAAAGAACACTGGACTCTGTATAGATGCTGTCGAATAGTATGGTTTGGTATGTATGCCTACAGAGTTGTTAAAACGAGGCAGGAAGGTAGGAGGTCTTAGGAGACAGCTGGGAGAAAAGACAGAAGGATAGAAAAGAGAAACTAGACAAAGTGTACTAGGGGAACAGGAATTGAACTTGTCTAATTTGCTGCTATACTTCCAATTCCTTGCAGTCTGATACCCAGGAGACATGCAATATATGTACTAAAGGAACAAATGGATGAATTAATAATATAAAGGTTACTGCTAATTGCCTCTTCCTTTCTAGTAATCTTATTTTGCCTTTAGCCAAGTTCATTTCCCCTATTTAAAAAAAAAGACTGGTGCTTTTCCCTTCTATTCTGTACACATTCACTCCTTTATTCAACCTCTAAACTTTGTGAAAGATGGACTTAAACTTATTTCGATTTCCTCTCTGCCTACTCACATCATTTGATTTCTACTAACATTCCATTGCAAGGTCAAAGGTCAAAGGTCAGCAATGACTTCATCATCACCATTTTTCCCCATCTCTCTGTTCTTATACCTCTATAGCATTTCATATCAAAACTCAATCTCTCCTTATGAAATTCTCATCTCCATTTACTCTTGTGGTATTTCATCATTTTGGCTATCCTCTTACCTCTTTGATTAATCTTTCTCTGACCTCTCTTCTCATCTTCAAATCTCCAAATATACTGCAAGGTTTCCCCTTAGCTCTTCTCTTTCTAAATTTGCTTTTTGGAAAAACTCATTATCTCTCACGGTCTTGGATTATTTCTATATACATGAGTCCAATTTAGAATTCTCTCTTGAGCCTCCCTACCTCATCTTTGAATGCCTTCTGGACAGTTTCAGTTGGATAGCTCACAGATATCTCCCTTCATCATGTCCAGAAGTGAATTTATTTACTATATCTTTCACCTATAATATATATCCCTCTTCTTGAGGAATAGTCCATTCGTCCATTGTCCAGGTCACCTCTTCAATCATTAACACCCAATATAATTTTCCATTCTTTACAAGCACATCAACTTTTTCTCTTGAACTGCTATAACACTTATATTCTCTATAAATGCTATCTATAAGTGCTGTCTCAGAATGTTCTGCAATGATGGAAATGTCCAATATAGTAACCACTGGCAACAGGTTACTATTGGGCAGTTCAAATGTGGTTAGTTTGTTGAACTGAGGAACTAAGTTTTTCATTTCAGTTAAATTTAAATTGCCACATTAGTCTAGTGGTTACTGTATTTAACAGCAGTAGAATACTTTTTTCTTAATGCCATTCTGGAACATGAGGCAGTACAGAATAGTGCTCAAGAGCACAGGCTCTTGAACCAGACCACCAGGGTTTGAATCCCAACCCCATCACTAACTAGCAATGTGACCTTAGACAAGACATTTAACAACTCTGTGCCTCTACTGCTTCATGTGTCAAACAGGGGCACTAATAGCACCTACCTGGAAGGGTTGTTGTGGGAATTACTTGAATTAGTTTGTAAAATAGGTGCTTAGGCAAAGTAAGCACTAAGAAATATTAGCCATCATTCAGTATTATTGTTATTTTTAAAATCATTCATATATATGAACTTCGTCCCACTTACTAGATCCTACTTCACATTCTTAGTGAAGATAGAGATTGTCTTTTCTTTTTTAATTTCTCCCCAGTGCTTGCACATTATTATGCTGCCCGAAGAGGAAACGTCAATAAATATTGATTGTATGCAATGTGTAAATTAGAGAGTTAAAATCCCATTAAAGTGAACTAGAAATGACAAGTCAATTTCCTTATTTATAATTTGTGAAAAGATTAAATTCTGTAAGTCTTGTTTTCATAATTAAGAGTGGCCATGCATTTATATTAGTCCCATTAGACTTGGGGCAACAAAATTAGAAGACAGTCATGAATGAAAGAACACTGTAAAATAAAACTTTTCTCTCTTTTCCCTTCAATTCAGTTATGAATACCTCCCCAATGCATACCAAATCCAAAATGTTAGTAATTACTGAGTACATACAATAAGCTCATTATTTTCACTCAGTGCTTGAAATTAAACAATTACATTATCGCCTTTATCATCTCTATTTTTAGAGGCTCTTAGATGTGAAATGAGCTAAAACAGGCAATTGTTTCTAAGAGTTTTGAAAAGAGTATATTGATGGATCTATGTGGATTCTGGAGATACCCTCTTTCTGATTTCAATAACATAGAAGCTGTAACTGCAATATAAAAGTTGCTACAGAAGAAAGCATTCCAAGCTATTTAGGTAACAGTTTTATCAGATTTAATCATTCTTGCTAGAGGGAAGAACTGTTCACTTTATTATAACAATAGTCAAAACAATTTACATGTCTATGACAACTTTTCTTAAGATTATCATTTACAAATGCCTTTTACTTATGTTGTCATTCAAGAAATGCATTCTTCTCAAAGATAAAAGACAGAGACCAACCAGCCCAAGACACAGTGAAGAGTCATAAAAGCAAGGTAACTTCCACCTCCATATGCCTCATTCTTCAATAATACAACAATTCAGGCCAGCCTGGCTTTATAGGAGTCAATTAGTACCAGACTCATTCCATTAAAATCAGTCACACTATAACATAACCTACAAACCTGTAGGCTAGCTAAAGCAGGTATTATTTACCTATATTCTGTAGAAGATAAACTAAGGTGCAGAGAAGTAAACGGATTAATCTAAAGGTCACTCTTGAAGCAAAAGGCAATATGGGAACTGACCCAGGAAGTGGGAGTTTAAATCTAAGTTTCTTTCCAATGTTATGCTTGCTCACATAAAGGGATTTAGAAAAGTCCAAAAGGAAATTCTGTCCAGAACTTGCTATTGGCAAGTTGCCAACTGAACTCATTATCTAGTATTTGTTTTTCTCCTATATCCAAGAATTTGGGAACATAGCAGACTGAAATGACACACACAGGTCCCCCCCTGACTTCAAATTCACAGAAATGCCATAAAAATATTTTTATAAATTAAAGAGGACAAGCTCAAAAAAAAAAAAAAAAAAAAGGAAAGGGAATTCCTGAGATGCTAGAAATGAAGAATTTAAAATCAGAGTGAGAAGTGGGAACTGACCCAGATTCAGAGACAGCTTCAGGAGGCTGGTCCCTGGAGTTTTAGTGTCCATCCAGGAATAGATATCTGTTTTCTGCCTTTTTTTTCTTAATGTTTATTTATTTTTGAGAGAGAGAGAGAGAGAGAGAGAGAGGCTGAGAGGCAGAGAGAGAGAGAGAGAGGCTGAGAGAGAGGCAGAGACAAAGGGAGACAAAGCATCCGAAGCTGACTCTGTGCTGTCAGTGCAGAGCCTGACACAGGTCTCGATCTCACGGTTCGTGAGATCGTGACCTGAGCTGAAGTTGGATGCTTGACTGACTGAGCTCCCCACATACCTATTTTCTGGCGTTTAGGGCAGAATATATATGGGTGGGTGACAAAGACCAGACTACAGTTCCCTTCATGAAATCTGGACCCTTGATGAGCTGCCCAGTCAGTGAAAGAGAATAGGAAGAACTATCCACTGGCTCAGAAAAGTAGGAAAAACTTTCTGTCAGGGACCTCAGGTAGGGGTGGTACAGAATAGATAAAGGGTCCACAAAAAATGAAAACCAGAGGCCTGTACTATAATCAGAAATTTGAAGAATATACATTATCTAGGTGGCATGGAGACTCCTAGCTGTAAAATTATAAGTACCATTGAAGTCCCTAAGGCTCTGGCAGCAACAGAAATGAAAAGGTACTGTATTTTCACAACACAGCACTCAGAATTTTCACAGGGAAGAGGAAAAAAATATCCTGCTGAAGATGTGATCATCTTCAAAGAATTATAAACCATACAAAGAGATACATTTTCATGAGGTATAGTCAGCATCCACAGCAAGTCGAGTATCTATCACCCACTCAGAAAAAATAAAACAATCCAAAAGAGACCATAAAATACTATGTTAATAAAATAAAAAGTAAAACCATAATGAAAGGTCAGGATATTTTGAAAAATTATGATATTTGAAAAGGAACCAAAAGGAATATCTAGAAATAAAAAATTATAGTTACTAAGATGAACTTGGTGGATATATTAAAAAGCAGATTAGACAGTTGAAAAGATTCTTTTTTTTTTAAATTTTAATGTTTATTCATTTTTTGAGAGAGAGATGTAGACAGAGTGCAAGTGGGGGAGGGGCAGAGAGAAAGGGAGACACAGAATCTGAAGCAGGCTCCAGGCTCTGAGCTGTCAGCACAGAGCCCTATGCGGGGCTCAAACTCATGAATTTGAGATCATGACCTGAGCAAAGTCAGATGCTTAACTGATTGAGCCACCCAGGCTCCCCAAGAGATTCTTAATTAACTGGAAGGCAGATATGAGTACATGATCCAGACTACACAAAAGAGAAATAAAGAATAGAAAACATGGAAGTACAATTAAAAGATACAGAGAACAAAAATCTAACAGAAGTTCAAAAGGAGAAGATAGAGGGAATAAGGGAAGACAACAGATAGTGGCTAAAAATTTTGAAAAGTAAAGACAAGAGAGGCACAACCTTCTGACAGAATGACTAAAAATGAACCCATAGCTAGACATAAATTAAGACAAAAATTACGGAACATAAAAAAAATCTTTTTAAAGCAGCTATAGAGAAGACATTACCTGAAAAAGGAAAAATAATTAGGCTGACAAAAGATTTCCAATCAGTAGCAATATAAGTCATAGTCTGTGGGACAACAGCTTCAAAGAATTAAAGGAAAGTAACTGTCAATTGAGTTAATTACCATTCCTTCCCTATTTATTTCTTAAGTCAATGGAGATGTATGCCAGCAGAAGAGACACTTGGACAGGACTAGCGGGGATTAGCAAAGACCAGCAATATCTGGGAAGATAGTTAATTTGGTGGAAACTGTATGCAAGTTTCCTAAATGTGAAGTGCAAGAGAACATCTAGACATAAGACTCCAGAAGCTTTGACTTTAGAGTATATTTCTAGCCAAAAGTTGTCAGTCTTAGTGCCAAAGGATTAAATAGAATTATTTATGGAGCATGTTAAGTGAACTCTGGGTATGTAACATAGTAATTAACACTGAAGTCTCTGGATTAAGACTATTTAGACAGATTGAGATCAGGTGCATTCAGGGTGGTATGGCCATAGATTGGGTTAAGACTAGGATCTAATCTTAACTCTGCTTTTTTTGCACTGAGTGAATCTGATCAAGGTATTTTTCTTCTCCATGCCTTAGTTCCTGCAGTTATGTCTCAGTTTAAAAAAGATTAAATAAGACATATAAAGCATTTGGCATAGTATCTAGCACAGAGTAGGTAGTTAATATAAAGCCTAGCTATGAGTATCAGTTTTGACTACAGTACTGTAATTTGGTCATGCAGTTTGAAGGACTGATCTTTAATATGACTAAAGAAAAACTAAAATATCAGAAACACATACTCTGACATCTACTGAGCAGCCCACAGTCCATGATGGATTTCCCAGTACTTGATTTTGGCACAGAAGATGAACCAGTGAAGATTTCCCAACACCTGTAAAAGATTTAAGAACTCTAGTCATGTAAGAGACATGCTGAAATATCTATTATGACAAAAGTAAGACTAAGCGTATGCAGTAATAATGATAGGTAAAGTATGGTTGGCTAAAGGGTGGTCATACCATACCAACCACTTAATAAGCTTTATGTTAAAGAGAAGATGGTTAACGACAGTGGTTCTCTCAAATTGTGCTTGAATATTGTGACAGGGATTCACCATTTCACAATTCCATATTTAGACACTCTAGTTCTCCCATACAGTAATTTTTAAAAGGCAGCCAACAACTTGGCTCAGACTTGACCCTTTGGAAAAAGAGAACTACTCTATTCCCTCTTCTACATCAAGGTCCTTTAAGGCAGCACTTTATTTTCTTGTAGACCTCTTGGGTTGAAGGTAATGTAGTTATTAATGTTAGAACTAGCATTTGGAGATCTAGATGAAGAGGAAAGAGAATGAATTCTTCTGTATACCTGTATGTAGAGTCACTCATTCAATTAACAGCATTTTGGGATGCCATTGTAACACGCATAGTTGGTGAATCTTTATGTAACACTAGTTGTATCAAAAATGTAGACCATCTCTTTGTGTGCATTACTGTGTATGAACCTATTAATTATGTTTATTTTTTAGTATAAAAAGTTATATTTACAGACAATCTGGAAAGAATTTTAAAAAAGGAAAAATGGCCTGAAGAGCGCTATAACCAATGTAGGTTTATTTAATACCATTAGCAAGGATTTTCTAAAAGTAGGTTGTTATTGTGAATATATACATGGTGAACTTAAAAACAATACACACCTTTGTTTACATAGCTGGTTTGGTCTGAAATATTCTCCCCATCCACCCCATTCATTTCCCCTCCCCCATTGGCCTGGTGAATTAATCTTTCAAGACTCAGCATCTTTCTAGTTATAAAAGTCTTTTTGAACTACACAGAGGTAGAACTAAGCACATTATCTACCATCCTCTGGGTCTCCTCTGTACACTGTACATTTTTCTACAAAGCACTTAAAGCATATTATTACATTTCTTTGTTTATAGTTTTATTCACTCAGTTTAAGTTCTTTGAGGGTTGGGACTAGGTTTTACACATTGTTTTTATCTCCAGTCTCCAGAACAGGGCCTTAATTAGTATTTATTTAGTGGTTAAAAATTTCCATGTTATTACAGAACCTTCATGAACATTTAAAAAATATTTATTTTTGAGAGAGCGCAAGGGCAGGGAGAGGGGAACAGAGGATCCAAAGTAGGCTGTGTGCTGACAGGCTGCTAGCCAGCCAGATGTGGGACTTGAACTCACGAACCTGAGATCACGACTTGAGCTGAAGTCAGATGCTCAACTGACCGAGCCTCCCAGGTGCCCCTTCATAAACATTTTTAATGTCTCCATAGTAGTTCAGAGAGTAGACATAACAATTTACTTATGCATTCCCTCATTATTAGATATTCAGGGTGTTTTGAACTTTTCACATTGCTAAGACTTGTTTAAATTTTTGTTTCATATTAAAAATGATTTCCTTAGTATACCTTTCCAGAAGCGAAATGAACATTTAAAGTTCTTGATATATGTTGAGAACTTTCATCTGGCTACTCTACCACCAGCCATTCATATAAGCCTGCAAATCCTGTTGCACCTCAACAATATGTATATTGTTGCTTTTTCATCTATGTTAATTTGAGAAAAGAAAAAAGTGACATCTTGCTTTAGTCTGCATTTCTTTACCTTCTGGTAAAGATATCCATTACAATCTTCTTTGTTTATCAGTTGTCTTTCCTCTCTTATGAAATTATCTGTTGATGTTCTCTGCCCATCTATCTAATGGGTTTTAGGGTTATCAATTTACACAACCTCTTTTTATATTAGCTGTCTCATGCAGTTGAATCAAATGTTTTCCCAGGTTTCCCTTTAATTCTTTTTATTTTTTTCAACACAGACATTTTAGATTTTTGAGTATTCAAATTTGGCTCTGTCTTTGTATTTCACTGCACTACATCTGATATCTGTGACCTTTAGGGCATATTGTTGGTTTCTGTGTTTGCATGTAGGTTGTCTATGTTGGAGACATATATCTACACACTTAGTTATCAGCTTGATGCTAGGCTTGAGCTTCTAGTTAAGCTTAGCTGTGTCAGTAAACATCTCTATGCAGTTAATATTGCATAGCTCTCCATGGATTAACTGCTTTGGGTGATAAGAGTTGACTAACCCTGGATAGACCGTCAACAGCAAGAACTACTGGAGTGTCAAAACTGGCTAACTATTTGTTTCTTTAAGAATTTTGGGAGGTACTGGGGTGCCTGGGTGGCTTAGTCAGTTGAGCATCCGGCTTTAGCTCACGTCATGATCTTGCAATTTGTGGGTATGAGCCCCACGTCAGGCTCTGTGCTGACAGCTCAGAGCCTGGAGCCTGTCTTCAGATTCTGTCTCCCTCTCTCTCTCTGACCCTCCCCTGCTCATGCTGTCTCTCTCTCTCTCTCTCTCTCTCAAAAATAAATAAAGAATTTAAAAAATTTAAAAAAAGAATTTTGGGAGGTACTAATTCTATGCTTTTACCATTAGAATTGAATTAGATCAGAAGAATGCCTTTGATTTGCTTGGGAGAAAAAGTACAATATAATTAAATAAATGCCAATTCCAAATATAGTTGTTGGTAATATGTTAAGCTTATCTCTTTTCTCTGAAAGAACAAAGAGGAAAAATGTATGTGTGTTATTAGTAGACTTGCAGGATTCCTTACTAAATTATCAACTATCTCTAAGGGATATAAAACAAATCTCTAAATTTCAAGTCATTCTTTTATATATTTGTGAAATCCTCAACATTTCACAGGTGAAATAAGCCTTTATTCAAAAATAAACTTTGAAGTTTGAATACAAAGGCAGATGAAGTGTAAAAAGCATATCCTTACTTCTCAGTAAATCAGTGTTAAAAGGTAAATGACAAAAAGGCAATAACTGACTTTGCACACATAGCCTAATATCCATGAATGTGTGACAAGATCAAGTGGGCATGACTGTGTCTTCTGCTTTACAACCAGACTATCAGGAAAAAGAAAAGTTTACTAATTGCCTGATCATTTTTCCACATTTAATGCAGCAGCCAATTCAACCCTGTTATGTCATGCATTGATTTCACAGTTACAGCCTCAGCACTTAACTGTAGTGCCTACTATGTAGCAGGTACTTAAGTATTTTTGTGAAAAAGAAAAAAACTAATTCCAACCTTATGGAACATCAAGTGTTGGTTAGATGCGATGGAAAAGTGAATTAAAAATGAGAGAGAAAACCCACTCTATATATCACGAACCGTGTTAGCTCTGGATTCGTCTCAAATTTTACTTGGTGATACTCTTGACAAGTCCCCTTCGACCATCATTACTAACTGAGAGACTTCATTAAATTCATCACCACTTCAAGCTAAAGAATGGAGTTGATAAATTGGATTATATTAATAGAATTTCATAATGCAACTTTCTTAAGGGAATATTAAATAATGTTACCTATAAAACATTTTGGAAGGCAAATAATCTTCAGGCAATGTGGAAACGTTCTTAACCTCCTCCTTTCCATCACAACTGTATACAGTCTGTAAGGCTAGTTTTCAAGGTGTTTGGGGTGTGTCCTCTCCATGGTATATACCTCCATGCATCTTGCATAATGTCTTTGCTCACAAGCACACATTCAGAGATCAACTCCAGAAAAGCACATCTATGATTTCATAGATTAGTATTCAAGGTTAGTATTTATTCCAAGTTCTTAAGAAGCACAGGGCTGCAAGTTATGGTAAGAAAGAGAAGGGTAGTGAGGTGAGAGGGGGAAATGCAGACTTCAATTCTAGTTCTCAAAAGTCCAAGGTGTCAAAAGAAGAATTTTAACGCTAGGATTAAATTGCGCTCAGCATTAAATCCTAGCTGTTTCATAATACGGCCTTATCTTGATTGCCCTATTTCTTACAGCCTAGTACATAATAAGTTTTCAATTAGGAGTAAAGAGAACAAAAAAATCAAGAAGCCCAGCTGTGAATAAAACAAGACTAAAACAGGACTACCACCCAAGATTTCGTTTAATAACATGGATTCGTGTTTATGTGCGTAGACTCTGGGTTCAAACAGGTTCTGTCATTTACATCTCTCCTCTTCACTTTTCTCATCTGTAAAATGGGGTTAACAGGGCTGATCTCAGGTTAAATTAGTTAATATATGTAAAGCAGTTGGAACACTGTCATTCTTCTTAGTGCATGTTTGAATTCCGTAATGAACAAAATCTCTTGAAGGCACGATCTCGCACGGCGCCCAATACCATACTCAACGTCTGCGTATCTCTTAAAACAAAGGAATCGACAATACAAGCTAGTATGCGGTCGCCCGGGAAACCGGCTTGGAAAGCTGCGAAGGCGGGGAAAGGTCGGGGCTCCGCGCCCCCCACCTGCAACGCCACCTTCGTCAGATAGAGCAAAGTCCTCTGGGAAGTGTAGTTTTTAGACCTTGAGAGGGCTTTCAGCCACGGTCAGAGCCAGGTCGTTGGAGAAGCGGGGGAGTAGCGAAGGGAGAGGGTTATCAGATAACTCAGAAGTGTCAGGAACCCTAGAGGTGGATTAAGCCGCTCACCTGAGTCCCCCAATACCAGTACCTTCACTCGATCCAGGGACGCCATCTTGCCACAGCCCGGAGTTAACGCCTGTTCCGGGATGGTAGGCCAACCAGAGTTGAGTATAGAAGGGAGAGCCTTCAATTTCATTGGCTAATAAGGTGTATGACCGTATTGATCGGGGGCCCTCACTGTGCTGATTGGCCGGTACGGTTAAAAGTGGTGGGTGGGTTCCAAAGCTGGTCGCAGGAATAAGGAATTGTCTTTGTCGCACGAGTGGCGTGGCTCGTTTTAGCCGGTAGTTGAGGCGCTGAGGGAAGCTGTAGTGGGAGTGTTCGAGGATTCGTTTTGGTAAACCTTGCTCCCTGTTCCTTGTTCTCGATTCCCTCGTCCGGCGTCGCATTTCAGGGTTTCTCCCCCTTTTCTCTCCTTTCTCCTTAGCTACTCGCATCCCCTTAACAATTCCCTTGACGTGGTCCTCCAAAGAACCATTGACCCCGGAGCGGCCCATGTGCGACCTCGGGTAGGACGGGCTTGGCTGCGCCGAGTGTGGCCCCAGGACTCACCTGGCACAGTCCGAGGGAATGTAGGGGTTCGGGGCTCTCAGTGGGGAGGAGTGAACATTACAGAACCGAGCTCGTGGAGGGCAGCTGGTTGCAGGTTTTGCGGTGATAACGCCGCTTTATGTACGAAGGTATGGAAAGTGCCATGAAACATGGTAACTGAAAAAACCACAAACGTATAGTGTCCAAGTTCTTCTAGAACCGGAAAAGTGATACGCTGGAATAATCTAACTCGATTCCCACATCCGCTCCTTTCTCCTTTGTTTTACATTCTGTACCATAATCTTTTAAAAGAGCGAGTTTCAATCCTGTCACCCCCTGCTTAAAACCGTTTGAAGTTTAAGGAGAGGGTTTTCGGTAGCCTTTTTCTACTCTGGAAACGGCAGTGGAGGAAGTGCATTGGGGGAAAGCTGGCAAAGTGGGCATTTTGAACACGTGCTTAGGAGACTTAACTGGAAGTTTTATGAAAGTGCTTGAATAGCCGTACTGGGTGCTAGAAAGTGGTGAACAAGATTAAGGCCCTGGTCTCAGATACAGACATGAAGAAAGTACAAATCTATTCACTGCAAGGAGGAAATGGGAAGCGCTGCGTGTGAAAGGGGAACATTTAAGCTACTAAGGGGAATCTGGGAAGGTCTCCCTGAGAAATGTCGTTTTATACGTGAAAGATGATTAGGAAAAAGGAGTTTGGGCTTAGCTTTGTGGGCAGAATGAACAGCATGTGCAAAGGCCTGGAAATGGAAAAAGCATGTGTGGCTTATGGAATCGAGAGCATGCCAGTGTGGCTGGAGATGAGGCTGACAAGGGTAAACAGTACAGAGAACGGATGTATTTCAACTTTGTTTCTCCAACTCTGTGCCTGGTGCCTGGCTAAATGTTTGTATGATGAGAATACATTGTTCAAAGACAAAACCAATTTGCGCTTGGGGGTCTGGACTGGGTTAGGGAGGTAGGTGAGGCTGGGAGGCCACTGATGGACTGTAAGGCTAAAAAGAAGAAACAGATTGGTGCTGAAAGGTTGCACATTCAAAAGTCTCCAGAGGCCAGCCAAGCTTCTTCCGTGTTTAAAAGCATCAACCGTTCTTCAGCTTCAGGTTGTTTCCCTGTGGGAACATGGTCTCACTTTTTTTCTCAGATAGTTCCAACTTGCAAGCTTAAAATAGAAATTTATGTGAAATTTCACGATTTTTAAATGTTGACAACTAATTCATAAAGTGTTCAAACCGTTCTTTGGGTCAAACAGTGTGACAGAGGCTGCCAGTTTGAGACCTCTGACTTAAGTAACATAATAAATCCAAAGACTGAGTAGGAGATTCAGCGAAAGTGGGGAGGTAGAAGTGATAGAGGAGAGAACAAAATGGTCAGGAAGGATGATTTTAGAATATAGAGATTTTGCATAAGCTGGAAGAGCATGACTTCTTTCCTGAGCCCCAGTTTCATTTGTTCAGCTACCTGCTGGACATCTTCACAGAATATTCTGTGGTATATCCTCAAAGACAATCCTCTAAAAGTGAATGCCTCATTTCTTCCAAACCTGTACCTCTTTCAGGTGTTAACTCATTTTTCATAGCAGTAGTGTTCTCTTCCTAGCTACACTGGCTCAAAGCAAATAGCTATATGCCATTATTTAATAATATTAAGTATGTTGTTTAATGGGTGCAGTGTTTCAGTTTTACAAAACCCAAAGAGTTATGGAGATGGGTGGTGGTGATAGTTGTGCAACAGTATGATTATATTTGATACCACTGAACTGTATACTTAAAAATAGTTAACTGCTAAGTTTTGTGTTATGTGTACACAATAATAAAAATAAATGTTGTAAAAAAAACCCCAAATACTATTTAAAATTTTCCTACTCTGTAACTCATTTCCAATAAATTATCAGATTCCTTTAATTTTGTTTTTGTAGTAAGTTTCATTTATCCTGTCCTCTCTTCCTTAGTTTAGGCTTGGTTACCATGTCTCCTAATAGCTCTGCAGTGGCTCCATCTTCAATATCTGGCCATTTCTCATACTGTTACAAGAGTCACTTTTCTAAATGGAGGGTCTTATTATCAATGCCCATATTTAATGGTACTTTTCTGTTTCCAGGCCTGAAGGCAGAACACTTCACATGAATTATCTCATGTAATCCATACTTCAAATCTATGAGGAGGATGCTGTCAGTTACTTTTATATATGAGGAAACTGAGAATTTTCTAAGGACACAGGCTAGGAAATGATGGAACTGTGATTCAAAACCCAAAACTATTGTACTGCAGAGTCCCTCATGTCACTCCCTACTTAAATCTGTAGGGCCCACTAAGATGTTTCAGGCAAAGGAAACAGGCAAAGTGATAGTGTGCATTGGTGGGACATGTAATAGCCACCCACCAAATTCGTCAGGAACAGTGGTCAGAGACTTTCTGTGTATTGGAATCATAGAATAAATAACATGTTTTAACAGAATAGATAAAATAACATTATGCCTAACCTGGCTCTCCCAGACCAGCTGAAACAAAATATCTGGGAATGGGGCCCAAGATGGGTATTTTTAAATGCTCCCCAGATGATTATGCTTTACAGCCAGGGTTGAGAACCATTGGTCTAGAATATGGAATGTATGGAGTGGGAGGTCAGGGAGGGCAATAGAACAGTAGGACATAATACTGGAAAACTAATTTATTTTGACATTTGTCTGCCATTTTTGGTCTGTTGGATGTTTCAGAGGCTATATGTTATGTTCTGCCAACTGTTGAGCATGTAAAACAAAGCAAACAAAAAACTGGGGTCAAATTGGAAAGGAGAACAAAATGTATCCAGTAGTATACTATGATACTACTTTGGTGTTCAACTCAGCTACTTGCTCAGCATCCTTAAACCTTGGGATGACAGGAATGCTCTAGGACTATAGTAGGTTTGGATCTAGGTCCTGCTTTGTCTCTAACATATTGTCATGCATGCCTAATTATTTACAATCTGAAATATTATAACTGACTTTCCTTTGATCTTTCCTTTATTACACATAAGGCATTATATTTTCCCCCAAAAATATGTGTATAGATTGGTTGTTTAGGAATACCTTGATAGTATAGTACTGTAGATATAAAAAATATTTCTTCTAAAAAAGATATTAAATCTGATTGTGTTGATAACCACTGATTATAAATAAAAGGTTCAATAGAAACTAATATTAATAAAAGAATATGATTCTCTATTGAAATAGTTCAATAGTCCCTGTTAAAAATTTCTTTATCGTGTAGGGAAATGTTACTTGACGTAGTCTGTGTGGATAGCCTGGCTGTCACATATTGATTTAATGATTAAATCAACATGGGAGCTATCTGTATCAATAAGTGGTTCCTAATACGCATATTGCTTCACATTCTCATTTATTCACCACAATAACCTCACTGAGTTAATTATATTATCCTCAGTTCTCAGCGAGTAAAGTGTGGCTTGAAGTTGTTTTAATGAATTTGCTCAGGATCACACAGCTACTAAAAACTCAGGCTAACTGAATTCCAATGCCTAGTCTTTTTAACAGCCACATGAAAGTCTAGCCCATGCCAGTTTGGGCTTGTAGAAGATAGCCTTCTGGGTCATGACGTGAGACCTGGGTACAATTAGCTGGGTACAATTGCTTTGTCCTGCAAGAAGGGATCCAGTATTTAAACATATCTTGAGCTTCTTTTTTCTTTTTCTTTCTTTCTTTCTTTCTTTCTTTCTTTCTTTCTTTCTTTCTTTCTTTCTTTCTTTCTTTCTCTTTCAGGACTGTTTACTTAATTGGTCATCAGATTTAACTTTGCAAGGCTGGTAAAGTTATCCGTATCTAAGTGTTAATTTCTTTCAGATTTATAACAGTAATTTTGCCAAACACCCATCTGGTGATTACTTATGTGTTTATTGATTTGTTGTGATTTTATTGTGAGAGCATGACTATATAAAACCTAGAAGAGATTTTGGTAGGAAAATTTTACTCAAGAAAAGAAATAAAGACACTTTAAGGATATGCTAACTGATAGGTTTTTCAGGGGTTTTCCAGCATTCCCAAAGATGTGTAGCACTAAGAGTAGTGAGGCTTCGTTTATCTTTTTTGCTTCTCTTTCTGAAATAAGGTGGGCTTGATATATATCATTGCTATAAGTAATAAGTTAAATTTTAGAATCAAGCACAGTAGATCATGAAAATTAACGTTTAAGGAATATGCAAGCTTTTAGAGTATAATCTGTGTACTTTAGAGGACACAGTTTTCTGTTCAATGCTTAGGCATTATAGGTCTTTTAAAACAATGTCCTGTGTATCTTTGTGGCACTTCAAAGGGTGGTAGCTGTCAGCTCCCCATTGGGTTGATAATTCTAGATTTAAAATTACTATGTCCTTCTAATCCCCTTTTTTTTTTTCTCAATTTGGTTTATTTAAAGTTGAAGTTTACTGCTAAAGATGGCAGACCCAGATGTCCTCACCGAGGTTCCTGCAGCATTGAAGAGGTTAGCCAAGTACGTGATCCGGGGGTTTTATGGCATTGAGCATGCTTTGGCCTTGGACATCTTGATCCGGAACCCCTGCGTGAAAGAGGAGGATATGCTGGAGCTGCTCAAGTTTGATCGGAAGCAACTTCGATCGGTTTTGAATAATTTAAAGGGAGATAAGTTCATCAAATGCAGAATGAGGGTAGAGACTGCTGCAGATGGGAAAACCACTCGCCATAACTACTACTTTATTAATTATCGTACTCTTGTTAATGTGGTAAAATATAAATTGGACCACATGAGGAGGAGGATTGAAACTGATGAGAGAGATTCCACCAACCGGGCTTCCTTCAAATGTCCTGTCTGTAGTAGTACTTTTACGGACTTAGAAGCTAATCAGCTGTTTGATCCCATGACAGGTGAGATTTTTTTCCAATTTATGAATCTTTTAAGTAACTTAAAAAAATAAAATATGTATTTCTTAAGTTGGTTTATCTAATTTTTTTAAAGGCTTATTTATTTATTTTGAGAGAGAGAGTGTGTGCGCAAACCGGGGAGGGACAGAGAGAGAGAAAGAGAGAATTCCAAACAGGCTCCGCACTGAGAGTGTGGAGCCCGATGTGGAACTCAATTCCACAAACTGTGAGATGACCTGAGCCGAAACCAAGAGTCAGATGCTTAACCCACTGAGCCACCCAGGCATCCCTGGTTTGTTTAATTTTTAAACCGATCATGCATATAATTATAAAATTGAATGGATTCATAAGTCCACGTATGGTCGGTCTTAGTCTTACTTTCTTGTTTGTCATACTACTTTTAGAAGCTTTTGCAAAGCCTTTTTCATTCACAAGGAAGTGTCCTCTACCACCCATTGCCCTCCTACCTCTGCTCCCACCCTCAACCCCTTATTTGTAGCTGCAGCCTAATCTGAAGAGTTGGCTTCTCTACCACTTTGAAGCCGTTCTAACATCTTTGACATCTTTGTTCAACATTTATTTGCCTACTTGTATCAGTCACTGCCAGATAGTTAAATACAATGTATCTAAATGCTTTGTTAATGGAAGTACAAAGTGCTATCTGGAGTCTGTAACTAGGGCATCTAATTTGCATTTGGGGAAGGCTTCTGGAAGAAGTATTGGCTGAAACCTAAAAGATAAGCGTTAGCCAGATGAAATAAGGGGCACCTTTTGCAGGTTTACAAATGGATAGATATTTAGTCTCTCAGCCATTTATTAGTGGAAGAGAATTGTCAACATGATCTGTAATTTGCTTCATCTAAGTAAATGCTTTAGTTTTAATTAAGGATTTTTTCCCTCATCAACACAGCATTGTAAATCATAGATTTTCTAAAAGTGCAATATGCCTAGTGTTAACATCAGAAACTTAAAAGTTTTTTTTAATGTTTATTTTTGAGAGAGAGAGAGAGACACCATGACTGGGGGAGGGGCAGAGAGAGAGAGGGACGCACAGAATCTGAAACAGGCTCTAGGCTCTGAGCTGTCAGCACAGAGCTGGATGTGGGCCTCGAACTCTTGAATGGTGAGATTGTGACCTGAGCCGAAGTCGGACACTTGACCGGACTGAGCCACCCAGGCGCCCCAACATCAGAAACTTTAAAGTGCTGGGTTATATAGTTATTTTGTTTTGTCATTTGTAAGAGACAATTTTGCTAATTATTCAGTGGATTAATTTTGTATTATTTTCTAGAGGTAAAAATCTATAGAGAGAGCCAATGCTGGTAAGTTAGATTGTCCCCTTGTTATGGCAGAATTCAGGAGTATAGGGTACTTTTTAGTTCATAGATCTGCCTTTTAAAAAACTATCTAAAAAATGTAATTTAAACTTTCACACATGAAATGTTCTATTGCAAAAAAAATAAAGATTTATGTAGGTTTAATTTTTTAATTTTCATATATGTTATGTATTGTCTATTTAAGAGAATTTTGCAATTATTTTTTTATGGGAAATAATCCAAATATCAACTAAGATTATTAACCTGAAAAGCTAGAAATAGCCTGTGACTTTTCTTATTTATTGTGAAGCAGTCATTTTAGATGAAAAGTAATTTAAAGAAGTCACGTTTGTATTAAATGTTTAATTTGTCAGAGCCTGCTTACCTTAAAAGGGCTTACCTAGGAAGAGATCTTGAATATAAGAATTGTGTGAGTGTGCTATAGAGGAATATTATAGAGTATATCTGGAGCTCTTTCAGAATGGACTAGAAAATTCTCATCATTTTTGCCACGCACTCCAACATTTCTTAAAGGAGCTCTGGGTTTTGGTTTTGTGCTTCTCTGAAGATGTTGGTGTTACAGTGGTTGTCATTGTCACTCTTGACTACAGTGGTGTGTATAATCCAGTCCCTCAGAGAGTAATCTAAAGTAATATGCTTCTACATATACTCATATGATTCTTACTTAATTTCATGAGACTTTCTAAAAGGAAGTATTTCTACTACTTATAAATCATTTTTTTGAGATTGATCCATAATGCTCTTTGTATTTCACCTAGGGTTAGTGTCTGAATGAAACTAGTTGTCATTGATAGTTGGACTGTGTAGGAGATAGCCTAACATCAAAATATAGTCAAGATTATTTGAATCAAGGATATTGAGTCACTGATCAGCCGACACTAATAGTTAACTTAATTGTCTTTGATGTCCCTATAGTGAAGCTCTCTTGAAGGTATCATGATTGAAAATTCTTAGTCATTGGGAAACTTCGTTCTGAAAATATACCTTCTTTTTGATTATAATTTGGCTTTTCATGTGGACTTTTCCTTTAAGGGGAGAATGTGCTGATTGGGTGATATTAGGCCCCAGTTTGTCAGTTTTAGTGTTTTGTTTTTTCAGTATTAATGCCTTGAACACCATCCCTTGGTTATACATTCCCTTTAGAAATCTTGGTTTTTTTCTCTCTGCTCCCTTACTCTGTTTTATTCATGCCCCACCCCTGTTTTAAAGAAGATGGGAAATAAACATTTGGTATGTGTATCGGAGAAGAAGGAGAGGGAACTTTTTCTGCTGTAATATTTATGTTCTCTTTAAATTGATAGAATTATAGTTTTCATTCTAAGCCCAGTCTTGTACAAAGCTATTCTGTTTCTTCCTGGTTGTTCTTGGACATTGATGATATTTCTGACTCTGCCCTCATGGGGGCATCTGATGGGCATTTATCTCCATTTCCATATCAACAATTATTAGGTTGAACTGTGGTTTATATTAGAAATTAGGGGGCATTCAGGGAATAGAGTTGAAGCTTTCTAGACTTAATTGTTTCCGTGAAAAAAGTTTTTAACTCAAGTGTATGGGCAGCTCCCTGCCACTGGACAAAGAATAATGACTCCTCGATGAGCATCCGGAAGTTCTGGGCTCAGGAAATTCTGAGTTGAGCAAGAATTGTTTTACATTGTTAATTCACATAAGCCAGTGATCTTTCTACTTCAGTTTGTAGCCTTTCCTTACCCCATTTCTCTTTTCCCTGAAGATTCTAGATTCTTTCTATACTTTCCATTTAGATTTCACCGTTAGTGTTCTTGGGATGAACTCTCCCTAAATGTCTGATGCTTGGTATGTGTGAGATCTCTGTCCCCAGTTCCTTGTGCAGAGTTCCTAAAACTCTTGTAATGTCCTAAGTGATAAAGCACAAATAGCATCTTTTATTATAATATTTGGCTTTTGACCCCTATTTCTGACACAGGGCTCCTGAAACCCTTGTGATTTCCTGGGTTATTAAGAGTGTCTTTTGTTCTAATGAGGTCACTCTGGGCGGGTCCTGGATGGCTCCTGGATGAGGGCTGCTCACAGACCAAGCTAAGACTAAGCTTGGAATTTTCAGCCCCACCCTCTATTCTCTTGAGAAGGGAGAAGGACCAAAAATGGAGTTAATGAGTGATCATCCCTACGTGAGGAAGCCTCCCTAAAAATCCCAATAGTGTGGGATTCAGGGAGCTTTCAGGTTAGTGAACATGTGGAGGCGCAGGGAGAGTGGTGCACTCGGAGAGGACAGGGAAGTCCTGTACCCTTTCCTAAATAGTTGGCCCTACACATCTTTTCCATCTGGATAATTCATCTGTATCCTTTATCATATCCTTTAATAAACTGGTAAACATAAGTAAGTATATCCCTGAATTCTGTGTGCCTCTCTAGCAAATTAGCAGAATCCAAGGAGGAGCTTGTTCGTTGGAACCTGCTTTCTATAGCTGGTTGGTCAGAAGCACCCATGATAACTTGGGCTTGTGACTGGCATCTGAAATTGGGTTGAGGGGACAGTCTTGTAGGACTAAGCTCTCAGCCTGTGGGATCTGATGCTATGCTATCTCCAGGTAACCATAACTGAGCTGAATGTTAGGACACCCAGCTGGTGTCACAGGGAATTACTTGGGATAAAACCTCCATACATTTGGTAACAAGAAGTGTCAGAAGTGAAGTGTTGTATGTGCCTAGTAAAGGAGACACAGGGAAGAACTAGGCTTTTTGCTGCATGGAAAGAAAAAAAGCTGAGGTTTTTCCATTATAGTATGTATAGATACTTTATTTCATTAAAATGGAATGGCTTAGCCTTTGCCCACTAGTCTCTGGTTTCAGAAACTTAATCAGGCAAAATCAGCTGTTTTACTGAAATATGGGAATTTTATGTAATCAAAACAAAGACCATATGACATGAAATCCCTCAGATCAGCAAAATAGCATCTTTTAGATTTAGCAAGCTTTGTGGCCATGTAGGTAGACTTAGTATTTCTATTTCTACTTTAGTAGTCTCAACTATGGGTGATTCAGCTAATGGCACTTTTTTTTTTAAGTTTATTTATTTATTTTGAGAGAGAGAGGGTGCGGGCTCATGCACAGTGGAGGGACAGAGAGTGAGGGAGACAGAAAATCCTAAGCAGGCTCTGCACCTGTCAGTACAGAGCCCAATGCAGGGCTCCATCTCACAAACCGTGAGATCACAACCTGAGCCAAAATCATACGCTTAACCAACTGTGCCACCCAGGCACCTCAGTTAATGGCCCTTCTAAGTTAAATTCAGTAACAAGCTTCCCCAAAAGGAAGGAGAAGATTGTATTCTTCTTTAAGGCTAGATGATATGGAAGTCGTTTTATATTTTTCATTTAAAAATTATGCAGTAATAATGCCAAAGAAAATTTTAAAGAGAAAAAGAATTACCCACAAACCACTATCCTTCTGCATAGCACCTAGAATTATAATCATAACCAAGAATAGTTTGTGATCTCTTGGTTCCTTAATGTACCAGCCTCTCCTCTGTTTCTATCTAGTGTTCAAAATATGTTTTAATGGTGTGATTCCCCCCCCCCCCACACACACATTTTCCTTTCCACCCCTTTTGGGCACTTTGTTTTTATCTATATTTTGTTAGTACAGATATGATGCTTTGAACACTTTTATGTATATAGCATTTTATGTTTTAAGTTATTCCTTGAGAAGAATTCTCAGTAGTGAGAATAGTAAGTGAAAGAATATAGTTTTTATACTTCTTTTAAAAAATATTTTTAATGTTTATTTTTGAGAGATAGAGCACAAATGGGGGAGGGGCAGAGAGAGAGGGGGTCAGAATCCCAAGCAGGCTCCAGGTTCTGAGCTGTCAGCACAGAGCCCAACTGGGGCTCGAACCCACTAACTGTGAGATCATGACCTGAGTGGAAATCAAGAGGTGGATACTTAACTGACTGAGCCACCCAGGATCCCCAGTTTTTGTATTTCTTTAAAGTCATATGCAGCACTGTAGTTTTGTTGGGGGCCAGGAGGAGATAAATTTTTTAAAAAATTGTTTTTAATGTTTATATATTTTTGAGAGAGAGAGAGAGGAGAGAGAGAGAGAGAACACAAGCAGGGAAGGGGCAGAGAGAGAGAGAGAGGGAGGCAGAGGATCCAAAGCAGGCTCCTTGCTGAAAGCAGACAGCCTGATGCAAGGGCTTGAACTCATGAACCAAGAGATCTTGGTCTGAGCTGAAGTCAGATGCTTAACCAACTGAGCCACCCAGGTACCCCAAGGAGATAAATTAAGTGTTTGAATTAGAAATAGTTTGGAAGCCCCTATTACTGAATTTACCTAGAGACTGAGAATCATGTTTAAATAAACTTTTAAATAAGTTAAATTAATAAAAAAGAATCTTATAACTGTGTATTTAATAAGTTTTTTAGAAATAGGAATTTAGAAATTATTCTTTCTAGTTCAACTCATCAAATGATGTGTGAATGGGTACACAGGCCAGTGTTGTATTCTAGGGTTTGGAGGCTCTTACGAAATAATAAATCTGGGGCTGTTTAGATTTTAGAATGGTTTAGATTGAATACCAAGAAAGAATATTCAGCTTGTTTTGTGTGGCTCCATGAAAATAGAGACAGATTTTAGGATTAGTATAAAAGAAGTCTTTAATAAAGAAAATAAGTGTCTAGTAAATAACTCTTAAATTAAAACAGCTACAACGTTCCACTGGTTCTGAGTCACTTGGAATATTAAGTAAGCTCCATATCTACTTGGGATCTTCATATATAAATTTGGGGTTAAATCATGAGTCCTTTTCTTGCCTTGTGACTGCAGGTAAAGCGTTTTGGTTTATAAGTAGATCAGTTTCTTGATCCCCATATCATTAAAATTCCTCAATTTCCTTAACCTAATATTATTCAACTGTTAGGGTCCTGTATTCGTGAGACTCCTAAAGATTTGTTAATAATGTTTACATTTATACAGCAGGCTACTTTTTCCTGTCCTTATCTCTTTCTATTTAGGACAGGAGATGTCTTATAAACAGTATTTTCAATTCCTTAAATGCTAATAACACAACCACACACACACACACAAATATTTCTAGGATGATTTTACTCGTTTGGTGATTTGGAATCTTGCCCAGGATAGGTTCATTAGAAAATCATACTGGAAAGCTCAGAACTGTGGATTTGTTTTGGGTGGGGGGAAGCGATTATTAAAATAAGTTAAAAAATGAAAGCAACTTACAGAATGTTACAGAGAGATAGTAAAGGAATAAGCATCTTCCCTCTTTTACCCTTCCCACCTCTTCAAAGCCCTTAGGTCTGATTTTAAAAAAAAAAATTGTGTTGCTTTGATTATGAGGATTTGAGGGCTTTTTTTTTTAAATAAAACTTTTTGTGAGTTTTATCCTTTTTGTGTTTTGATGCTGATTACATGGAAGCTAATTTGTGAAAAGTCGCATTTTAGTTTGATGCTGGCATATAATATCCTGTTGATTATGGTCTTTCAAAGAGTCATATCAAAGCTACAGATTTTTTTGCCTGCTTACTGCATATTGAGATGGATTTGATTTAGGACTGATTTAGAGAATTTATTGCAGGCTTTGGTATTTATGTAAGTACTATACTTCAATTTGTTGTTTTCCCTCCTAGGCATTGTATATTTTTTCCCCTTCATAGTGAGTTCCAGAATCTGAGAATGTTGTATGATTATACCAAATCTAGAAGTGCCCATTTAAGGAAGGACAGAAGCCAATTTCATTGATAAGTTGAGTTACAGAGTGTGGGGTTTTGCTCTGTACATCACAAATAACATTTGAGATCTTCTAAATTAAAAAATTTGTTAAAGCTACTTTTCTTTTCTTTTGCATGCAAAGGAATGAGTATTTTACAGTGTTAATACATATTCTGTGGTGAATTGTTGAAAGGATAGTTTTTAAGTACCTTTTTATTACAGGTGAAATAATTATAGGAAATATATAACCATGTTCTTGTCATGTCTGTTGCTATTTTATAATAGTTCCTTTTTCCATACATTTCCCCTTGCCCAATTACACTGAAGAAATTTGCTTTATGAAATAAAGTTTGGAAATTAGAATAAAAGGTGACTTTTGAGACTAGCATTTTAATACATATGCCTCTGAATATTTTGAGTTATAAAAGTTATAGGACTTGATGATGCTTTCAAAGAATAACCCAAGGGTGTGTGACTTTTGCATACTGGTTAAGAGAGAGTTGAGTGCTTTGGAGGATTAAAAATAACATTTATTTTTTTTCTTCTAAAAATACATAAGTAATACATTAATGTAAATGTATTAAGGACTCAAATAGTAGACAAATGACAAATCTAGGTTTTCCACTCTGTCCTCTACCACTTAACCCAGTCGTCACTTTCACCACCTTTCATTGTGTTAACAACAGTTGTTTTGTGTTTACCCTTCCATTTCTTCTCCCTCACACCCCCAACCCCACCTCACTGCCCTCAAACCCCTTTGAAGTCTAAGAAACCAAAGTGATTCTTTTTTTTTAAGTGATTCTTAATTAAATATGTTGTTGTTTTAACAGCTTATGGTTATTAAATATTGTTCAACTTCAGATTATTGTCAGTTTTTTTAGAATATTTATTACATTGGGTCCTTTTGCATAATCAGTGTGTTCAGTTGCGACGTCATTTTCAGTTTGTTTTGTTTTTTAAGCAATGGGTATTAGTATTACAGAGTCTTGAGTTCTAGTCTTGGATTATGTTAGTAATTAGTACCTTGGGTGAATCCTATAATCATTCTAGGCCTTTTTTTTTTAGCATGTATAAAATGATAAGTTCAGTATTTTCTATACTATATATGGTTTCTGTCAACTCTAATTTTAGAGCACCCTTTGGTTTGGACAATAGTTGATATTTAAAAAGAAATGTTTTTAGTGTTTATTTATTTTTGAGAGAGAGAGAGAGAGAGAGAGAGAGAGAGAGACTGAATGCAGAGAAAGAGCGAGACACAGAATCCGAAGCAGGCTCCAGGCTCTGAGCTGTCAGCACAGAGCTGGACGCGGGGCTCAAACCCATGGACGGTGAGATGATAACCTGAACCGAAGTTAGACACTCAACCGACTGAGCCACCCAGGCGCCCCGAATAGTTGATATCAAAGTATATAGAGGCTAGGGTTTTATCATTGCTTTTAGAGGATAATGTTAGTCACTTTGGGTTAATTTGAAAGCCCTTGGGTAAGAATTGAAACCATCGGTCATAGTAATGTTCATGTAGAAAATATGCTTTGTTTATGCCATCTTCAAAAACACTTTGTGGCATAATGAGAATACTATTTACATTTTTTTTTGTCAGCTTTATTTTCCCAAGCTTCCAGTTCACTCCCTTTCTCCATGTATACATAATCCATAAAATATTCAGTGGGAAGGGAAACTGTCCAAATATGCTTCCTAAGGTATATGGTGGTTGGATTTTTACATTGTGGTAAAATTAATCCCATATGTTAGTGATATATCTTGAAGTTTTATAGTTTCCTTTTTATCTCACTAAAATCCTAAGAGTTCTGGTCCTAGTTACTTGGTTTTAACATGGAACTGTTAATTGCCCCTGTTCTATTTTGTTTTTCCTAGAAGTTTTTTGAGTGAGAGAGGAGTTTAGTTAGTTTTTTCACAATATTGTCCAGAAAGGTTATCTTCGCCATTATCTCTTGCTTTGATTTCGCACCATTCTCTTAGCTAGTCTTCTTGCTTTCACTCGTGCTGCCCATGTAGACTGTTTTGTCACAGTAGCCAGTGATCCTTCTTAAAAAGCATATTAGGCTCTGTCTGTCAACTCTTCTGTTCAAAACCCTCCAAAGGCTCTTCCCTCATTCAGAAAAGTCTCAGTCCTTAACAGTACTTATAAGGTCTTTTATCTGCCCCCCAATTTTGGAGACACTATTTCTACCACTTTCTTGTGAGTTCACTGCATAGCAGTTGTACTGGCCGTCTTGTTTGTGCTTTGCCTGCACCAGGCATACATACCTTCACTTTACTTGACTTTTTCATGCTGTTTCCTCTTGCCCACATATCTGCATGACTGGCTGGCTCCATTACCTGTTTCAAATCTTGTCTCACTTGCGGTATCAGAGGGGCCTTCCCCAAGTTTCCTATGTAATAGAGCATTCCCCTTTCCATTGCCCTCCTTTTTCTTTATCCTCTTTTCCTGCTTTGTTTTTCTTTATTATACTTATCAACACCTCATGTTATTTTTTTTTTTGTCTTGACTAATTCCCCGCTAGAATGTGGGCTCTACAAAAGCAGCTTCCTAGTCTTAGGATGGCCTAAAGGTGGGAAGTCCTTAGGACATCAACCCCACTGTGCTGGGATGAGGGCTGTGTGGCAGCAGACATCTGATCTCTGTTTCCTTGACTAGCCTTGAGGATTTGGGCTACAACACGACTCCTGCTTCAATCCTGCAGCACGCGTGCCATATCAAGGCAATTGGGCTTATTTTAATATTTTTAATAGAAAAATGGCTGAATAATATTCCAGTTGTAATTAATACTATGGCAGATCTTTGACAGTGAATTCTGGGTATTAGCTGATGACCTATTCCTTGAGTCATGAAGAATGAATGAAGAGGGGGAAAAATATAATCCTAAATAATGTCCAGTTGTGTAGGGAGTTGATTCATATCTTCTGCCCTTTTCCTCAATTGTGATAAATTTCCAAAACATTTTCTTTTTTTCAAACTTAGGAAGATAAACATTTTTTCCCTTTGGTTTTATTTGTATTTACTCTTCCCTTAGCTGAATACTCACATAATTAAAATAAGTATGATATTTGCTAAAATGAGTAACATGTTAGTAACAGTTTAGCGGAAGACCTTGGCCAGCATATAATAAATTTTCTACTGTGTTGAGCGAAAGAACTTTACTGTGTTTTTTTCTTTTGTTCCCAGCCCTACCCACTCCTTTCCCCTGCCCTCAATTCATTTTTGTTTTTACATTTTTTTTATTTGGGGAGAAAGTTAAAATGGTATAAACCATTTCTTTCCCTTCTTCCTTCCTCCTCCTCCCTCTCATGCCCACAGTTAGGTGTCCACTTCTTTTCTCATTTTGGAGTGATAACTTAACCTTCATTAGAAGAGCCCTGAGTCATAGGATTGAGGCATTCAACTACGAATGACTACGAAATAGACAACCCTAAAATATAGTTTTGAAATATCTATTTGTAAAAGAACTTTTTCTTCCCAACTTTTGATACCTATTGGTTATCGACAAATGGATGTATTTTGATCCTCTGGTGAAGCTGACACATTAAACTGAGTAGGGGCGTCTGGGTGGTTCAGTCAGGTTAAGTGTCCGACTTCAGCTCAGGTCATGATCTCACGGCTCATGAGTTCAAGCCCTGCCTGGGGCTCTGGGCTCGGATTCTGTGTCTTTGGCTCTCTCTGCCCCTCCCCTGCTCCCTCTCTGTCTGTCTGTCTCTCTCAAAAATAAATAAACATTAAAAAAAAAAAAAAGACTCCGCTGAGTAAATGCTTAGCATGTGTTAGGCACTTAATGTTTGTCAAATTCTTTGTTACAAATCTTATTTCCTTCTGTTTTACATTTTAAGAAATTAGAGCCTATGTATGTACCTGGAGGAAGTTTGCTAAATTGTAGCTGGTGAGGATAATAGGAGGTAGGGAAAGGGACATGTAATTCAGTTCAGGATGGTGAAGTGTGTTTAGTCTTTTGCGTCAGAGATTTATATTTGAATCCAAGCTTAGTGATTTTTGTTTTTAAGTTATGACCTGGTAAACTTAAGACTCTGAGTCTTTATTCCCTCCCATGTTAGATTTGGATAATACTATTGTCACAGACTTGGCTGTGATGAACACATGCGAATATTTGTGAATAGCATTCTTTGTTCTTTTGTGGTTTCTAAGAGTAGATGATCAAATGCGTTATCACTGAACTCTTATTTTTCTCCTAATCCCATCATTTGTCATTTGTCATGCTTAGCCTAAGAGTCTTTGAGGACTCATTTTCTCCCTCCTGCCACATTCTTAAATCTTGCTTGCATGTTCTCCCTTATGTAGCTTGGATTCGCCGTTACCAATTTTTGCCTTGGTCTTAAAAGGAAAGGTGATACAGAGCTCTGTGTTTCAGCTGTTTTTTTCTCTCATGCTTAAGTAGTGCCTTCTGTACACACTACATAGTGCAGAGTGGTCCAGTTACAAGAAGAGTTGGGATATTTATCATATTGATTACGTTAACAGCAGCTCTCCACCAGGAGTATGTGTTAAAATTTCTTGTGGAACTTTTAAAATTTATATTCCTGAGCCTACTCCAGACCTGTTGAGTCGGCATCTCTTGGTAGAGCCTGGGAATTATTTAAAAATAATTATTATTTAAAAATAATTTTTATGTTAACAGTTAAGAACTGGCTGCTTGTTGGAAGACCATCTCAAGCCACCAAGACAGATTAATATTTATAAATGTTAGTTTTGATGACCTCATGTTCTTTCCAAAAATCTTTTAATCACTTTCCTATTACTCAGGAATAAAGTCAGAATGAAGCTTGATGTTCAAGACTCACTATGACAATCCTAGTTTATCCTGTTAATTCTGTTTTTTACCATTTTGTTACCTCTATTCCTACTATACCGAAACTACAGTTAAGTATTATTTCAACCACCCGATTACGATGATCTAGAATGTCTTGTTCTCCTCCCCCTTCCCTTGATCTCTGTAACAATTGCTTTTCTTCTAAATTCTATCTTAAAAGACACACCTTCCATTGTGCTCTCAGCTAGAAGGCAGAGTTCTTTGAGCTCCCGAACACGTATGTGCTTTATTCTTGCACTGATGCCAGATGTTTATCTCCAGATATCTTTCATCTCTACTAAACTTGAAGTTTCTTGAGGATAGATTTTGTGTCCGTGTGTGATTACCACCACCTACTCAGCAGTATCCTACTACTGACCCACCCACCTCCTCCACCACCACCTCTGATTTTTGGAAGGTTGATTTGCATTTTTTAATGTGTCCTGAAACTTATAAAAAATGCTTCTGGTATATTAAGGTAGTCTTAAGTATTTTTCCATAAAATGCAGAATTTCTTATATTTTCTTATTTTTCTTCCAGAAAAATCTTCCATCTTCCAGATTCCAGATCTGGCTTTTGACAGGCTGGTTCTTGTTTACAACTGTGTTTTTGTGGTAAACATAGGACTCAAGGTGTCAGGCTAATTTTTCCTTTTGTAATGTTGGCTAGACATGATAATTGTGGGGAGACAGTACTTCATGATTTTGTCATGATATGCATGTCTTACAAGCAGAGGTATCAACTGCCTTTCTTTGGGACTTTCTTTTTCATGGATGTTTATGTAGTGAGCAGCCTTGGAATATATATTGTTTCTCTCCTTAGCAAAGGGCAAGTTTGCTTATTGTTCAGAATAATGAAAATAGTCTTTCTCCACACCATGTTTTCTTAGTGTCCAAGATAGTAAAGATAACATCACCCTCTAGAGCCGAGGACAGGCATGTTTTTGCCCATTGTAAAATAGCTGAGTTCCTTAACTTCAGAGTCTCCTGTAACATAACCCACTGCATGTACAGTTGTCACGTGGCCCTCTCTGTGTTACCCAGTGGGAATTGGAGCTCAGGGAATTGGCAAAGCTGAAACTGGCTACTCCTATTGCCATGAGTAGTAAAGTTCTTTATTTCTGACCTAGAAGTCGTATGTCTTTCTCCAGCATCCATGAAACTGCAGCATAATTTGTTAGCTTACAAGTAGGGTAAAGATCTCAGATCTTCCACAGTTCTTGACAGTAATATAAAAGCCACTCTTTTTAGAACTGCAAAATAGGCCTTGCTGTAAATAACTCTTGTTAAATCTTAGACTCAATTAAGCCTGGCTCTGGAAACTTACCTGGATGAGGCTAGAATTCCTCATGACCACATACTATCTTCTCTTTCCACCCATTTGGGGCAGTTAAAAGACTGTTATTCTGAGATTACCTTCTATAACAGTAATCTTTTTCTCTTTCTCTTTTCCCAAAATAAAAGCATTGCTATTTTATATGGAGGAGCTACACTGACAAGCATGTTGATTTGTTTACCTAAAGCTGAAGTTTGGAATATATGCTGTCTTCAAAAGAAATGGGACTTTGCGAGGATTTTTTTTTTAAACTTTGGTTGTAACATGATAATTTTAATGATAAATAATCTAATAAACTCGATACATAATATAATGTGTTGGATGGTGACAAATGTTAAGGGGGAAAAAAGGACAGGGCAGTGATGAAATGTTAGATATTGTTGGCTAGGGAAGACCTCACTGAGGTGACGTTTAAGTAAAGACCTGAAGTAAGTTAGGAGACTAGCCATTTGACTATGTGGAGGGAAAACATTCTGAGCAGAGCGAACAGTAAGTTCAAAGGCTTTGCAGCAAAGTGTGTCTGGTGCAAGACCTTGGGGAGGCTGGGTAGTGACGCTTTGAAGATATACACGGAGAGGATTTCTAGTGTTGCCATTTGTCTTAGCTGTCTTTCTGCGCCTCACCAGAGCACTTGCTTTTCGGTTTATCTGTTAGGTACTTCTTCACTTGTAGAAGGGGATTTTTTTCCTTTAAAAATATTTTTGAAAACTACTGAATTAGCCAGTTTTTTTCTGCATTATTCTCTAGTTCTCAGTGGTGGTCTCTGTAAGTGCCAGTCTTTCAACAGCGAACGTAAGTCCTACATCAGTTTGATTTTTCTTTAACCTTATAAAAAAAATGTTTATTTTTGAGAGAGAGAGAGAGAGCAAGTCAGGGAGGGGCAGAGAAAGAGGGAGACACAGAATCCAAAGTGGGCTCCAGGCTCTGAGCTGTCAGCACAGAGCCTGATGTTAGGCTTGAACTCATGGACTGCGAGATCATGACTTGAGCCAAAGTCAGATGCCCAACTGACTGAGCCACCCAGGTGCCCTGAGTGTGTGTGTGTGTGTGTGTGTGTGTGTTTTCAATTCAGCAAGTATTTGAGAGCTGATTTTAGACCTCACTTAAATGATTTAGTTTTTCACTTTCACATGGTTTATATTCTTTGTATTTCTATTGAAGAGAAGAGGCTGAAGCAGCCAGGAATAGTCAGAGAATAAGAGAGCATACCAACTAAAACCCATCTAGCTAAGGTTACTAATTATCCTTTGTTTCCAAATGTAAAAGCTGGTTTTCTATTCTGTTGACCCTGAAAAATTAACACCATACCATTTCCTCCTTGAAACACTGTCCTTGTGCCTCTGGTGGTACCATTTATCTCAACGCTTCTTCTTCCCTTGGGTTTATTCCTTGACTTCCTGTGCTGCTCCCTCCTCTTAATCTCTTTGGCTGCTCTGATCTACTTGATAGCTTTAGTTACCTCCATGTTGTTGATTCTCCCATCAGAATTTCCAGCCCCCATTCTTGAGCTCTAAGCAGTTATAATAAGTTGGCTTCTAACATACCCATTTTGATGGCCAGTGGGATATGTGGATTGAGATATAAAAAGCAACTTTCAATCTTCTCCCTACAAAGCAAAAAGAACTTGTTCTTTCTCTCTTTCTTTATTTTGGTAAATAGTATCCTTATCTAGTTACATAAGCTAGAATTTTTACGCTGGTGTCCATTAGTCAAAGACCATCAGGTAAACACCTATAGGTAAACAAAGTTGGATTTATTGATGCTTTCTGTAGCAAGGGAAGCCATATACCATGAGGAACCTTGGAGTGTCTCAGTAAGACCAGGCTGGACAGACTTAGAGAATTGGGGCTTTTGTTAGGTAATTTGGGGGAGGATTAGGGAAATGGTTGGGGGATTGCTTTGCTTTGGGTGCTGTTAAAGAGTGGGGATAATTCTATGATTGGGTGTCTTAATAAGTCTTTCCTAGGAGATGAGAAGGACAGGGTGAGGCTACAACTCTAATTGGTGAAGAAGCAGCAGTCACTCATGTTAGCTGGGCTTTCATTGTGGTTGTACAGAGACCTTGCTTTTATCTGTACTCAGACAGACTCAGACTCAGACTCAGACAGGCTTGGTTTTGCCTCACTTCCATCATGGACACACAGAAGACCTACCTCATCTGATGTTGGTCATCTGTGAGATGCTGTCTGACAGAAAAATATCACAACCTAGCTATGAGTGCTAGGCCACCTCCCAGCTGTGAGGAGCTGCATTTCTTTATCTTTCTCACTTATTTGGAATAGATGTAAAAGATTAGGCACCATTCGGGCAGCAGGAAGAGGGATGAAGGGTATTTTAGACAGGGTGTATGAACAAAGAATTTACATGATATTGGCTGTCTGTGTGTGAGAAGCAGCAAAGAAACTTATTCTACTTGAAATATGTCGCTAGGATCTAGTGTTATGTTGAGGCAGCGATGCCTAGTTTACTTATTCCTTATCAGTAAAAGAGGGGTTGGAAGGAGTTATGTATCAATCACATATAGAACTTTTTAAAGCTAAATGTTTGTGTGCTTACTGTGCACCAGGCACTAAGGACATAGGTGATCTCTTTTAATCCCTCAGGTAAATTGGGTTAGAAATGAAGGATGCATATCTCTGGCTTTGGGAATAAGAACCAAACTGGAGATCCAAATAGGACTAGTGGTGTGGACTGTTAAGTAATGTAAGAGTATAAGTTTCAGCATAATAGTTTGGAATAGTTTGGGTTTGAATCCTGCCCCCTACACACAATTAGTAGTTGTATGATCTTGAGCGAGTTACTTAACCTCTTGGAACCTCTGAATTTTACATATTTAAATGGGCAATAATTATACAAACCTTACAGGGTTGGCAATAACTTAGTACAAGGTATACAACAGCTGCTGTAACTACTTTTATTGGCTGTGTGACTTCGGACCAGTCACAAAACTCCTCAGAGCCTCAGTTCTGATGTCACTTCACAGAATTGCTATAAGGATCAGAAAGTGTACCTGGAAGCATTTTATACACAGGAAGCACTATGCAAATAAAATAAATATTAATGTCTAAGATACCATCTCTCAAGTGTTTGAATTTACTTGGCAGGTCATGGACTGTGGTTGGGTTATGATGTGTTGGGGTCAAATTATACAGAGTTTGAGTGTTAGGATGAGAAATTTAGATGCTATGGACTTTAGAAATTCAGCCACTGCATAGACTTTAGGAAGAGCAGGGGGATGAGAGGACAAAAGTGGTGGCATAGGAAGATTGGAGTTGGAGAGCGAGAACGTAGGGGTTCAAAGACCAGATTGAGGCAGCTATTTCAGACTAAGTAGTGGAGGCCTAGATTAGTGAAATGACAGCAGAAATGGAAAATCTGAGCTGTTCTAAGGAACTCTAAGGAATTACTACTAATTTAGTTACAAGTTGAGTATAAGGGATATAGAAATAAGAACAATAAAGACTTCTTGAACTTTAACTTGGGAAGGGATTGGTTAAATTTGTTTAGATATAAATGGTTAATAAGTTTGAAGAAATAGCCTGTGACAATGTCCAGGATGCCTAGAGACTTTGCTTTAGGTATTTACTTGGCTTTCCTCATAATGCAGGCCCCAATTTGTAATGTGCAAAAGGAAGGCTATTGGAGAAGGGTACAGGTTTCAGTGGTAAGTTGTAAAGATTTTGGTTTTAAGTTAAAATAAGTGTAAACAGGTTAGAAATAGATTAAAAACTTCGCTGTGCTGCATTTAGAGGTGAAATTACTTTAAAATGGATAAAAAATGATAGATGGAAAGATATATAATAAATGTTGATTGTAGAATCTCATTGGTGGGCATGTGGATGTTCACTATAAAATTATTTCAACTTCTCTGTATTTGAAAGCTTTAGTAATAACATGTTAGAGGAGGATGGAGATATAAACTATTTGCTAAAGGCTAGTCTTGAGAATTTCTCTTGCCTGACCTGAGACTTTTGTTTTCTCTGTAGGAACTTTCCGCTGTACATTTTGCCATACAGAGGTAGAAGAAGATGAATCAGCAATGCCCAAAAAAGATGCACGCACACTTTTGGCAAGATTTAATGAACAAATTGAGCCCATTTATGCTTTGCTTCGGGAAACAGAGGATGTGAACTTGGCCTATGAAATACTTGAGCCAGAACCCACAGAAATACCAGCCTTGAAACAAAGGTGAGTGAGTAGGTCCTGTGCTCCTACGAAAAACACTTTTAAGCTTGCCCTTGTTTTAACCACCTGTACTTTGGAGAGCAGGAGTGAGTAAGTAATCTACCCAGGAGACGAAAGACAACTGTTACATAGATTCTCAGCTCTACCACATCTGTCTTAGTAACTTGTGCCCGTGATGAAAGTTGTTTGTACTGAATGCAGGGCAGTGTGGGCCTTGGGCAAAATCTTTAAATAGTCAAGTTTGACTTCCAACTATTCACTCTGCTTGGACCTGCTGCAACTCAGCCAGTTGTTAGCTAATCCTAAATTGGTAATGCCTCTTGGGGATATTTGAATTTTCCTAGCCAAGTTTTGAAGGATGAAGTTCTTTAAAGAATACAGCATTTGCTTTTTTTTTCCCCTTTGAAGTATTTTAACCGTACATTTCTTGCCTTCCTTAGTTTTCAATGCAACTTCTTTGAAAGTAAAGTAAATTGTTATGAATTTTCTAGTCTGGCATCATGGATCAGTTAGGATGCCTTTACCTGTGATAACGGAAAACCAAACAAGAAGTAGCTTGAACAGTAAGAAAAACCTGTCTAGTGTGACCAGAAGTGCTGAGGTAGTATGGTTCAATTAATTTCACAGCTCAGTTACATCCTCAAGCATCTAGATTTTTTTCATGTTTATACTCTGCTGAACTCAGCCTGTTGGTTTTCCTCTTGGGACCATGAGAGGAGCTAGCCTAAGATGGCTGTGTCTTTCTAGGTATCACATGTAGAAGAAAATGTCCAAATGTAGAAAAAGAGACTGTTTCTTCCTGGTGTCCTAATTTAAGATTGAAAAAGGCTTTCCCAGAGAACAATCTTCATCCTACTCTATCCCTTATGTCTCACTAGCCAGAATTGTTTATATGTTTATTTCTAAACCAGCATCTGGCAAAGGAAGTGAGATCACACCTCCTAGGGCTGAGGAAGGTCCCCAAGTCCTTTGGAGCAAACAGCCATCTGTATTTGAATAAGACCAATAAGCAAAGAGAGAAACCACAATTGGTAGGCAACTAATACCATCCACATCACAGATAGCCTTCAATTTGACCAAGAGACCTGGTCATTGGTCTCTTATCAAGAATTTATTTTGTGTATCTTTTTCTGTTGACTTGAGTAACTCTAGTTCTGTTGACTGTAACTCTAATGTAGAAGCCTGTGAGGCAAATTGATTTTACAAAAACATAATTTTCTAAGCCTGTGGGTTCTTTCATGTTGAAATATGACTCAACATTCTCTTAATTGTTTTCTACACAATATAATACTATCTGCAAATTGTTCTTGTGTTTCCTCCTCTGACTACAGTTATTTTCCGGTTTATGAAGATGCTTTCCCACTACAATAGCATTCATTCACCACCACCACTGACATCTTGCCTCTAATAGTCTCCTCCTACCACAGTTCACCTCCCATTCCAGGACCCTTATTTAAATATCCCTCACTCCATGCCAGAGACAAGTCTTAGTGGTACAGTGATGCTAGAGGCCCAACAGCAGCTGTGTATCTAGTCACTTGGTTTCTACTTAGAATTGATGGTTACTTCAGGGATGAAGAAGGATAAGGAAATAGAGGAAATAAACAACCAACAACAGGTTGGTCAGTAGGGAAGAAAGGCAGCAGTGGAGGCAGGCAAGAGAGATAAAATGGGATACCTGGAGCTGCCAGCCAGATCTAAGTCCAGTTGTTTCCATGTGGTCGGGAGAAGTACCATTGGAACGAGGTTAGAAGGTGTTACCCTGGCGGAGGTGGCCTCACCAAGCATTTGACAAGCTCCACTGCCTGGATATGACATCTTGAAAGTGGTATGGGTTTAGCCTTTCTGTACTGTAGGATCTGTTTCGGAGGATAATGGTTCTATAATAGCTATTTTGCCTTAGGCATAAGAAAAGAAATATCAGTAGAGTGGCATGAGAGCTCAGAGATGATAGTAATTCATTGATTTTAAAAAAGTGACTTAATTTAGTTTGGTTACTGATATGTAACCAACTAAATTCTAGCTTATCCCCAGATTAGAAAACCAAAGGCTAAAACCTAAGAGCTGATGGACAGTTATAGTTCTAGACTTTCAGCAAGTCAACCCATTGGTGATATTTAAAGTCTTTCTGTCTTTCTTAAGTGGAATTCTTTTCAGTAGTCTCTCCTTTTTTGTCATCTATTACCTAACACTCACCTTAAAGATCTTTAAATTTTTAATTAGAAATAATAGTCCTCCCTCACCCCTGAGTGAGTTATATGTCTTGAAAGTTCTAAAATTTCTTAAATAATGTAAAAAGATTCAAAACTGAATTGTCACTTTTGTCATCTTTAAGTAGAATGTGTACATTTTTTCCATAGAAGAAATTTAAATATGCAGAAGAGGTGAACCTACCTGTCTCTCATCTGGATTTTCTTTAATGTCACATTTGCTGATAATTGGACTTGTCTGTAACTGTGGTGAAGGTTGAGATAAAAATCTGTGCAGTCAATTCTCCCTTGTTAAAAATACCTTTAAAAAAATTCTTCCAAATTAAAACATTCGTTTAACTTCTGGTCAAATACCTCCTGCTTCAAACTGGAGTGAATTTCCACAATGAAGAACTGAAAACAAAAGACTTTTTAAAAGTAGTCTCCTGCTAACATTTCTTTTACATGTCCTGTTCTTCTTCTTCACTCTTCTTGTTTTTCTCTACTCAAGTACTGAATACTTGCTGACCTTCAGAAGATAGTCTTCAGACTTAATGCTAAAGATAGAGCATAGATGAATATATGTGTTCTAGATTTTATAAAGAGAAACAGTAGCTTTAGAGAGATAAAGAGTCTGGATGAAGGAGAGACAGATAAGGACAAGGCTATAGTTGGCCAGGTCAGAGCTAGAGAAACATTGAGTGGGCGGAGAGCGACAGAAAAGGCATAAGGCTAGCTCAGGGAGACACGTTTGGGGGCAGGCAGGCTCAGTACAGCAAGATAAGGATGTTGGCTAAGAACAGAAGAGACATTAAAAGGAGTCCAGGAAACTAAGTGAGAAAGGAGAGGGTCAGAATGTAGAGGGAGTACAGAAACATAAATGCAGATCAGACCAAGAGAGAAGAGATGAGAAAGTAAAGTAAATGCACAAGGAAGACCAAAATTAAAAAAGCCAATGTATACCAGAGCAAGCAGAGTCAGGTTATAGCAAAGGTAGTGGCATAGCCTTTTAGAAGACAACATGGAAGCAGGAAGGAGATAGCTATGAGACTGACCAGGAACAGAGATGGTTAAATTGAGACCATACACAGTACAGAGTGCAAACAGTAACATTCGATGGATGCAGAAAGAACGAAAAGGTAGGTAGAAACCAGTTAACTGCAACTATAACAAGGCTTTTAAACTACAAGGTGAAAAGAGACAGATTCGGTACAGAGAGGTGCCCAGCCGGCCCAGACTCAGTGGGGGGAGCAGATAACTGGAACAAAAAGGCTGTGAAACAGAATGGTTTACAAAACAGCCCTGGGCACAAGCCAGAGGCACAGATCAACAAGGTTTGGGCACCTGGAAAGAGCACATTTTTTTTTTTTTTTTGATAGCAAAAGTGGCAGTGGGCTTGTAAATATCCAGAGGGAGAACAGGAGGGATAGAATAAGCCCATGATTACCTCCAGAGGGTGATCCGGCAGGCACAGTGTTCCTAGGTGTAAACGTAATGGGTCAAGCAGATACGTGGATGGAAGTAAAAAACTCAAGTAGATATTGGTGGGCCCAGGAAGAAGTAAAGAGCAATGAAGTAAGCAGAAATAAAGTAGGACCAAAGAGAAGGGAAAACAGTGAATGGTTTCTGAGAGAGAAATACAGGACATCAAGGTAAATGAAGAAGTGTTCATTAGGCTCAGATGAGACAGGGCTCCACACAGGAAACAGTCTAGGATCCATGGAAAAGATTCATGGAAAAATGGAAGAGAAATAAAGGAGAAACGAGCCACGAGAGTCAGTCAGTAGACACTCGAGGGAGTACAGCAAAAGGTGTTGGCAAAGATATAGGGCAGGCACTAAGTAAGCAGGTAGTTCATGAAACATAAAGATAGTTTATGGGATAAAACATAGCTTTCTGAACAGAGGGAGAGGTATGCATAGAAGTTGATGCAGAAAAGGTATCAGTGGCAGGCAGAGAAAGACCAGGTGTGAGCTTTGACACACAGAGAATCAGGTACATTAAAAAGACTGTGGAATGGACAGAAAGTGAAACAAGCAGACAAAACAAGGAATAGCAGAAAGACTGAAAACTTGACTTAACTAATAGGAGGTAACGTAAGTGACTAGAGAAAAATAAGGAATGATCAGGCCTGGAACAGGCTAAGAAGATCATAGGTGGCAGAGGTAAAAAGCAAAACAAAATAGACTGAGAAATAGATCCTGGTTACTGCAGGGTAAAAATAATGGTTGGGGATGGGTAGGAGAGTCGGCATAGGTACAGAAATGGAAAGATACAACTCAGTAGAAAAGAGGTTAATTCTGCATAATGATATGCCTTATTTGGTGAATAGCAGGAGAGGAACATTAATTCTAAGTTAAGGCTGGTTTTGTAGAATACTTTGGTAGCTTCTTAGCACGTAAAGAGACACACAGAACCACTCTGAATCATTCTTGGTTCAGATGAGAGAGTGTTTTTAAAAGTGTAACATGTTTTGTTTGTTGAGGGTTTTTTTGTTTTTAAACAAAGTACTCATGAAAGGTATAACAGGGATTTTTGCCAGACTAGTATCTTTAAGTGGATTATGTCACCTGTATTACTCTCTCCTATCCTTAAGTAGATTTACTGAAACATCTTAAATTATGAAACCTCATTAATTTATATATACACCAGGTGATCCTGTTTTTGAGGAAGTTAAATACAAATATGATACCTTAAGTTGTAAGAGGTTTCTCAGAATTGTTTAAGCATGTGTGCATGATTGCTAGACAGCATTTATTTGTGATTCTTCAGTAACTACCCCCCTGCTGCACTTGTTTTCCAATACCAAGACTTTACTTTTTCTTCTTTCTGCCCTCTTCTAATCTTCTTTATAGCAAGGACCGTGCAGCAACTACTGCTGGAGCCGCTGGCCTGGCAGGTGGGCACCACCGGGAAGCATGGGCCACCAAGGGTCCCTCCTATGAGGACTTATACACTCAGAATGTTGTCATTAACATGGATGACCAGGAAGATCATCGAGCCTCGCTGGAGGGGAAATCTGCCAAAGAGAGACCCATTTGGTTGAGAGAGAGCACTGTCCAAGGAGCATATAATTCTGAAGAGATGAAGGACGGTAAGAGTAGAAGTCAGTAAAATGAATGTCTTGGGCTCAGTAGAAAAGGAACTTGCCTTAGTGGGCAGTTCTTAGTTTTATTGGTAACTCATTATGTTTGTTTTATAAAGCATGTGCATTATAGCAGGAAGTAAGAAATTAAGCAATAAGCATTAAGACCAACGAATATATATTTGTATTACCCTTCAACTTAGTTGAAATAATAAAACATTTTTTAAATCTCCATATTTAGGTTTAAGAAATTGCCATTTCATTGTCTTAATTTTGCGGAAAAGTGCTATTACGTTCAAAGTGGCCAAATTCACCTCTTCTTTATTCTTTTGTTGCCCTAACTTCTATGCCTTTTTATTTCTCTGAATTGGGAGCCAAAACTATATACGAGTCCAAACTTTTATATGTTGTCTCCTCATGAACACTAAGGAGTTTGTGCTGTCCGAAATATATAAAAAGAAGTACCGGAGTAAAGGATTGAGGATTCTTTCCATCCAAGAAGATTGACAGAACTCCATTTTAGATTTAAGAAATCTCAGTGATCCATAAAGGGTTGAGAATTACATAATAACAAGCAGTTTGAAAACTACAACATTTTGCTTTTTAAAACTTTAAGGATTCAGAGACTGTGGGTGGTGATGTTTAGGAGTATATCGAAAATACAAGATTCAGGCAGGTCTAAGATTACTCAGAAACTGAGAAGCAGAGATGAAATGGAGTCTGTACCCCTGGTTATGTTTCATCAGCATTAGAATATTCCCAGGTTATGTATCATTTCTGACATATCACCCGAGTATTATTCTGGAATGGTAAAGAATGATCAGTAACTGAAAACCACTTGTTTTTTGGTATTTCTCTAACCTCTTTTCCCTTTATGATTAGCATTTCTTTACTAATTATAGCGTACTGTGTATGCTAATAATTAAAAAGTAGTGTGGAGTTGGGTGGTGATGGTAAAATCAGGTAATACCTCTACTGTGATTCTCTTTGGTGTTTGAATTCCAGTTGGAAAAAAAGGTTTTCTTGGGAACCATACTACACTCTCCTTCCTACTGATTAGCTTGGCTCTAATGTTTAGTTATTTTGATTCAAATTGTTTTAGATTATATAGGAGTGAGGCTGTCAACTATTGAGGAGGCTTATTTTCTCCAACTTGGCCTCTTGCCTGTCCTTAAAGCTACCAAACCTTTTCTTTGAACTTAGAAACAAAATTAAATAAAATAAAACAATTAGCCCATATCATATGTAATTAGGCTCATAAGCTTAACATTCGATGTTTTCAATTCCTAGAATGATAGAATTTGAATCATAAGGGCCTTTTTAAAAAGTCACAGTCTACCCAATTCAGATCTGTGAATATTTCTTTCTATATAAATTAGGATACAAGATGTCTAAATTTGTTTAAATTTTATGATAGAATAGACTCTATCTAGTGAATATGTAAAGTGAGTCTTACTTGTCCAACGCTTTTGTTTTCTAATGTTTATCTATCTTTGAGAGAGAGAGAGAGAGAGAGACAGAGTGTGAGTTGGGGGAGGGTCAGAGGAAGAGGGAGACACAGAATCTGAAGCAGACTCCAGGCTCTGTCTGAGCTGTCGGCACAGAGCCCAATGTGGGGCTCAAACTCAGGAACTGTGAGATCATGACCTGAGTGGAAACCGGATGCTTAATCAACCGAGCCACCCAGGTACCCCTTGTCCAACACTTAATTTTCCTCAGACTTCAAGTCATTTTAATATCTTTCAGAATTTTATAGACTTTATCACGTGCTCATTACTATACTGAAAGCTGCTTTCCTCATAAGTAGGCTTCTTCCCCCAAGCCACCTCCATCTACATTTTTTGTTTTATTTAATTATCTTTTTCTGGACCTTTTCCCACCATAATATACTTGAGATCCAGTAACCAGAACAGAACATGTTGTCCATGCATAGATTCATCATTAATGACTTGAGTTTTACTTCCAGTATCCTGGTTTTTACCTGATGCTTTACTTGTTGCTCTGGGTCTAGAAGGATATTAAGACCAACAACTTCAGAAACAGGTACAGGGATTTTTAAAGACCCTCCCCTGCCCTGTATCAGATAGCTTGGACCTGGTCTTTTCAATATATTTTAGGTTATTGTTCGGTAGGCAGATTTTCTTATACTTGCCAGTGTAGAAGAAATCTGCCAGTTTTCTGCCCACTTATACAACTTTCAGTTTTTCCTATGTTTGTTTGTTTTTTGCCACCAGCTTGGCCTTTAAGCATCCAGAAATGCTTAGCATCATCAGTGAACTCGACAGTCTCCTGTTATATACATCTTTGTAATTTATAACTCTATTAAATAAGACTGTGCCTAGAACTAGTGTTTCTACTTTACCATCCAGAAATTTGCTCATTTATCCTTATTTTCTTTCTGTCTTCATCTGTAACAGAATGGTTCCTTTTTCCCCCAAACCTCTCAAGATCCTTGTCATAAATCTTTTAGATATGACTATTTAGTTTATAAAACTAAATTGCTTTGCCCCTAATTTTATATTTACTTTAAACATTAATCAAAATACTATGTTGGTAATATTAAGCTTATTGGAAAATTCTTATCAAAGCAATGATTGCCTTAGAGACAGTTCCTTGTCTTTTTTTTCCCCTATTGAAATACTGCATTGGCAGTAAGGACTCTGGGCTGGGGGTGGGGGGGAGCCTCAGCTTTCAGCAGTATTTTAAAGTAGTGAAGTTTGACTTTAATTTTCATTTTTACATCCATGTTATCAAAAGCCTATTTTCTCTAACTTGAACTTTTAACTTCTCAGTTCTTGTTTACCTTCCTGTCTCTTAGTTGCCCAATCTCTTCTCTCAGGAGTTCTACACTTTCTAAATTGTCTAGGGTTATACTGATCCATTCTATTGAGTTAATGAGAAGATGCTTTCACTTCATTTATGGCCAGAATTGGTCATTTCTGGGCTTTTTTGTTTTTAAGTTTATTTATTTGTTTTAAGAGAGAGCATTCATTCATGTGTGCACAATTTATTTGTTTTAAGAGAGAGCATTCGTGTGTGCACAATTCGGGGAGTGGCAGAAAGGAAGGGAGAGAATCCCAGGCAGGCTCCACACTGTCTGCCACACTGCGTGGAGCCCAGTGAGGGGCTCAAACTCATGAATGTGAGATCATGACCTGAGGCCAAGTCAGACACTTAACTGACTGAGCCACCCAGACGCCCCATTTCTGGGCTTTCTGTTGTTGATGATGATGGATAACACTAATCAAAGTGCCAGGTTTATACTTAGTCCCCACAATTATCCAGTGAGGTATATATTATTATTTTTTCCCTTTGTATACTTGAGAAAATTGAAGCAGAGAGAGATGAAGTAACTTGGCCAAAATCATACAGTTAATAAATGTTAGAATCAAGACTTGAATCAGAGAGTTAGGTTCCAAAGAATATTTTTAATCCTTTTATGTTTTATTGTTTAAAAATTTTTTTTTAATGTTTATTTTATTTTTGAGAGAGAGAGAGACAGAGCGTGACCAGGGGAGGGGCAGAGAGAGTGGGAGACACAGAATCCAAAGCAGGCTTTAGTGTCTGAGCTGTCAGCACAGAGCCCGATGTTGGGCTTGATCCCACAAACTGTGAGATTATGACCTGAGCTGAAGTCGGACACTTAATCGACTGAGCCACCCAGGAGCCCCACTTTTTTTTTTTTTTAATTTTTTAATGTTTATTTATTTATTTTTAAAGAGAAAGATTACACACACAAACAGGAGAAGGGGCAGAGAGAGAGAAGAGACAACATCCCAAGTGGGCTCTGTAACATGGGGCTCAATCCCGCGAACTGTGAGGTCACCACCATAGCCCAAATCAAGAGTTGGATACCCAACCAACTGAGCCACCCAGGCATCCCTAATTCTTTTATATTTTTTTAATGGTAGTATATTTGGTATTCAGAATACAGAATACAAATTTTTCTTTAATTTTTTATTTGTAATTTTTCAGGCATGATGTGTAGACAGAATGATAGGAGGTGTGTGGTGAGAGAAGCTTCATTCCTGATACTAGATTCCTTTTTATGAAGAGTTCAAAGTACCCTTAGTTTATTTCAGAAAAATAAAGCTGCATTTATTCACTTATTCATCAAATATTAATTCAGTGCCTAATAAGTGATAGGCCCTATTTGGGGTGCATGGAATATCTCATTGAATAAAAAAAAAAAAATATCTGCTTGTGGAGAACCTACATCCTGGGAAAGGAGGTGACAAAGACAGTAGACATAAATTATTATGTTGGAAAATAAGTGCTATGGGGAAAAGAAGAGAGCATTGGGAGTATAGGATGGGGTGAATTAAAAGAAGGCAACATTTGAGGGACGCCTGGGTGGCTCAGTCGGTTAAGTGTCCGACTTCGGCTCAGGTCATGATCTCACGGTTCGTGGGTCTGAGCCCCACATCAGACTCTGTGCTGACAGCTCAGAGCCTGGGGCCTGTCTTCGGATTCTGTGTCTCCCTTTCTCTATGACCCTCCCCTGCTCACTCTGTCTCTCTCTCTCAAAAATAAATAAAAACATTAAAAAATTTTTTTAAAAAAAGAAGGCAACATTTGAATGAAAACATAAAAGATGTGAAAGATTCAGCTATGTAGATACATAGAGGAAAAATATCCCAGGTAGAGGAAATGGGCAGTACAAAGGCCCTAAGGTAGCAGTGAGTGTGGTATATGCAGGGAATATCATGGGGGCTACTATGGCTGGAGCAGAATAAGCAAAGGGAAAGAGAAAAGGTAAGTAAATGAGCAGGAGCAGTTCTAGATAATGTAGGACTTTATTGACCGTTGTAAAGCTTTGGTCTTTTACTTTCTAAGCAAGATGAGAAGCCCTGTTTGTGATTTCCTATTTTGCCAGCTACTATACTTGGTCCTTCATAGACATAATTACATCTGTTCTTACCTAGATCGATGTTTTTATCACTCCATTTTACAAGAAAAGGTACTGAAGTTCAGAGACTAAAAACTTGCCCAAAGCAGTGTAGCTTGCATGTAAAAGAACCAGGATTCGAATCCAGACTATGTTACTCTTAGAACACTTGCACTTAAACCATGCTACTTAAATTCCAGTTTGTGAGAAACATTTTGAATCTCTTTATGGACAGTTACTCAAAAGGTGGAACTTTATAATATGCCATATTTAAATATTAAAATATTATATATTTTATTAGTTATAAAGGAATGCCATTTATATTTAAGGATATTGATTTTCTGGGTTTTTCCTTCCAGGTGGCATAGATATAGACGCGTTTCAGGAGCATGAGGAGGGCCGTGCAGGGCCAGATGATAATGAGGAGGTCATGCGAGCACTGCTCATTCATGAGAAGAAGACCCCCTCTGCCACAGCAGGCTCAGTGGGGGCGGCTGCTCCTGTCACTGCTGCCAATGGCAGTGACTCGGAGAGCGAGACCAGTGAGTCAGATGATGACTCCCCACCTCGACCGGCAGCTGTGGCAGCACATCATCGGGATGAGGATGAGGAGGAGGACGATGAGTTTGAGGAAGTAGCAGATGACCCCATTGTTATGGTGGCTGGCCGACCATTCTCCTACAGTGAAGTGAGCCAGCGGCCAGAGCTAGTGGCCCAGATGACACCAGAGGAGAAGGAAGCATACATAGCAATGGGACAACGCATGTTTGAGGACCTCTTTGAGTGAGCTTTGCCTACCTTGTCTTCCTTTCTCCAATGCTAATTTCAAAAAGAAATTCCCTACCTTTGAAGAAAAGTGTTTAAGTGGTGTTCTGCCCTTCTTGAAGTAAAGCAGCTCAAGAATAATGGGAGAGAAAGTTTGATTTTTATGCCAGAAGCTTCCCCAAAGGTAGGTTGGCAACCAGCATTTCCTTCCCTGCTATTACTACAGTATTAATACCTTACTGTATTTCAAATTTACCTAATCTTTTTCCTTTCCTTTTTAACCCCCATTTTTCTCCCCTTCTGAAATGAATGCAGGAGATCTGTGAGGCAGTCTTCCTGTCTACTTGTAGAAGCCCACTATGATAGGTTATACTAATTCACTGATTACGTCCTTTTTGTTCTGACCAAGCATTCCCAACAATTCCTGATATTGCTGCCAAGAAGTTTGGCAGCAGGCAAATCATTGATGAGTGACAGAAAAAAAAATCTTAAAACTTCTTATTGCCACACAGTTGAGGATTGGAGTCAATATGTAAGAGTCCGATGAAGAGGGATGGATATATCTAAATCTCATGATTAATATCTAAACCAAAATTTGTGTCTTTCGGGCTGACTTGACTTATAGTCTGTTGTTTTGCTTAATGCCTTTTGGTTTGGATGTTGGATGATAGAAAACAGAATGTATACTTGGTAAGCCCTTGTGAAGAAAATAGAAAAAAACATGGATATAGGACAAAGAGTTCCTGTACAGGGTTTAAGAATGAAGAGTATTGGGAACAGTGCCTTTTAGAATTGCCTGAATTTGTGCTGATTTGGACATCCTTTATGGAAAGCTGACTGGTTCCCTTCTTTTTCCTATCTTCCACAGTGGTATAAATTGTTGAATGAGGCCGTTCCAGCAGAAATCAGCATATAAAAATTATTACTCCTCTCTTTTTTCCCTCTCTCAACATCATTGAAGGCCTTCTTTGTCTCTCTTTTGATTTTTGTCCGACATATTATTTTAGAGTGCATCTAGTGCATTGTTGAACATTGTAACCTCAAGGAACGTAGTTTACTTTGGTCAGTGTAGCATGGTATTATTCCCTAAGGCAGAACTTTAAAAATAAAGAACATTCATGCAAGAGTCTATAGCAACTGTATTTTTTTTAATATTTTTCCTTGCATTATAATTTTTAAGTATTTATCATATTATAGTACATGTGTGAAGATAGATTTTAGAACATCTGAGCCTTGTAATGAAGTGATGTTTCATTTACTTGGGTTGTATTAATGATTGAATATTGACAATAAATCTATTTTATACCAACTGAAATTTGTTAATTTCTAGCTCTGTAACATCTTGAAGCATAATTAAAAAGAATGCTCTTCCCATTAAAACAGTGTTTCAGACTTTTTTCTCTCAATAGTTCTCTTTCAAATAACAGATGCGGTTGTATGTGGTCTAAATTTTTTCTGGCAATAAGCTGCCTTAAGAATGACTTTTATGTATGTATCTTGTATGTATGGGCCTATTCAACTTAAAACATTTTTTTTAACATTTTTATTTATTATTGAGAGACAGAGGGAGATAGAACATGAGCATGGGAGGGGCAGAGAGAGGGGAGACACAGAATCTGAAGGAGGCTCCAGGCTCTAAGCTGTCAGCACAGAGCCTCATGCGGGGCTCAAACTCACAAACTGCGAGATCATGACCTGAGCCGAAGTCGGATGCCTAACTGACTGAGCCACCCAGGCACCCCCTATTCAACTTTTAAACATTGTTTTTAAACTTTCATAGTTCTAGGAATAAATTCATTTAAGTAAAATATTAATCAGGTTGTTTATTTACTTACTTATTTTTATTTAAGTAATTTTTATATCCAACGTGGGACTTGAACTCACAGACCCCCAAGATCAAGAGTCACACACTCTTCCGACTGAGTCAGCCAGGCTCTGCTAATCAGATGATTTAAAATGTAGTTGTAGGTGAACTGTCAGCTCTTTATTTCAATAAATGATTGTTTCTTGCTATTTTTTCTTGACTCTGACTTGCATGTTCTACATCTGAGAGCTACTGTTCTAGTTTTTCTTTCCTGTTATCTATCAACTTCTTAAAGAATCATGTAGACTAGTTGCATATTTCTTTCCTCTCCTTTTTACAGTCTGTGTCTTGCCCAATTACTACACGGAAATGGCTTTCTCCAGTCCTAATTGTCCAATGTAACAGCCATTTATTCCTCAGCCTTTGTGACTGCTCTTCAGTATTTGATGCTATCAATTCATCTTTCTCCTTGAAACATTTTCACTTGATATCCTAGCCATTATGCTGTCTTGGATCTCCTTACTTCATTGGCTATTCCTTCTCAGTCTTCAGACTTTATTTCCTCCTCTGCTGTATTTATGCTCTATCTTTAAGCATAACTCAAGGCCTAGTTCTTTCTGTGTGTGTGTGTGTGTGTGTGTGTGTGTGTGTGTGTGAAATTTGTGTTACAGAAGAATGTCACAAGTGAAGACACTAGTATGAATAAGTATATGGTGCAGCAGTGTTTGAAATAGAATATCGATACATAGATATATTAAATATGCATTGATCAGGAATTAAATCATTTTACCATGAAGTTCTGTAGCCATTAAAAACAATGTATTGATAGGCAAGGATATCCATTATGTGTTAAGTATAGAAGGATTCTGGTTTTCTACATGTGTATGTGTAAAGAAGAAAGTATCTAACATATAGTACTTACTGTGTGTCTTTACATCTGTTAACTCATTTAATCCTTTATAACAAACTTGTGAGGTAGACATTTGTATTTAAAGATATATATAATTAGGGATTCCAGTTACAGCAGTCTTAATGGGTTATAGTAGGAAAGATATTCCCATTTTGTAAAAAGAATCAAGTGGACATTTAAAGAAGCTCTTGTGGAAAATATGCAGTAGAATTAAAGAAATAGGGAGACAAAAGCAAACTTTTTTGTTAGACTAGGATTTTTAGGTGTGACTTACTTTTTTAAAATCCTGGGTTTATCATTTCCTTAGAGAAATATCTCTGATTTTATGCCCAAAATTAATAGGAAAATATGATTTAATATGTAAAATTTTGGACATTACCCCCATATTTCAATAATATACCTAGGGATTCAACAGAGTTTGATATTACTTCATTGAACAGATTTATGTCTGTAGAATTGCACAGTAATCTGGTGAGAAAAGCCAGGTAGACCAAAAACGGGAGCCCTGCCAATTATCAGCCTCTGAAGCTCTAGTAAGGGCAGGCTCACCAGCAAAGTTGGTCGATAGATGTAGTCAGTTTCTGTTGAGCTCAGGATGGCTGGAATTGTTACACTCACAGCCTGTAATAAGGATTGGCTAGGAACTCCTTGTCTCTGAGTGAGTTATTAGAACTTAAGTATCAGCTGCCCGGGTGTCCCAACCTTTCACTGCCCATTAAGATTTAAATAAAGAACATTTTTATCCTAATATAATGGGATACTTCTTACAATATTGTTTCTCTTTCTCTGGTGGGGAGAGTTGTGGAAGGGGCAAGTGTGGTTTATATCCTCCTGCTCTGCCTTCCTGCTTTCCTGGCTTCTCCACATCTCCTCCCCACCATCTATACCAACTCCCACAGTGCCATCAACACAAGGCCATGTAGCAGATACTCACTGAAGTTTTTACAGTAGTGGGCAGGAGATGGGCAATGAGAGGGCGTTTTATCTCAGCACTGCAGTGTCTAATATAAGAGTAGATCATATATATCGTTGTTCTTAAAGAGTCTCTGCCATCCTTACATGTCTCATCCCAAGTCCAGCCTTCAAATCTTTCTAAAAGTTCAGCCTCCTGTTTCCCTCTCTTCATCATGCCTTTTTTCCCAAAGGCCTTGGAAAGTTATAAATGTATTAGAGAAAATAACTTATTTATTTTGTTCCTATTTCAAGTAGTGCCTTGAAAGCTTTTATATCCGAAGTGGCCTATCCAAGATGGTTCCCTAACCAAGGTGCCATATTCCCACTGTTAAGAGTCAGCATGAGAGGTTAATTGGCTCTAAAAGGAAATTTTTCTCTTTCCACTACACTAAAAAATATTATTCATTATACTTTGCTAAAAGTCAAATGAACAACAATGATGAATAACAATCTTGGCCTTTAGGTGATCCATAACCTTATATCTGGTAAAAAAAAAAAAAAACAAAAAAACAAAAAACTGCTTTAATTCTGGCTGCCCTTGAAGCCTTTTTCTCATTTACTTGCCCCTGTTTCCCAAAATGGTACTTATGGAGTATTGTTAATACTTAAGGAATATTAAGTTTAAATTATTAAAAAAAATTATCCAGGGGTGCCTGGGTGGCTCAGCCGGTTAAGCATCCAACTCTTGGTTTCGGCTCAGGTCAAGATCTCACGATTTTGTGAGTTTGAGCCCTGCATTGGGCTCTGCACTGAGAGCGCGGAACCTGCTTGGGATTCTCTGTCTCCCCTCTCTCTGCCCCTCCCCTACTTGTGCTGTCTCTGTCAAAATAGATAAATAAACTTAAAAAAATTAAAATAAAAAAAATCACCCAATTTTACTTGCCTGGAACTCAGAAGACTAGGTTCTAGTCTCCGCTCCAATTAAACAGACATTTACACAGTGACATTGTTATCTGAGGCAGTCTTTCTGGGCCAGTTTCTCAGCTGTCAATAATGAGAGGATTATGTTAGGATCACAGTGATTCCTTTCTGCTCTGATATCTTATGGAGGTAAGTGGTAGGTAATAGATTTTTAAATGAGGCCTAATAACAAAAACCAAAAAGTCTTCTGATAAGCCACAGCAATTCAAACCAGGTGAAGGATATTTCAAAGGAGGGACTGGTGTAGTTGACAGGTTTAATATTAAAATGTAGTCAACTTCATCCTAAACAATTGCTAAGTAGGTTTCTCCTTTCCTACCTTGCCAAGGTACTTCACTTCTAATCATTTGAATGACTGAGGAGGAAATAATTGAATATTTTATAACTCTTTTTGGTATTGTTTTGAGAGAATTGGACACTGAATGGAACAAGATTGGGAAGAACAGTTCATTCTATCTTGTACCAGTTTGCTCAATGGCTAGATTCCCAGCCAGGACAACAGTAGAAAGACTTTAATATGTACCTTCTTGTTCTCTTTATTCCTGAGCTTAAAGTAAGTAATTAAGAAGTAGAAATCAAAAAGCAAAATATGAAAATCTTTAGAATTTAGAAATTGGTCCTATCCCACCTTCTATTTATTTAGCATTTTGTTTCCACCAAAGCTATTTCACATGTGTTATCTCTAGCAGATCTCTAGCTGGGCTACTATCACTTTGTTTTTCTTTTTTTTTTAATTTCTAAAAAAATTTTTATGTTTATTATTGATACAGAAAGGAACAGAGCATGTGTGGGGGAGGGGCAGGGAGAGGGGGAGACACAGAATCCAAAGCAGGCTCTAGTGTCTGAGCTGTCAGCACAGAGCCTGATGTGGGGCTTGAACCCACAAACCGTGAGATCATGACCTGAGCTGAAGTTGGACGCTTAACCGACTAAGCTACCAGGCGCCCCACTTTGTTGTTCTTTAAATACTTAAAAATCTCTTGCAAATGAGGAAGATTTTCAGAAAGGCGTCTTTTCTGTTGGCTTTTAATATAAAAGAAGCAAACTGAACAAGGTAAGTTCGGGTACTCTGAAGCTATGTAAAGCCAAATGGGTTGAGGAAAGAGTCATGAAATTTTATTTCTTCCTTTGAAGAGCTAAAGGAATGAACTAATTGTGGTGTGCCCTGAAGGAAAGAAACAAGCCCCTTAACTTCTCTTTAGAAAGAGCTTCACGTCCTTCTGAGTACTAGAGGATGCCTTTCTTCCATTTGCAAAGCAGATAGGCCGAGTATACAACCCAGTTTCAGCAATCAACCCACATTTCCCATCACACAAAAGTACATTATCGCCCACCTAATGTAAATAAGTCTGAGAAACTAGTCTGAAAAGAAGGCTGGTTGCCAGGTCCTAAAGTGCCTTGAATCATGTTAAGACACAGGATGGTTGTACAGTTTAGTTGTTGTTATATAAATGTATTAATTATTTAAAAATTTATCCAATAATAAATATATATAGTTTTAAAAAAAGAATCCCCTCCCAGCCCATCCCGATCTCACTACCCTGAGGTAACCATTATCGATAGTTTAATGTGTGTATCCCAGACCTTCTCTAGGCCTTTAGCAACAATCTACACATGATACCCCTTGACACAGTGTAATGTTTTTTAAATAAATCCAACCACATCCACATTGCCAGTTGCTTTTGAAGTATCTTGGATATCTTTTCACATTAATATATTCAGATCTGCTTCATTTTTAAAAATAAGGACTAGATAGAATTTTATAATACAGTTGTATGATGGTTTATGTAAGGTTCCTTACTGAATGGCATTTAGGTAGGATCTAGTTTTTCACTATTAAAATAACCTTATTCTTTTCATTTTTTGAGTATTTCTGTAGGATAGAATCATAAAGGAGAACCAACCAAAGGGCATGTCCACTTTAAACTTTGATAGGGTAATGCCAAATTTCTCTTCAGAAAGATTGTTGGAGAATTGTAAGCAGGGGAACAATTTGTATAGTTGACGTTAGGTTGGAGTTTCAAACTGGAGATTATTGAGGCAATTTCAGTAGTCTTGGTGAGTAATTTGGTCTCGCGAACTGTCCAAGTCAGTGGGGATGGAAAGGAGGGGACAGATTTGGTGACTGGATAGGGCAGTAGAAACTTGGTTGAAAGTCAGGTTTCTGACTGGGTGGTGGTTCTATTTACTAAGATTGTAAATCCAGAAGGAGAGGCAGGCTTTGCTCCTGTTTCTGCTCCCCGTCTCCATAACTGGCACCACCATTTATTTCAACTATATATTCAACTATATACTCTATAGTTAGATGAACTATAGTTCAGATGAACTATATGAATGAAAATGAACTTTCTTTTTTTCATCTCCCATGCAATTCATCAGCATGTCCTATAGATTCAAAATATAATCTAAGTTATATAATCTAATATTGAAGATAGAGCTGACAGGAATTGGTGATAAACTGAAAGTATCTTCTAAATCCGACTCCTCACTACTTCTACCCCTACCAGCCTACTCTACGCCACATCAACTCTCGCCTTGTCTGCTGCAGCAGCCTGCCAACTGGTCTCCCCACTTCCACTCTTAAACCAGCCCCCAAAACATGCAGGGATTTGACCATTCCCCACACACAGACTTTTAAAAATGTAAATCAGATGATCCTTCCCCTGCCTTAGAACCTTTATTGATTTTTTTCTTAGAATAACATCCAAACTCGTTACCCTTTTCTTTAGGCCTTAAGTGGTCTGGCCCCTGGCTACTTTTATGACCACATCTCCTACTCTTCTCCTTGTTAACTACTCTCTAACCACAATGATATTCTCTGTTTTGGAAATATGCCAAGCTTCTTTCTACCTTAGGTGTTTGTCCTGTTTTCTCTACATGAAACATTCTTCTCCACGCTTGTCCCTGTTACTTTATTTTCAGTTTAAATGCCACCTTCTCAGACACACCTCTGCCCTATTAGCTAAAGTAGTCCTCTCTTCCACTTAAGGTATTTTCCTGTTTTATTTTCTTCATAGCAAAACTGCTATTTTAAATGAACTTGCTTATTTTTCTTTAATTATTTATGTCTCTCAACTTCTCACCTAAAAGACTATAAACTCCCTGAAGGCAGGATAGTAGCATATAGAATTCTAGCACATTGTAGGCCCAGTAAGTGTTGAATGGATGGAGAGACCGATGACTTGGCATAAGGCGAACATAGCCCTTTCCCCACCAAGACTAATCATTTTGTTCCTGCCTGAATTGTGTGTGTGTGTGTGTGTGTGTGTATTCTCTTAATCAGTTAATTATGTTCACTTGTGGTTCATTGTACCTAGAGCTGTGTCTTCAGGACTAACAATGAAGGGTGCCAGAATATAGCTTCTTGGGCATAGCCATTGAGACATCTAGAAGCTTCAATTCTGGGGAACCATTAGCTTTAATGTACATGGAAAGGTAATTTAGTGAGTATTTTTTCTAAGGCTGCACTGCCCAATAAGGTAGCCCCTAGCCACATGTGGCTACTGACTACTTGAAATGTATGTAGTCCAGATTGAGATGTGCTATAAATATAAAATACATACCAAAATTTTGAAGACTCAGTATGGGAATAAAGAATGTAAAATACCATATTAATAATGTTTATATTGGTTATATGTTGAAAAAATAATACTGTAGATAGGTTAGAGGAAATGTACTATTAAACTAATTGCACCTGTTTTACTTAAAAAATTTTTTTAATGTTCATTTATTTTTGAGAGAGACAGAGTGTGCGTGGGGGTGGGGCAGAGAGAGAGGGAGACAGAATCTGAAGCAGGCTTCAGGCTCTGAGCTGTCAGCATAGAGCCCGACGCAGTGCTCAAACTCAAGAATCACGAGATCATGACCTTAGCTGAAGTCAGACGCTTAACTGACTGAGCCATCCAGGTGCTCTGCACCTGTTTCACTTTATTATGGGATGTTAGAAGATTTAAAATGGCAAAAAAGACTCACATTTGTAGCTTGCATTGTATTTCTAATGGACAGCACTGATCAAGGGTATTTTCTTCAGGTGTGAGAGTTACATGTATTGTACTTAGTGATTATTTGCATTTTTCCTTATATACAATTTTTGACCTAAATGCTGTGCTCACCCTGCTTTCTTCCCTGGCCCTCTACCAGAAAGGTAGGCATTGTCTTGTCTGTAAGCTCTTTGTTCTTGGGAACAATAATGGATTTTGCTTCTGGTTTAATTTATCCCCTTTTAAGGGTGGGATTGGTTGGGGTGAGGTAGGGGCTTTTTTATTTGATTTTCCCTGAAGTAGGATGAAATGTGGGGATAATGTTAGCAGTGGTGGTGAGGAACTGAGACGTTTTTGACTACTGAGACCAAGGCTGTGGTGTTGAATATGCTGCTGACTCCTGGGAGATTGAATGGCCTGAGGACCCTGCAAAGCCGTGCCAGAGATGGAGGAGCTAAGAGCCAGTCCTGAATCAGGAGGGTTGGAAGCCCAATGTGTTTCTCCCTATGCATTCTGTTAATATATATAGTGTATGCAAAATTGTGTTTATTGTCCGTATCTCCTTGCCAGAATGTAAGCTCCATGAGGGCAGAGACTTTTTCTTGTTCACTGTAGTGTTCTGGCTCATATCTCTGACTCAGTGCCTGGCACATAGTAAGTAGTCATCAATACGTATTGAATGACTACACAATTATGTTTATTCAGGCCAGGAATAAACTATGTAAGAGACAGTTACTTTCAGTTTCTGTTATTACTTGTATACCTAATGTTTGTGATGCTATTTTGTATTATCTTCCCCTTTGGGATGCTTACAGATGGTGAGTGCTGATCTGCATCGCAAAGGGCATTTTCCTAGGAACTGGTGAAACCATCTAACCAAAAATACATTAACAGATAAATCTAACCCGAGGCTTATGTGTGAATTTGTTCACTTAGTCTGTGTCACAGTCATTTTTTAAAGAGGAAATTTTTAAGAACAAAGATTGTGCTGTTCCTTCATCTAGGGGTTTTATTTGTCTCATAATAAAATTGATGTTACCGTAGTTTCCTTCATGATATCAAAGACCCAACTTTCTTTTATTCTACTGCTTTGCCATTCTTGGCAAATGTTTGTTGCTTCATGGCCACATAATGGCTGATCCACCTACACCTTCAGGAAGAAAGAAGGGGAGAATAAGGGGATGAAGTATATGCCACCCGGGTCGGCATCCCCTCCTCCCTTTTTTATGGGATTTCTTTATGGTGGTAAAATTCACACAACATAAAATTAACCATTTTAAAATGTACAGTTCATGGACATTTTGTACATTCACAATATCGTGCAACCACAATTTCTACCTAGTTCCAAAACAATTTCATCATACCAAAAGAAAACCCAGTACCCATTAAGCAGTTGTGACCCATTCTCCCCTCCTCCCAGCCCTTGGCAACAACCAACCTTCTGTCTATGGACTTACTTACTGTGGATATTTTGTATAAATGGAATTGTACATACAGTATGTGATCTTTTGTGTCTGGCTTCTTTCACTTTAGCATAACGTTTTCAAGGTTTATCCCTGTAGCATGTATTAGTACTTCATTCCTCTCTATGGCTGAATAGTATTCCATTATGTGTATATACTGCAATTTGTCCATTCAGCTGTTGATGGACATTTAAACTGTTTCCACATATTGGCTATTGTGAAAAATGCTGCCATCAACATTTGCGTACAAGTATTTGAGTCCCTATTTTCAATTTGGGGGGCATATACCTAGGGTGAAATTGCTAGGTCATATGATAATTCTACATTTATATGCTATTTGTTTTTAAAGTAATACATCTGCCAGAACTGTGTGTGGTAATTACTGACATTCATTGGGGGAATAGAGAGGGGCTTACAACCCAGATGTCTGTTTTGGATGTGAGAGTCAACAGAGAATAGCAGAACTCTAATATCAGAATATCAGAAACCTTTCCTGGCAACAACTACAGAGGACAGAGTAATAGGAGGCCTGCCTATGAGGTAAGAATTCAAGAGTCCTGGATTTTCCTTCCTGGAGGAATTGATTCTCAGTTCCTCTTTACATCCATTACTGGAATTGAGAAAGTCAAAACAGGGACTTATCCTGGCCTCCCAGAACCCCCACTTAGAACTGTGATCTCTATGCTCCTATTCTGTCACATAGTCAAGACCTTTAAGTCCAAGGGTCAGAAGTCGGCCAATGTCTTCATTCGGTTAAGCATGAGGTGAAGCCCTTCTGTAGAACATGCTTGGAAGCGTGCCAGTCAGGGGTGGTGGTGAGGGCAATTGTTAAGATCCAGAGGATGGATCTGGAATTAAATTGCCTTTCACAACTATTTGCTCAGTATGAAGTCAGCTTTAATCAGCTCTATTCCACCAGCTTCAAAAATGGGAGGCTGGTAGCTTTTCATTTCAGGGAAGTGACCTACCAAGGAGGTCTAAAGAATGATTCTGACAGCATTCCAAGAGAATCCTTCCCTGCTGTTACGTGCCTGGGTGCAGGTGTAATGTGTATGTAGTAGGGTAGAAAAAAGGCAAAACAGGATGGGCCTTTATGTTTGGTGGGTAGGTGGAGAGGACCTACCGTGCTGTGTATGTCAGTCACGTTTCACATGTCTTTGACACATTTCTAGTAAGTTTAGTGATAATTTTTTTTGCTGCTTTTCCTTCTGAGCTATACAATTATGGCAGTGTTATAGTATCTATGTCCATGCCTCCTGCATTAGTCTATGTCCTTCAAGATGGACACTGTCTTCCCTCCCCTGTTCCTAACGGGACAAAAATACCTACCAAGCAAAGAATGAACTGAGAGTCTGTAACAGTGGCTACTTTAGTGTCCTAAACTACTTTTTCTCAAAGAGTGCATTGGGCCACTTTGGGAATTCTTAAATATGTCCTTTTGACTGATGGTCTCTGTTTCAGCAGCTGTCTCTATACTGCCTCCCCATTTCCTGAGTGCACTTGGTGAGTCCCTTATTAAATTTACCTCTCTCCAATAAGTGCTACTCTCCCTCTGCCTCAAACTCCCCCTTGATTTTCTTCCTTCCTCTGTCCTGTGTCTCCACAATCATCACTTCTAGAACAAGCCTTTTAGCCTATTTCCTATGGTGGGTGTGGGTGGTTTTCATTACTCCCCCATGTTCCATCCATGTGATTCAGCTGGGATTGATGCCAGTCATAGTGATGGATTCAGAGAAGAGCATATGATCGGGCCAGACAATGAGTTACCGCAGGATTTTTGTTAAGATGAGAAAAAGTCACTCTCCCTTTTACTAAAGTTACTTAACTGGTAGAGCATAACCAGTGGCTGCTGGGGACACTCTTTGTCACTAATTGAGGACATGTCTGAAAATGAAGCCAGCGTAGAGGAAGGCAGGCCATTGAAATGGAAAGAGACTGATTCCCAACCACAACACTGAGCACCAAGTCCTGCCACTCTGGAAGCTATTTTACCATTGCAATTATTTCTAGTATGTGAGTTGAAACATTTTATTCTTAGGCCAGTTTGAGTTGGGTTTCTGTCCCTTGCAATGAAAAGTCTTAGCTTAGACAATGCCTCACTGATATCTCCACTTCATCCTCACTCTGTGCTTCCCTTTGGGCCCTATTCACTTGGAGATGGCATTTCACCTAAATCCTAAACCTCCTCAACTATCACTGTTACAGTCCCTTACTTTCCAGGGCTTTTTAGTCTGCCATAGCACTTTCCCATCTCATTTGATCTTCACATAAAGCTCTGAGGAAAGTGGAGGAGGGATTATTAACCTTCTTTCTGCAGCTGAGGAAATAAGTTGAAAGCATTTATAATGATTTGCCAATGTTGTATTTATAGTCACTGTTGGGCCTCAAACCCAAGTTTCCTGACTGCTGATCTAGAAGTGTTCTTTCTTTTATATTGTATTCCCTCCTATGGGTAGAAACATGGCTCTAATATTAACTCACACTCCTCTTCCATGGAGACCTTCTTTCTCTAATACCTGTAGGCCCAACGGGACAGAAGGCCTCATCTTTATTTCAGTATCTCTTTCAGATTGGCTGTCCTCCATTTTCCATCATTTGGATTCCATTTCATCTGTACCATCCACCAAAAGTTTTTGTTACTGTTATAGGTTACTTCTCAAAGACTTAACCTAGTTTAAGAATGTGACTGGTTCTGGGCTGTATTGTGACTTTGGCCCCACTGCCCATTTGAGAACCCCTTGACTTCTTCAATGCTCCAACTTCTTTAACAAGTGAAGATCTCCCACAAAGTCCGTCAAATCATCCATCATCCCTGGATATCTTCCTGATCTGCTTTTGCTTTTGTGATCCTACACCTGGGCTGGGGAGTGCAGCAGCAAAGATACTAACTTGTGGGCTACTGGCTATGCTGTTTATTTTCACTTGGGCCCTTCCTGCTGTGCAGATCTCTAGATGGCTACATTACTACTGTTGTTGCTTCTCTCCTTGACTGTTGCCAAACCGTTCATGATCTTACTTTCTGTATATCTTTGAGGTTTGAGATCAGTTTGCCTTCATCTAACTTCTATAATAAACATTATTGGTTGCCTCTTCAACATCCATTGCTCCCTTCCTAGTAGTATCTGATTTTTGCTAAAGGATCCCCTTTCTAAAGAAATGCCTGTGCTTCAGGAGAAGCTAACTCTATAGTCATCCATACAGTTGGTTCTGGTGAACCAAGAGTAAGTGTAGTAATAATTGGGGCTATTCATAAATATTCTAGTTCTCGCAGATACAGGGTAGGATTGCATTTCCTTGCTTGTTTAAGTTAGTTATGGCCATGTGACTTGCTTTGGCCAATAAAATGTGAATAAAAGTGATCTATATCATTTCCAAGCAGAAGACGTTAAAAGCCAATGTAGGATTCATGAGGTGCCTTTCCCCTGCTGCAGTGATTGCTAAATCGTTTGTCAAGATGAAGCCTCCATCAGCCATGGTCCCAATGACCATAATGGTAGAGCTCCCCCTGCCGACCTAAACTGGCATGTAGTGAGCAAGAGACCAAGAAATAAATTTTTGCTGTATTAAGCCATTGAGATTTGGGAGTTGGCTATTAACTGCAGTATAAGCAGGCCATCCTAACTGACAGTAATCTCATCCTCTTACCAGTGTCTGCACCAAGAACCTAACCTAAGCCAAGCAGTCGATGACAATCCTTGGTCAGGGAATTGGTTAAGAAAAGGCTTGTGACTCACTTAGTACACCGAGATAAGAAGGGAGGTTTGCTGGAGTCTTGAGGAAAGAAGTTTGCTTACTTTTAAGAAAACCACCAAAAGAGATGAATTCTCCCTTCCTCTGGATGTTATGTGTAAACGTGAATCCTGGAGTTATACAGTCATCTTGCAACCAGCCTGAGGATATAGCTAACATATGAAGAAATAATACCAAAAAGAATCATAAAGAAATGAAACCAAAGCCCTGACTGAATTATTGTACCTCTGGTCTTTTTCAGTTAGAAAAGCCAATAAATTCTCTTTACTGCTTAACCCATTTGATTTGGGTTTTCTATTACACACCTCCCAACCAAACAGTGGTAGCTTCCTTTCTCAGTTCTTATCTCTACTTTCCACTCTTCCATCCAGTGTCAGCGAAATAATAACTAATAATTGGTGTCCATTTTTAGAAGACTTACTATGTATCTGACACAATGCTAAGTGCTTTCCAGAAGAAGATTCTGATTCCATTTTAGAGTGCCAAATATATATGAGTTCCTTCAAAGCAGGAATCTTGTCTATTTATATTTGTTTCTCCTACAATGGCGATTTGGTACAAAGTAGTTCAACAAATATTATGATTAAACAAATATAAATTGAGGTTTACCCTCAAAGAGCTTACAATATTGTTTATCCAAGTCTCACAACCTTGAAAGATTAGAGACCAATACAAAACAAGATAAGCTGTTAGGTACTGAATTGAAAGCATGTTACTAACAATAAAGGCAATGAAGAAGAGATACCATTATTGCATGAAAGTTAGAGGAGTAAAAGGTTTTTGGAGAAAGTAAGATTTGGTCTAAAAAAAAAAAAAGATCACATTTGGATAAGCATACCAGAGTGGGAGAATGGATATCACTTAAAGTTAGGGCAGTAAGGTATGCCTAGCTGGCTCAGTTGGTGGAGGTTACAACTCTTGACCTCAGGGTTATGAGTTCAAGCCCTACATTGAGTGTAGAGATTACTTAAAAAATAAGATCTTTTAAAAATAAAAAAATAAAGTTAGGGCAGTAAAAGCAACAAGAAGGAACATGATACATTGAAGAATATTTAATACATTCAATTTAGGTGCTTGATAAATATGGGGTGTTTCTTTTTTCATTTTTCTCATGACACGGAAGAGGACCATTTCCCCTTGAAATATTTGATATAGGCTTGATATAAAAGAGGTGTGGCCACTACCCCACCTAGCTGCTTACTTGCATAAATCTCTTGCACATAGTAGGCAAAGATATTTATAAAATTACAAAGACATTCATGCATCCATTATTTCTTTCCAGAGAAAGAAGCTTTCCAGGGCTTGTCTGCCAAGCATTCTACTTCTTTTCTGGATCTATTAACTCAATCCTGGGCACACACTGGGACACAGTAGGCCCTTAGTTAAGTACTTGATTGAATTGATTTAAATTATCTGGTTTGAGAAGAAGTTATTTGCCCAGTGAGCCTGGTTTCTTAGCACATCAACACTTCATCAAACCTCTGTCAGATCAGATTCTCAATAGGGTATCTTAAATACATGCTATTAAAATACCTAAATAGAAGTCCCATCTGTTTGAATAGACTGAGCCTGATGAATCAGCCAGAGAGGTGGGAGGCTGATCCAGCCAGACATAACCGATCAGGTGGGGAACAGGCAGCTCTCTCTCCCTTTGCCACCCCAGAGTGCTCACACCAGAACATACAGATTTATAAAGAGGAAACTGGATCAACCAGTTAGTAACACATGAGGACTGAAGCAAGCCACAGGGCAGTGTTTCTGGGATAATTAAAAGAGGTCTGGCTGCAACCCCTTGTCCCAGCTGTGGGTCATGCTGAAACACATCCAGTGAAGGAGAAAGAAGAGCTCAGGAACTTGCCCCTTTCATAATTCCTATGCCTCTGAAATCTAGATTTTGTTTTCATGCCATTATAAAAAGCATTAAAAAAAAAAACTATTTAATTTGGGAACTGTGACTGGTGAAGTTACCAAGGACTTAAAGACCTAAGATAAAATACAATGATGGAAAAGTGTTGAAGAAGCTGCATCCTTCCCCCCCCCCCCCAAGTTTTTTGCACAAGCATCCGTCCCTGATGAGATGTTATCAAACCCGTGTTTTCAAATGGTCTTGGCTGCCAGAGTCCTAATCACAGTCAGTCTCTCAATTACCACAATCTCCCCTTTCCCACCTCCCTTTAAACACCCTGGGCGTGGCTTGGATTCTTTGATGCTACCATAAAGAAGGGGAAAGATTTGGGAGTCATTCTTCATCACACCAAAATACATGTTAAAAATGTTCTTCCCTAACTTCTGCTCCCGTTGGTAGCACTTAGTGCAAGAGGACTTGCACACAATAGGGGCTCAATAAATAATGTGTTCAATTAAATTGAATGATGTCTCAGTTCTCTTAGCTAGAAAAAATTTTGATATGTTTTATTATCACCACTAACCTGATTTCTCTTCTGCTCAACTTGCCCCAATATCTGTGTTCTTAACCCATCCCCCATACACACAGGTAAACACAGTCCTACTCTATCTAGGGACTAATACTAGTACTAGTATCTAGTACTAGAAACTAGTACTCCTTTAGGGTTCTGTTTAGAGTATTATCTTTATTAAATGAGAGGGGAAGTGAGAAAAATATGAGTCAAAAGATCCAGATTCTGGCCCTAGCTGTACCATTTACTTTGGGTCTGAGATAAATGACTATGTTCAGATTCCTCACCTCTGAAATCAGAGTAATAATAATATATGCCTGACTTATTGCCTTAGGCTAGTGCAAGTGTCAAAGGAGCAATATACATGAAATCCCTTTGACAACAGAAAAAGCATTCTAAATGACTTTTCTTATTGTAAGAACCTAACCCCTTCTTTCAAATTCATGTAACAGTAAAGCACATGCTGTATCAACAAAGTCTTCCATAGTGTGTTTCCCTGGGAAATGGGCACCTTTTCACCTCCTTTCCCCAGGAGAGGTTAACTGGCTGGCTTCCTGGGGCCTGAATGGGATACTTTTACTTTTATGAATTCCCTGGGGTCCCGGGTCAGGCCCTCAGCTTTGCAGCATCAGAAACTTGATCTTGGCAGAACCTCTGAGTTGATCAGACTCAGGATGCTGACTCATATTAACTCACAAGAGACTGATATATAACTAGAATGCCAGTTTATTAATTTACAGTGGGAAACATTTGACCTGAACTGCTCCTTTTCTCCCTATAGGCCAGTTGCAAGGGAAGAGAGATCACCAGAACGTTGCTCAATGAACAAGGAACTTTGACACGGGAAGTTAGATCATTCAAATATGTTCAATTATGTCAGGCTCTGCTCATGAGGCTCTGTATCTCCTTAACAGGAATCTATCCTCCAGGTGGTCTAGATGTTTCTGGCAGGGGACCCAATTCCAGAGTCTTGCTTGTCTTTGTTAGAGTACGCCAAGTGTGCCCTTCCCTCTCAGTTCCTTTGCTGAACAACCCGCTTCTTACCTATGTATTGCTTGTTATACGTGTTAATCCTTTTCAGACCTCTTGCAGTGGAACTATGGTTCCCAAAGCCATTCTGCTGACTAGGGTGGGGCTGGTTGCCCCAAAAGCACCTGGAAGACTTATAAAGAAATAAAGACTATTTTGACTCTACTAGAAATTCTGATTTTTTGGGTCTGTGGAAAGGTTTAGGGATCTGAATGTTTAGTGACGTTCTGACATTCAGAGTCCCAAGTGACTCTGATCATTAACCAGGTTGGGGAACAACAGATATAAAAGTTTTATTTGTCTAAGAATCTATACTGTTCCTTTAAGATGACTTTGCATATTCTGATCTGATCCATTATGGATTGATTGTATAGATTAACTCTCAGAACAAAACATGATTTGCTAGTTCCCAAGGACCAGTCATCAATGCATCCTTAAAACAACCTTCCACTGGCACAAAAACAGACACATAGACCAGTGGAATAGATTAGAGAGCCCAGAACTGGACCCACAAATGTATGGCCAATTAATCTTTGACAAAGGAGGAAAGACTATCCAATGGCAAAAAGATAGCCTCTTTAATAAGTGGTGCTGGG
>CM053573.1:62473859-62508582 GCA_028646485.1 Cryptoprocta ferox
CCAGCAGTGCTATTGCTGGGTCATAGGGGAGTTTTATTGATAGTTTTTTGAGGAACCTCCACACTGTTTTCCAGAGCGGCTGTACCAGTTTACATTCCCACCAACAGTGTAGGAGGGTACCCGTTTCTCCACATCCTCGCCAGCATCTATAGTCTCTTGAGTTGTTCATTTTAGCCACTCTGACTGGCGTGAGGTGGTAAAAATTATGATTATTTTAAAAGCTAATATAGATAATAGAGTTGAAAAGTACAATAACTAAAATGAAAATTTTACTACTATGGCTCAACAGCCATAGGTCAATTGATGTCATCCGGTTTACAGCATAGGAAAAAAATAGAATGAAATAAATTAGCTGTGGGACACCATCAAACATATCAACATAGGCATAATAGGAGTCCCAAAAGGAGGAAGATAAAGGGGTAGAAAGAATATATGAAGAAATAATGGCTGAAAAATTCCCAAATTTGATGAAAAACATTGATAAACACATCCAAGAAACAAAAACAAAACAAAACAAAACAAAACCAACAGGGAGAAACTCAAGGAGTTCCACACTAAATCATATCATAATCAAACTGGTGGAAGACAAAGACAAAGAATCTTGAAGACAAGCAACATACCATGTACATGAGTGCCAAAATAAGATTAACAGCTGATTTCTTATTGGAAACCATGGAGGGCAGAAAACAGGGAGATGATGTATTCATCGAAAAGAAAACCAGTCAAGAGAATTCTACATCCAGTAAACTTTTCTTTTAAAAACACAAATTAGGACATTCCCAGATAAACAAAACACAAGAGAATGTGTCACTAACAGATCTGCCTTATAAGAGATACTAAAGGGAGAGCTTAAGGCTAAATTAAAACAATACTAGACAATAATTCAAATCCACATGAAGAAAACAGAGAGAACCAGTAGAGTTAATTATTAGATAAGTATGAAAGACAGCATAAATACATTTTCAAGTTATAACTCTTTTCTTCTCCTATCTGACTTGAAAAACAACTGCATAAGGCAATAATTATAAAACTGCACTGATAAGCTTATAATGAATAAAGATAGAAGTTGTATGACAATAATAGAAAAAAGAAGGCAACAGAGCTATATAGGAGCAAGGTTTTTATATATTATTGAAATTAAATTAGTATAAATATGAGCTAGATTATTATAAATTGAGATTTTAACAGTAATGCCCAGGGCAACCATTAAAAAAATTTAAAAAACAGTAAAAGAAATGACAATAGAATTTTGTGTACCTCAAAAATATCTAATACAAAAAAGGCAGTAATGGAGGAATATAGAAATAAAAAAATACATAAGACATAGAAAACAAATAATGAAATGGCAGACATAAATTCTATGTTACGAGTAATGCATTTCAATCAAAAGACTGAGATTGGCAGATAGGCTTAAAAAATACACAATCCAACTATATGCTGTCCCAAAGAGACACACTTTAGATTCAAAAACAAAAATTTAGTTAAAATATGAGGTATAAAACAATATACCATGCAAACTATAACCAAAGAGAGCTAAAGTGGTTATAACATTATCAGACGATTTTGACTTTAAGACAAAAATTTACACTAGAATCAGCAAAAATGTTTTTAATTTTTTAATTTAAATTCCAGTGTGGTTAACATACAGTGTTATACTAGTTTCAGGTGTACAATGTAGCAATTCAGTAGTTCCGCATATTACTCAGTGCTCATCGAGATAAGTGTATTCTTAATCCCCTTCACCTATTTCACTCATTCCCCCACACACCTCCCCTATGGTAACTATCTGTTTGTTCTCTATAGTTAAGAGTCTGTTTTATGGTTTATCTCTTCTTTTTTCCTTTGTTCATTTGTTTTTTTAGTGTTTTTTAAAATGTCTGTTTGTTTGTTTGTTTATTTATTTATTTATTTAGAGAGTGTGTGTGAACACAGGGAAGGAGAGAACAACAGAGAATCCCAGGCAGGCTCCACACTGTCAGCACAGAGTTCAAGACAGGGCTCGAACTCACGAACCATAATATTATGACCTGAGCCGAAACCAAGAGTTGGACACCTAACCGAGTGAGTCATCCAGATGTCCCTCATTTGTTTTGTTTCAAAGAAAAATAGTTTATAATGATAAAATGTTAATCCATTGGGAAGACATAATTATAAAAATAAGTGACCTAACAATAAAGCCCCAAAATACATGACACAAAAACAGAATTGAAAGAAATAATATACAATTCAACAATAACGGTTGGAGACTTCAATATTCAACTTTCAATACTGGATAGAACGCCTAGGCCAAAGTTCAACAAGGAAATAAAGACTTGAACAACATTACAAACCAACTAGACCTAACAGACATTTCTATAATACTCCACCCAACAACAGCAGAATACACATTTATTGCAAGTGCACATAAAACATTCTCCAGGATAGACCATATGTTATGTCATAAAAAGCCTCAATACATTTTTAAAAAATTATTAACATATAAACTATGCTTTCTAGTTACAATGAAATGAAATTAGAAATCAATAACAGGAAAATTTGAGACATTCATAAATGTGCAGAAATTAAATAACACATTCATAAATAACCAGTGAATCAAAGAAGAAATCACCAAGTGTATTAGAAGTACTTTGAAATAAATGAAAATGTAAACAAAATATACCAAAGCTTATAGGATGCAGCTAAAGTAATAGTTAAAGCAAAATTTATAACTATAAATATGTATGTTAAAAAAGATAAGAGTGACATCACTCAGATGGCAATATAGGAGGCTCCTGAATCTCCCTCCTCCTGTGGATGTACCAAATAGACAGCTACATAAGGATCGACTCCCTCTAAGAACAATTGAGAAAGTAGATAAATGGATCATACACATTAGGTGACTGAGAAAAACACACACATCGAAATGGGTAGGAAATGCTGCGACTCTCTTGTCATAAAATGGCACAGTGCCTTACAATCATGAGAGAACTTCCAACTCTCAGTGTCTCCCTGAGGAATGAAAGGTTTGGACCACACATATTATACCCTAACTTTTAAGTCTTCCAGCCAAGGGATGGGCCTCAAATCACCTATCTCTGAGAGCCAATGGGGTTTGCATTCACAAGTCCATCAGGACAACAGCAAACAAAGAAGCAGTTATTAAACTGCTATTCTCCCAGGCTTAGCACAGAGGGAGCAGACAAAAATGCCCATTTCCCAGTTTTACCCCCAAAGGGATTTGACTACATAACTTACCAGCTGCTACCTGAGAGTCTAGACTCTAATAAGCCCCCATCTAGATACTGACTGGGATCCTCCCCAGAACCTCAAAGAGCCAGTAGATACTGCCCTCACCTTCTATCTCTGGTTCATTCTAACAATGAAAATCAGCATCAGCTGGAAAGGAGACAGTCCACACATCTAGCACTATAACTTTTTTGGCTGTCAACTAAGGGACAGACCTTCAAATCATGTATCTCTGTTAACTGATGGGGTTTGCTTTCAGAGTTGCACAAGATGGATAATGACAAATAAAGAAGCAGTTTCTAAACAGACATATGAGCTCTCCTTGTGGCTTATATAATGCTCAGGCCCAGTTCAGAGAGTAGGAAAAAACACCATCTCTGTTTCTCCTTAGAAGAAGTTTACAGCATACTTTACCAGCTGCTGTCAGGGGTCTGGTTTCCAATCAGCCTGCATAGGTGATGACTTGAATTGTCCTGGGAGCCCAAAAGAGCTGGTAGGCTAGTAGGTGATTTCCCTACATTGTACCTTTGGCTCACTCCAACAATGGAACAAGACTCCAGCTTTCCGTGGAAGGACTTTGTCCATATACCTAGCATCCCAACTTTTACATTTGCCCCCCAAGGGATGGGCCTTGTAATCACCTAGCTCTCTCTGATAGCCAATGGGATATGGTATTCACAAGTCCCACAGAACTAAATTGAATCCCCCAAAAAAGTAGTTTTCAAATGAATATACAGGCACTATCCGCTTGCACACCCCCCGGCTCAGCACAGAGGGAACAGGCAAAAATGCCTATCTCCCAGTTTATTCCTGGAAGGGATAAGAGTAAATATCAAAAAAAACGCCCCCCCCCCAAAACAAAACAAAAAGTCTACTCCTAGTTTCTCTCTGATAGGAGCTAGATTACATACTGAATGTCCTCTGATTTTCTCAGCCACTGCCTGAAGGTCAGGCTTCCAATTACCCTACATCATGTAGCTGGTGGGGGAGGGGGAAGCAATAAGTAGTCCTCTGAGAGCCTGAACGGGCATGAGTATGGGCATTTCCCATGCCATAGGGACACTTATAGGTCTTGGTGCAACATCAACTACTGGGAGCCAAAGAACGAATGGAAGTGAATAAAGATTTGATAGGCAATCAGGAGTTTGGGCTAAGCTAATTGATGAGGTTCATCTCTTACACAAGGGCAATCTGTCAAGGCTGGGAGAAGTGGCTATTTTATTTAATGGGCAGAGAATAACACAGAGTATCATGGAATATGAAGAAATGGAGGAATATGTCCAAACAAAAGAACAAGATAAATCTACAAAAAACAACGTTAATGAAATGGAGGCAAGTGATTTACATGATCAAGTGTTCAAAATATTGATGACAAAGAAGTTTACTGAGGTCAGAAGAGGAATGCATGAATGAAACGAGAACTTCAATATACAGAAAATATTTAAAAGTTCCAAACAGAAATCATAGAACTGAAGAATATAATAATTGAACTAAAAAATTCAATAGAGAGTTTCAACAACAGACCAGATCAAGTGGAAGAAAGAATTAGTGAACTCAAAGACAGGACAGTGGACATGATTCAATCAGAAGACCAAAACAAAAAAGAATGAAAAAGAATGAAGATAGCTTGAGGGACTTATGGGACATCAGGAAGACCAATATATGCATTTTAGGTACACCAGAGGGCATAACATTATATAGAGAAAATCCTAAAGACTCTACCTAAAAACTAATAGAACTGATCAATGAATCAATAAGGTAGCAGAATACAAAATTAATATACAGAAATCAGTTGTCTTTCTATATACTAATAATGAAGTAGCAGAAAGAGAAATCAAAAACACAATCCTATTTATAATTGCACCAATAATAATAAAATACCTAGGAACAAACTTAACCAAGGAAGTGAACAACTTCTATTCCAAAAGCTATAAATCACTGATGAAATTGAAGATTACACAAATGAAAGATATTCTCTGTTCAGGGATTGGAAGAATAAATATTATTATATCTATTCTACACAAAGTGATCTCAATTCAATACAATCCATATCAAAATCTCAATGATTTTTTTCACAGAACTAGTACAAATAATTCTAAACTTTGTACAGAACTGCAAAAGATCCCCCAAGTAGCTAAAACAATCTTGAAAAAGAACAGCAAAACTAGAGATATCACAATACATAATTTCAAGATACACTACAAAGATGTAGTAATAAAAACAATATAATACTGGCACAAAAATAGACACATTGATCAATGGAACAGAATCAAGAGTCCAGAAATAAACTCATGATTATATGGTCAGCTAATCTATGACAAAGAAGGCAAGAATCCACAATGGGAAAAAGATTCATCTCTTCAACAAATGGTGCTGGGAAAACTGGAAAGCTACATGCAAAAGAATGAAACTGAAGCACTTTCTTGCACCATACATAAAAATAAACTCAAAGGGGTTAAAGACTTAAATGTGAGACCTGAAACCAGAAAATCTCTGGAAGAAAACATAGATGGTAACTTCTTTGGCATCAGCCATAGAAACATTTTTCTAGATATGTCCAATCTGTCAAGGAGAACAAAATCAAATTAAACTGTTGGGACTACCCCAAAATAAAAAGCTTTTGCACAGTGAAGAAAACCATCAAAAAACAAAAAGGCAACCTATGAATGAGAAAAGATTATTGCAAATGATATATCCAATAAAGTGTTAATATCCAAAATATATAAAGAACTCATACAATTCAATACCAAAAAGACCCCCAAATAATCCAATTTAAAACTGGATACAGGGCAGAGGACCTTTATGATATTTTCCCAAAAATGACATACAATGGCCAACAGACATATGAAAAGATGTTCAACATCACTAGTCATCAGATAAATGCAAATCAAGACCACAATGAGATATCACCTTACACTTGTCAGAATGACTAAAGTCAAAAACACAAAGAACAAGTGTTGGCAAGAATATGGAGAAAAGTGAACCCTTGTGCACTGGGCTGATGGGAAATCAAACTGAAGCAGCCACTGTAGAAAACAGTATGGAACTTTCTCAAAAAATTAAAAATAGAATTAGCATATGATCCAGTAATGCCACTACTGGGTATTTGAAAAAAATAAAGAAAGAGAAGAAAAGAAAAGAAATGAGAAGAAAAGACAAGACAATAAAACACTAATTCAAAAATTTATGTGCACCCCTATTTTACTTTAGCATTATTTAGAAAAGCCAAGTTATGGAAGCAAATCAAGTGTCCATCAATAGATGAATAGATAAAGAAGATGTGGCATATATACACAATGGACTATTACACAGCAATAAAAAAATTAAATCTTGCCATTTGCAATAACATGGATCAACGTAGAGGGTATAATACTAAGTGAAATAAGTCATTCATAGAAAATAAGATTTCACTAATATGTGGAATTTAAGAAAAAAAGAAAGAAAAAGGAGACAAAAAACCATACTCTTAAATACAGATAAACTGGTGGTTGCCAAAAAGAAGGTGAGGGGGTGGTGGAAGAGTGAAATAGGTGTGAAATAGGTGAAGGAAATTAAGAGTATACTTCTTCTGCAATGGGCAGAAGACATGAAAAGACACTTTTCCAAAGAAGACATCCAGATGGCTAATAGATACATGAAAAGATGCTCAACATCATTCATCATCAGGGAAATACAAATCAAAACCACAATGAGATACCACCTCACACCTGTCAGAATGGCTAAAATTAACAACTCAGGAAACAATAGATGTTGGTGAGGATTCAGAGAAAGGGGAACCCTTTTGCACTGTTGGTGGAAAGGCAAACAGATGCAACCACTTCAGAAGAGTATAGCGTTCCTCAAAAAATTAAAAGCAGAATTACTCTATGACCCAGCAATTGCACTACTAGGTATTTATCCAAAGAATACAAAAAATGCTGATTCAAAGGGGCACATGCACCCCAGTAGCCATAATTTGGCTATTGTTGATAGCAGCACTATCAACAATAGCCAAATTATGGAAAGAGCCCAGATGTCCATTGACTGGTAAATGGATAAAGATTTGGTATGTATATAAATGGAATACTACTCAGCGATCAAAATGAATGAAATCTTGCAATTTGCAACAATGCGAATGGAACTAGAGTGTATTATGTTAGGCGAAATAAGTCAGAGAGAGACAAATATCATATGATTTCACTCATGTGGAATTTAAGAAATAAAACAGATGAAAATAGGGGAAAGGAAGGAAAAATAAGATAAAAACAGAGAGGGAGGCAAACCATAAGAAACCCTTAAATATAGAGAACAAACTGAGGGTTACTAGAGGGAAGGTATTTGGGGGGAGGGGCTAAATGGGTGATGGGCATTAAGAAGGCTTATTGGGATGAGCACTGGGTGTTATATGTAAGTGATGAATCACTGGATTCTACTTCTGTAACCAATACTACACTGTATGTTAACTAACTTGAATTTAAATAAATAAATATCTAAAAAACGAATGTGCTTATTGTGATGAGCACTGAGTAACGTATACAATTGTTAAATCATGATATTGTACACCTGAAACTAATATAACATTGTATGTTCGTTATACTTGAATCTAAAAAAATTAAAAGACCATTACAACTTCTGCAGAAAATAAACAAAGTGATGGATGTGTTAATTAACGTGATTGTAGGAATTCTTTCACAATGTAAACATATATCAAATCATCATGTTGTGCACTTTAAATATAATACAATTCTATTTCCCAGTTATATATCAATAAAGCTGAGGGGAGGGTAAAAAAAATCATAAATCAGTAATCTAATCTTCTACCCTAGGAAACTAGAAAAACTCCACTTTAAGCAAGCAGTAGGAAGAAAATAAAAATATTATAGAAGAAATAAATGAAACAAAATAGAAAAACAATATAGAAAATTAAGAAAATGAAAGGTTGATTCTTTGAAAAATTCATCAATTGGTAAATTTGAACAAGAAAAGAAAAAGAGAGAATATCTATATTACTAAAATCAAGAGTAAAAGAGGGGGCATTATTACTGACCTCACACAAAGATAAAGAGTTACACAGCAATACTATGAACAACTGTTTGCCAAGTAAAATATAAAATGTAGATGAAAATAGGCAAATTCCTAGAAGGACACAAACTATGAAAAATTACTCAACAAGAAATACAAAATCAGAATGCCCCTATAACAAGAGTTGAATTATTAATTGACAACCTCCCCCAAAAGCTTGGCTTTTCAATCTTTCACAATTTCTTCCAAAAAGGAGAAGGGGGAAACATTTCCTAACTGATTCTATGAGGTCAATAATACCAAAAGGAAAGAAACAACTCACACACACATATACTCTCACACACATACACACACACACACACACACACAACCTTCAGACCTTGTGATACAAACACAAAACTCCTCAAAAAAAAAAAAAACAAACCCACCAGAAAATAGAATTATACATCCCAACCAATTGGTATTCATCCCAGGAATGCATGGGGAGTTTGATATATGAAAAGTAATCAAATGGATACACCATAGTAATAAACTAAAGGACAAGACCACATAAGATAGTAGAGCATAATGGTAATAGCATGAGTCCTGGACTACATAGAAACAACTACATAGGTTTCTATACTAGATCCATCACTAGCTGTGTGATCCAAGGTAAATCAGAAATCTTTTTATGTCTTTTTTCTTTGATTATTTTGAGGATTAATTTAAAAGAATGTAAAGGACTTAGCATAATGTCTGATATACAGTAAATGCTAGTCAAATATTTTTGTTATAATTATATGGCTTTAAAAAATTTTTTTACTGTGCTTGCTAAGGATCATAAAAATTTTGATTTATCTAACTCCAAATTGTATTTGATGCTATGCCACAAGTATCTCAATTGACATATTCAATTTACTATCTTTAAACGCTATAGAAATAGTTCTCAAGGAACTAGAAAAAGATGAACAAAGCTCAATGTTGGTAGAAGGAAGGAAATAAAGATGAAACAAATGAAATAGAGACTAAAAAGACAAAGAAAATTTCAATGAAATGAAGAGCTGGTTCTTTGAAAAGCTAAACAAAATTGACAAACCTTTAAGATAGACTCACCAAAGAGAGAGGGGGGGAGAGAGAGAGAGAGGATTCAAATAAATAAAATCAGAAATGAAAGAAATGTTGCAACTGATAACAAAGGATCATAAGAAACTATATGAACAATTGTATGCCAATAATTTGGACAACCTAAAAGTGGATAAATTCCTAGAAACATACAGCCTACCAAGACTGAATTGTAATGAAATAGGAAATATGAACAGACCCAATACAAGTAAGGAGATTGAATCAGTAGTTAAAAAACAAAACAAACAAACAAAACAAACAAACAAAAAATCTAACAAACAAGTCTAGGACAAGATGACTTCACTGGTGAAATATACTAAACATTCAAAGGAAAATTAAGCTTAAAGTTTTTACTCTAAGATCAGGAATAAGATAAGGATGTTCACATTTGCCACTTTTATTCAACATAATATTTGAAATCCTAGCCAGAACAATTAGACAGGAAAAATATATAAATAAGGATAGAAAGAAAGAAAGAAAGAAAGAAAGAAAGAAAGAAAGAAAGAAAGTCTATCCAAATTGGAAAGGGAGAAGTTAAACTATTTGCAGACAACATGATATTATATATAGAAACCATAAAGACTATCAGAAAACTGTTAGAACAATAAAGGAATTGAGTAAAGTTGCAGGATATAAAATCCATGTATAAAAATCTGTTGTGTTTATATATGCTAATAATGAACTATCAGAAAGAGAAATTAAGAAAAAAATAATCTCATTACAATTGAATCAAAAAGAGTAAAACACCTAGAAATAAATTTAGCCAAAGAGGTGAAAGACCTGTATATTGAAAAGTATAAGACATTAATGAAAGAAGTTGAAGAAGACACAAGTAAATGGAAAGATATTCTGTGCTCATTGACTAGAAGAATTGATATTGTTAAAATGTCCATACTACCCAAATCAATATACAGATTCAGTGCAATTCCCATCAAAATTCTAACTGTATTTTCCACAGAAGTAGAATAAATGGTCCTATAATTTGTATGGAACCATACAAGATCCCAATTAGCCTAAGTAATCCTGAGAAAGAAGAACAAAGTTGGAGGCATCATGATCTCTGATTTGAGACTATATTTCAAAGCTACAGTAATTAAGCAGTGTGGTATTGGCATAAAAACAGACACATAGATCAGTGGAACAGAATAAAGGGGACAGAAATAACCCATACATATATGGCCAATTAATTTTCAACAAAAAAGCCAAGAATATACAATGGGGAAAGGAATTTCTTCACTAAATGCTGCTGAGAAAATCATATAGCTTCAAGTAAAAGAATGAAGCTGGACAACTAGCTTACACAATATACAAATATTAAATTATAGACTTGGGGCGCCTGAGTGGCTCAGTCATTGAGCATTCGACTTCAGCTCAGATCATGATTTTGCAGTTCCTGAGTTCAAGCCCCAGGTGGGGCTCTGTGCTGACAGCTCAGAGCCTGGAGCCAACTCTGGATTCTGTGTCTCCCTCTCTCTCTCTCTCTCTCTCTCTCTCTCTCTGCCCCTCCCCTGCTCGTGCTCTCTCTCACTGTCAAAAATAAATAAACATTAAAAAAATTTTAATCGGGGTGCCTGGGTGGCTCAGCCGGTTAAGTGGCCGACTTCCGCTCAGGTCATGATCTCACAGTTTGTGGATTCGAGCCCCGTGTCAGACTCTGTGCTGACAGCTCAAAGCCTGGAGCCTGCTTCGGATTCTGTGTCTCCCTCTCTCTCTGACCCTCCCCCGCTCATGCTCTGTGTGTGTGTCTCTCTCTCTCTCAAAAATAAAAACATTAAAAAATTTTAAAAAAAATTTTAATGGATTTAAGACTTGAACATAAGACCTGAGATAATAAAGTACCTAGAAGAAAACATAGGCAGTAAGCTCCCTGGCATGGGTCTTAGCAATGATTTTTTTAATCTGACACTAAAGTAAAAGCAAAAAATGCAAAAACAAACAAGTGGTGACTACCTCAAATGAAAAAGCTTCTGCAGCGCGAAGGAAACCATCAACAGGCAATCAACTCAATAGCAAAACAACAACAAAATCCAATTAAAAATGGAAAGAATATCTGAATAGACATTTTTCCAAAGAAAACATACAGATGGCCAACAGGTACATAAAAAGATGCTCTACATCATTAATCATCAGAGAAATGCAAGTCAAAACCACAATGAGATATCATCTCACATCTGTTAGAAGTGGCTTGGGTGGTTAAGCATCCAACTGTTGATTTTGGCTAGGTCATGATCCCAGGTTTGTGGGATTGAGCCCCACATTGGGCTCCATTCTGAGTGTAGAACCTGCTTGGGATATTCTCTCTCTCTCTCTCTCTCTCTCTCTCTCTCTCTCACACACACACACACACACACACACACACAATAATTTTTTAAAAAGACTAGAAATAATAAGTACTAGTGAGGATGTGGAAAAGAGGGAACACTTGTGCACTGTTGGTAAGAATGTAGATTGGGGGGCGCCTTGGTGGCTCAATTGATTAAGCATCTGACTTCAGCTCAGGTCATGATCTCACAGTTCATGAGTTTGAGCCCCGCATCAGGCTCTGTGCTGACAGCTCAAAGCCTAGAGCCTGCTTCGGATTCTGTGTCTGCCCTGCCTATGCTCTGTCTCAAAAATAAATATTTAAGATAATAATAATTATTTTAAAAAAGAATGTAGCTTGGTACAGACATTATGGAAAACAGAATGGAAGTTCCTCAAAAAGTTAATAAACAGAATTATCATATATTCCAGCAGTTCCACTTCTGGGTATTTATTCCAAGAAAACAAAACCACTAATTTGAAAAGATTTATGTATTCCCATGTTTGTTGCAGCATTATTTACAATAGCCAAAATTTGGAAACAACCTAAGTGTCCATCGAAAAGCCATCAAAAAGCTATCAAAATAATGAAATATTGTTATTTATGACAAAATTGAAGGTTCTTAAGGGCATTATGCTGAGTGAATAGGTCAGACAGAGAAAGACAAATACCATACGATCTCTCTTATATGTGGAATCTAAATTTAGGTAGGTGTGTGTGTGTGTGTGTGTCTCCAATTGGTGGTTGCCAGATGCAGGGGGTAGTGGTAGGAGAAATGGGTGAATTATTTTTGTTTTTCTTAGTTTATATCATTTTTTAAAAAAAGGAATGCTATTGAGTATTAACAAATGCTTTCAGAGATTAAAATAAACTCATCAATATGAGAAAACAATTACTAAAATCAAAAACTTGATATCCCCTACTTAAACCTACTCTTCCTCAAACGGTTTCCTTCTCAGAAAATGACACCATACAGTTTCTCAGGCCAAAAAGAATTTTAAATCTCTTTGATATCTTTTTATTCTCCCTCATATTCAATATTCAATGCACAAGCAAAGTCTTCAGAAATCATCCTAATTCATACACTTCCTACCTCTGAAGCAGTAGCACGCTAGTCCAAGCTGTCCTCATCTGTCTTCTGAACTACTGTGCTAGCCTCCTGACTGAATTCTTTGCTTCCACTCCTGCTTTCATATATGCTAGGCTCCACATGACAACCAGAATCACATTTTCAAATTCTAAATCAGATTGTGACTATTTTTACCATGGTTTACCTGCATAATCTGGTCCCTGGATACTTCTGTCACTTCCATTATCTATGAACTTTTCCTTTGCTTCTAGCACTTCAGCCACAGTTGATTTCTGTGTTGATCCTCTAACATGACAGCATACTCTTAACTTAGGGTCTTTGCACATGCTGTTTCCTCTGCAGGAACAGCCTTCCCTCATGGGTCTCTCTCTCAATTCACTCAGGTCTGCATTTAAATTCTACCTCCTCAGAGAGACTTTCTCTGAATAGGACCCTTCTACTTTATCTTTTTATCCTGATTTATTTTTCATCATAGCATTTATTGCTACTTGACACTACACATTTATCATTTGTTTATTATCTGTTTCTTCCCATTCAAGTTTAAACTCCACGATTTTATCTGTTTTGTTCACTGCTGCATTCTTGGTGCCTAGAGCAGCAACTAGCACACAGTAAGTAATCAACAAATATTTGGCAAATGAAGGAAGAAAAAGCCAACCAGGAGAGCAAAAAGAAAGTAGCAAAGACAATATTATTTAGAGAAGCCATATGTCTCTAAGAGAATTGGAGAAAGCAACCAGTCTCCAGGACAGCTTTGGCTCCCACCAGATTTCCAGGCTCAGTTATAAGTCAAGTATATCCTTAAAATAGCCACCCCTCCTCCTCATTTTTCTCTGTTTCTTGCAATTGAAAGAATTTAACCTGTAATTGTTACCAGGATTAGGGTGTCAAATAATAGGCATGAAGAAAGTGTAGCTCTGGCCTATTATCAGGATGAGGAGCAGTAGCATCTCCTTACCTGAGAATGAGAAGATATAAGAGTGGAGATTGAGGAGGTAAGGCTGGAAAGATAAGCCACAGACTGGGATATTTGGCCCCTGAAAGCCAAATTATTTCAGGAACTTTGTGGTCACTGCCTTAGAGCATTCCTGTGGAATGAAAGTAAAGAATAGTAGTTTATTACTTTTCACTTTCTTAAGTAAAGTGCAACAGGAAAGGAGCAATCTTAGTTTCCAGGTTGCCCAATTAGCTGCAGATAGAGAAAAACAGGAGCAGTGTGTAATCTTTTTGCCTCTGTCCTATGTCTTACAAATCAACATGGCAGAGATCACCCATATCAAATACAAAGAAGAAACAAATTATACTGTTCAGTATTGGAGTATCAGGCAGAACAGGACTGCTCTCAGGGTCTTCCCTCACAGGAACTCCTACAACAGTGTGAGAATTCAGGCAGTGTGGTGACCAATGGCAAGGTCCTCTCCAGAGAATCAAGAGTGTAAGCCGATACCTATGGGTATCCCCTGGTCCTTATTGGATATCCTACCATCCACACAAATCTGGCCTTAGAATGCAGGCTTGTGAGGAGGGAACAGGCACTGCTATAGACTGCAAGCCTGGAGTGCAAGTAGGCAATGGGTGAACAGTAGAATATGTATACCTGCAGGGTTCTTCCTATAAGTACTACTCTATTCCCGTACCTGGATGGTGTCAATTTAACCTGGTTATATAGCATAACCTTTGCCCCGTTGCTTTAACAATTGTTGCTTAGAGAACCAGGCAGGCTCCAGATGCCAGGATCCCTTAATGTGTTAGTAAATGTTCCCCAATTGCTTCTATTTGTTATTTGCATTTATAAGAAGCAATGAAAGTTTACAAGGTATAATACAAACTTCAATAAATTCAAATAGACACCTGTGTTCTCTTCTGCCACATTTAACAATCATGAATATTCAATGATTTAAATCTTAAAATGATCATTGTTTTTTTAAAAATATTCATTTTAAAAACAATGAAGCTCATCTCCATCTTTGTTTCAAAACTTTTTTCATATTTAAAATTTGAACATCTGAATGTATTCATTAGCATTAGGTATGGCTGTAAGTAACAGAGTAGAAGTTTATTTCTCTGTCTGGTAAAAGTAAAGTGGCCCAGGATACTATGAGAATCCACAATCCTCAGGTATTAATTTACCTTCCAGCTCACTGTTTTGACATCCTCATAACAAAGTCTTTGTCTTCAAAGTCCAAGAAGAGTAGCTGGAGTTCAGTCATCACATCATTTTTTCAGATTGCATGATGGAGAAAGGGATGAAGAAGGGGAGAAGACACTCACCAGGTGCCTTTCCAAATGGTTTCCTGGAAGGTACTATACAATATTTCTGTTTTTTCACATTAGCTCAAACCTAATCACATAGTCATCCCAGCTAGAAGGAGACTGGAAAATGTCTAATACTCTGAGTGGCTATATACCTTAATAAATATTGGGAGTTATATTATTAAGAAGAGAAAAGAATAAATATTGCAGTTAACAACTAGCAATCTAGGCCACACTTCAGGATAGAGCTCTAGAAATTTTGTTTCGAGAGCAGGTTAAGCCACGGTTGTTGCTAAGGATAAGATTAATCCATGTAATTAAGATATGCCTGGCTAGAGGTAGAAAAAAAATGGAGGCGAACAATTACCTGAGAAAGCAGGGATAGAATGTTTTGAGTTTAAAATATAAAAAAGAAATGATTGATTATAAAAACATAATGGGGGTTGGAAAGGAGGGCTATGCTTTTTTTAAATTGTTTTCTTTTTTTTTTAATGTTTTTTTTATTCTTAAGAGAGAGAGAGAGAGAGAGAGAGACAGAGCGTGAGTGGGTGAGGGGCAGAGCAAGAGAGGGACACAATCTGAAGCAGGCTCCAGGCTCTGAGCTGTCAGCACAGAGGAGGGCTATGCTTTTAATGAACACCTTGACTGCCCTTCATGTAACAGAAATGGAAGAGTAGCAGGGTCAAGGGAGAGTTATGTTAAAATGATGGTTGAAAACGGGGTTTGACAAACTATGGCCCTGGGACCAAATCCACTTCACTGTTTTTGTAAATAAAGTTATCAAAACATAGCCATACTCATCATTTGCATATTGCCTATGGCTACTTTTCTTTTTTATTCTTTTCTTTTTTTATTGAAGTATAATTAACAGACAGTGTTACGGTAGTTTCGGGTATACAATATAATGATTCAACAATTCTAGGGGTGACTGGGTGGCTCAGTCGGTTAAGTGTGCAACTTCAGCCCAGGTCATGATCTCACAGCTCCTGAGTTCAAGCCCCACGTCGGGCTCTGTGCTGACAGCTCAGAGCCTGGAGCCTGCTTTGGATTCCGTGTCTTTCTTTCTCTCTACCCACCCCTCTCCCACTCATGCTCTGTCTCTCAAAGGTAAACATTAAAAAAATTAACAATTCTATACATTATTCAGTTCATCACAATAAGTGATCCTAATCCTCTTTCCCTATTTTACCCATCCCCCCCACCAAACTTCCCTCTGGCAACCACCAGTTTGTTCTCTATATTTAAGAGTCTGGTTTTTTGTTTGTCTCTTTTTTTCTATGTCCATTTGTTTTGTTTCTTAAATTCTACATGAGTGAAATCGTATGGTATTTGTCTTTTTCTGACTTATTTCACTTAGCATTATATCCTCCAGACTCATCCATGTTGTTGCAAATAGCAAGATTTTACTTTTCTAGGTCTGAATGATATTCCATTGTGTATGTGTATATATGTATATGTGTGTGTGTGTGTATACACACAATAAAATCTTGGTTTCCGAGCATAATTCATTCCAGAAACATGCTTGTAATCCAAGGCACTTGTATATCAAAGTGAATTTCCCCATAAGAAATGATAGAAACTCAGAAGATTTGTTCTACAACCCCAAAATATTCATATAAAAATGATTACAATACTGTAATATAATACAAAATAATAAAGAAAATACAAAATGTAAGGAAAAATAAATTAACCTGAACTTACTTTTGAAAACCTTCATGGCTGGTATGAGGGAGACAAGAGAGAGGAGGGTTATTGTGTAGGATGACTTTCACTATCACAATGGAATCTTTTTTCTCTTCGTGCAACTTTAATAAGGAACCTATCCAATGACACTTGCTTTTGCTTCCCTTTAAGGATTTCACAGAAAAGTGACATTGCAATGAAGTTCACCCACAATCCTGCAATGAGAGAGAGAGAGACAGAGAGAGAGAAGAACCATTGGCTCAGTTGTGACATGTCATGCTCGATGTCACATACTACTCATATTGCAAGACAGCACTTGTTTATCAAGTTAAAATTTATTAGAAATGTTTGCTCACTTCACAGAACACTCACAGAACAAGTTACTTGCAATCCAAGGTTTTACTGTACATATATTACAACTTCTTTATCCATTCATCTGTGGATGGACACTTGGGTTGCTTCTATATGTTGACCATTGTAAATAATGCTGCAATAAGCATAGGGATGCATGTATCTTTTAGAATTAGTGTTTTCATTTTCTTTGGATAAATAACCAGTAGAGAAATTACTGGATCATATGGTAATTCTATTTTTAATTTTTTAGGAACTTCCATACTGTTTTCCATAGTGACTGTGCCAATTTACATTCTCACCAATGGTGCTTGAAGGTTTCTTTTTCTCCACATCCTCGCTAACACATTATTTGTCTTTTTGATTCTATCCATTCTGAGAAGTGTGAGGTCATATCTCATTGTGGTTTTGACTTGCATTTCCCTGATGATGAGTAACGTTGAGCATCTTTTCATGTGTCTGTTGGACATCTGTATGTCTCTTTTGAAAAAATAACTATTTAGGACCTCTGCCCATTTTTAGATTATTTGTTATTTTTGAGTTGTATGATTTTTTGGATATTAACTCCTTATCAGACACATCATTTGCAAATATCTTCTCCCATTCAGTAGGTTATCATTTTGTTTTCTTGATGGTTTAGTTGACTGTGCATAAGCTTTTTATTTTGGTGTAGTCCAATAGTTTTTTCTACCCTTTCTGAGGAGATATATCTAGAAAAATGTTTGATGGTTGATATCAAAGAAATTATTACCTATGTTTTCTTCTAGGACTGTTATGGCTTCAGGCTACTCTGAGGTCTTTAATCCATTTTGAGTTTCTTTTTTTTTTAATGGTTTCAGAAATAAAATTTAGTGACTCATCACTTACATGTAACGCCCAGTGCTTATCCCAACAAGTGCCCTCCTTAATGCCCATCACCCATTTAACCCATCCTCACACACAACACCCCTCCAAACACCTGTGTATGGTGTAAGAAAGTGGTTCAGTTTTCCTAGTAACATTTGTTGATGAGACTATCTTTTCCCCATTGTATATTCTTGCCTCCTTTGTCATAGATTAATTGACCATACAAGTGTGAGTTTGTTTCTGGGCTCTTGATTCTGTTCCATTGATCTATGTGTCTGTTTTTGGGCCAGTACCAAACTCTTTTGATTACTACAGCTTTGTAGTATATCCTGAAATCTGGAATTGTGATATTTCCAGCTTTGTTCTTCTTTCTTAAGATTGCTTTGTCTAGTCATGGTCTTTTATGTTCCATACGAATTTTAGTATTATTTGTTCTAGTTCTGTGAAAAATGCTGTTGGTATTTTGATAGGGATTGCATTAAATCTATAGATCACTTGTAGTAGTATGGACATTTAAACAATATTTGCTCTTGCGATCCATGAGCATGAAATATCTTTCCATTTGTTTGTGTCATCTTCAATTTCTTTCATCAGTGTTCTATAGAGTACAAGCCTTTCACCTTCTTGGTTAAGTTTATTCCTAGGTATTTTATTCTTTTTAGTGCAGTTGTAAATGGAATTGTTTTCTTAGTTTCTTTCTTCATTAGTGTATATAAAGGCAACTGATTTCTGTATATTAATTTTGTATCCTGCAACTTTACTGAATTCATTTATCAGTTCTAGTAGTTTTTTAGTAGAGTCTTTGGGGTTTTCTATATAATATCCTATCATCTGCAAATAGGGAAAGTTTTATTTCTTCCTTATCAATTTAGATGCTTTTTATTTCTTTTTCTTGTCTTGATTCCTACAGCCAGACTTCCAGTACTATGTTGAATAAAAGTGGCGCAAGTGGATATTCTTGTCTTGTTCCTGACCTTAGGGGAAAAACTCTCCATTTTTCATTAGTGAATATGATGTTGGCTGTGGGTTTTTCATATATGGCCTTTATTATTATATATAACTTATATAATTATACTTGATCTATGTTCCCTCTAAGCCCATTTTGTTGAGAGTTTTTATCATGAATGGATGTTGTACTTTGTCAGATGTTTTTTCTGTGTGTATTAAGATGATCATATGGTTTTTATCCTTTCTCTTGTTAATGTGATGTATAACATTGATTTGAAAAAACTGAACCAAACTTTTATCTCTAGAAATAAATCCCCCTTGATTGTGGTGAATAATTTTTCAGTTTATTCTTGGATTTGATTTTGTTAAGGATTTTTGCATCTGTGTTTATCAAATATACTGGCCTCTAGTTTTTGTTTTTGGGGGATTTTTGGTATTGTCTTTATTTGGTTTTGGTATCAAGGCAATGCTGGCATCAAAGAATGAATTTGGAAGCTCTTCTTCCTCTTCTATTTTATGGAATAATTTGAGAAAAATAGGTATTAGCCCCTTAAATATTTGGTAGAATTCACCTCTGAAGCCATCTGGTCCTGGACTTTTGTTTGTTGGGAGTTGTGTGTAATTTTTTTTAACCAATTCAATTTCATTGCAAGTAATCAGGCTTTTCAAATTTTCTTTCTTCCTGAGTCAGTTTTGAAAGATTATATGTTTCTAGGTATTCATCCACTTCTCGGTTGTTCAGGTTGTTGGTATATAATTTTCACAATATTCTATTATACTGCCTTGTATTTCTGACATGTTGATTGTTATTTCTCCTTGCCTATGCTGTAATGGCAGAGTTGGGTAGTTGCAGCAGAGATCATGACATCTGCAGAGCTGAAATGAAAACATTTGCTGTCTGGGCCCTTACAGAAGAAGTTTGCTGACCTCTGGTTAAAGTACCTGAGTGAGGCAGCTTAATCTCTGATTTTAATACTTGCCAGGTTTTTTGTTGTTGTTTTCTTTTGTTTTTTGGTTTTTGTTTTTTTGAAGTAGGATCCACACCCAGGGTGGAGCCCAACATGGGGTCTGAACTTGAGATCCTGAGATCAAGACCTGAGCTGAGATCAAGAGCCAGATGCCTAACCAACTAAGACACCCAGGTGCCCCATTATACTTGTTATGTTTTTAAAGCAATTTCACATTAAAAAATGATGATGGATTATATATAAACTGTGATCACAAGGAGGCAATAGTTGTATACCATTGGAGAATGGGCAATACTGCTTTTTTAAAAATAATGTGTTGTTTGTCCTGGAGAAGTTTCTGTTTCTTATTGTAGTTTGTTGGATTCTCTCTAGACTGTGATTTCTCTTGTTTCCATTAGACATTTCATGTGGCTATTAAAGCAACTGAATGTGGCCCTTAGCTTTTATAATAATAATATCCCCAAGAGTCATCATATATATTGTTGCTGCTTTTGCTTTAATATAAAATGGAGATATTTAATTTTCTTAAGCTAATAAATTTACCTATTCAAATAAGCAAAAATCAATGCACAGAGCAAAGTTAAAGAAAAGAAAATCATATTTCTTCTTATTTTTTTACATTTTTGAAAGAGAGTGCAAGCAGGGAAGAGGGCAGAAGAAGAGAGAGAGAAAGGGCATCAGAGAGAATCCCAAGCAGGCTCCATCCTCAGCATGGAGCACAATGCAGGGCTCAATGCCATGACACTGGAAATCATGATCTGAGCCAAAATCAAGAGTCAGGTGTTCAACTGACTAAGCCATCCAGGCACCCCAAGAATCATCTTTCAAATTCGAGAACAAATGTCACCTCCTCCATGAGGATTTCATGATCAGCTGGATGGAATTAATCTCAGACTCCTCTGTCTCTCTGGCATGTAGCCTGTACTTCTATTCAATCTGTCACATTATGCTTTGTTTTGAGATTGTCTGTCAATAAATCTATCTTCTCTAGATGTGAACTCCTTAGTGGTTTAACTTTTATCTCATTAGCTTGAATGCCCAAATGCCTGGTCAATGCTTCACACCCAACAGGTCCTCAATAAATGTTGGTTGAGTTGAAATGTGAAAAGAGCCATTAGCCTCCACTATATCTCTTTTCTTTCTTCTCCATTGTAAAGGCTGTTGTATCTGCCTCCAGTCCACATTGTTTGGGCCATTGTATTCTCTCTTTTACCCTTCTCAGTTTATTGGCTTATTTATCATTCTCATAAACTATGTATCTGTGAAAATGTGGTTTTCACACTGAAATTTTCAAAATATGGCTTTTCTTCTATCTCTAGAAATTCTCACTCTGTGGTACTTTTCTTCTCTGGACAGTGATGCCTCACCCCTTTCTCCATCCCTAAATTACATTCATCTTTATGCACTCCACCAAGCAGTGAAACAGAAGAGAGAGAAGGGGTTTTATTTTCTTATATTCCCCACCTCCCTTCCTCTTGCTTTATTGATCCAAAAACACTTGGACCTCTCTTGGCAAAAACTGACTCTGGTAAGAAGTGCAGCAGCTTCCCTGCCCTGAATTTTAAGCTTCATAATAGAGGAAGCATCTCTTTTTACCCCCACTTCATCAAAACATGGATTTTGCTACAAGGACATATAATTCCTATGATGTGAAAACAAACTTATGAAAAACTAATCATGATGAAAACGGGAATCCACAAGAGCTACTGCCATGATGCCCTCCTTAGGCATGAAGGAGTGGCTCTGTCTTTATTAGAAAGATGCCCATGACAAGGGAAAAAGAATGGGTTCATTTCTGGCTTTAGTCTAGTGTCAGTGGGCCCTTTGCCTTCTACTGGTGCTACTGACAGGGCTGTCTCTTAGTGTCCCATCTTCCTAGGCACCCACCAGATACAGCTGCCAGGCTGAAAGGAAAGAAGAATTGATTTCAATTTCCAACTTGAGAATGTCCTAACTGCTCTGACCTTGAACATGGCTATTTCACTTTCTTGCCAATCCCCAGTAAATAGCCAGAGTTTTGCTCTCAGCACTGTTTTGATGCATTTCCTCAGGATTTTTTTCTTCCTTTCTTCTTTGTGGCCTCTCATCTTGGCTGGCTCTGTTCCCTGACCCTCTCCAAACCCAGCAGGGCCTCCTCACCAACCAGGATAATAATGGGCACTAAGAGAGCCGCAGCACTGGCTCTTGGCAGGCTGACAGGCACCAGGGAGGACTAGTGGCTGGGAGAGAATGAGGGCTACCTGGTCCGCCTCTCCTAGTCTGAGAATCTCTTTGGCCCTTGTAAACAAAGAGAGACTGGTCCTACTATCAAGGTGGTTTGACCTTTGGTAGTACATATTTTTGTCTCTTTTCATTTGTGTATAAGATGAAAACAACACCAGGAAAGCACAAATATTCACACAAAGACAAGCAATGTCAGAGCAGTAGCAAGAGCTCCTTGGAAAAAAAGCAGTGATTGCTTTGGGCTAGAACTATTAAAGATTTGAGAAAGTAGTGCAAGAGCACTCAAATTTGGTCAGACTTTCCAACAATAAGATCCAAACTAGATTAAGTAACTTTGTAGTCAAGCAATTATGCTTCTTTTTCCAGTTGAGTATATTTTCAGAAGTCAGACTTATCTAGGAAATACTGGTTCTTGCACAGTACTGTTATTCTAGAAACTTCTATGCATCCCCATAGCCCATTCCTCTCCCCCCACCCCCAGGCCACATCCCATCAAAAGGTGGCAGTGTGACTCTCTCTGAAACAAAGTTTACCCTTACTGCTAGGAAAACAAAATGGAGATTCTTAGTTTCCTCTGCAGGTTGGAAGTCAAGAATGGAAAGACATGTGATCTGGTACCAGTTTTATCTTAGTTACTTGGTCAAGTTGCTTTACCTCCCTGGGTCTCAATTTCTTCTCCTTACAAAATAAATAGGCTCTTTTTCTCTAGGTTTCCTCTTAGATTCTGCTGCAATAATTCATTCTTAGTTGCATCAAGTGCATCACATCTCTGAAGACAAGAGGAAAATGGCTCTCAGATGCACTGATTTCTCGTTGAAATACAAATGGAAGCTTTACAGAGGATATTCCCAGGTAGTTGTAGATATAGGGGAGGAGAGTTATGATTAAAGAAATGCTCTGGACTCATTGGACATCAATTCCTCTTGAGAATCTGTAGCATTGACTCACCCTCCTCTACTGGCATCTATAGAGGCAGCAAGAATCCTTCTTTTTAAGCATCATTCCTGCCCTCCACTGCCCATCCCGTTTACTACACATGGAGTGAGCATTTTTATGTGCCAGGCATTATTAGAAATGCAAAAATTAATTAGGTAAGATCCCTTTTTAAATCAAGCTTATGATATTCACTAAGAGCAAGGACCCAGGAAGGTAAAAACTCAAGAGACCTGGTTGAAGAATCATTCTGATTTTCTTTTTAACCTGCTCAGGAAGGGAATTAAGTAGAGGTATTGAAGGTCTTTGACATCAGACGCACCTGGATTCAAATTTGAGCAAATTAATTTCTGTCATTCAATTTCCTCATTCTTCAAAATAAGACAATAATAAAACCTCTCTCAAAGGATTAGTGAGATAAAGCATGTAAAAGTTCTTCACTATCTTGCCACAAATAATTTTTGAGGGCTTTATGTACTTTGAAAGATAACTAAGAATATAATTTCAAGTGAATAAGTGGCCCTTCTCGTCATAAATTTTTTCAGTGTGGTGCAAACTAATTAGATACCACACAAATAAACACATATGTTTAAATACTGATAAGTACTATGCATCATTTGGGTCCTCCAGGGAGATTAGAAGATAGAATTGGAAGCATAGGATATTTGGGGGGGGGGATTAATGCCTAAGAATCACTAAGAGCAGAAGAAGCAGAATTGGGCAGAAGAGCTTCAGACTGCAGTGCAGATCTGTCAAAGGCTTGGACAGTTCAAGAAGGGCTCAGGAGTATAGATTTCCCCTTAGAGTAATCCTACATTGGATAGAAATGACCAGGCACTAGGACAACCAACTATGTACAGTCACTAGATTGGGGATGCTCTAGAAGAATGTGGCCTTGGCTAGAAAGCTGAGGCAGGGCCTGAAGGCACTAAAAGAAGGCAGTCGGTCATCTGCACTCTTTGGAGCTGAATAGCAAATTCTTGAAGGGAGATCCACTTGGTGTACATCTATGGGTGTCCATGCTATGAAGGAAAGCTATAAAAGAGATTAATGCAAAACCTAATCTAGGCTTCCTTGACAGTGTTATTCATAAGGAGATGTTTAGGACTGTATTAGTCAGACCAAGACAGGCAGGCAGGAGCTGTCCAGGATAAAAAAGAGCATCTGTGAACCACCCAAGCCCTGATAGGTCAGGACTTGTGTTAAGAGACCAAAAGAGAACAAGACTTGAAGCTCCAAGAGGTTGGAGCTAGATCTGGCAAGACCTAAAAGGCCATGTTAAGGATTTGGTCTCTAACATAAGAGCAAAGAAAAGCTGGTGAAAGATTTTAAGAAGGTCAAGGGAGGAGTCAATAACATGATCAGATTTGCATTTAGAAAAATTACTGTGGCTGCTATGTTGAGGGAAGAGTTTGTAGAAGAACAAGAGGAAATATAGGGAGACCACTTAGGAGGTTCTTATACAATACCTTTTATATAGTAAGTCCTCAAAAAATAAGACTGATCATCATCATTAATAAGTATAAGCCTGAATGGCATAATCTTACTCTTACTCCCTGAATTAAATCTAGACACTTTTGCATTTGCTTTAAGCACTCTACCTATTAACGTTGGCTTAGTCTTTGTTCATTCCAAATTATACTGTTCAATAACCTCACATTTTATTGCTTTGTTTTAGATATTCTGCTTCATTATAATGATCTTACTATTCCCTGAACACAACTTTTACATTTTTGCTCCAAACCACAGTTCATGCCCATCTGAATGCCCTTCCCCATTCTCTGCCAAAAATTATTTTCTTCTCTTCCCAAACTCCGATAAAGTCTTCCCAACACACTCTGCTTAGCTTGATATTCTTTCCTTTGCACCATCCTTCTGCCACTAACAGAGCTCTCTGTGAAGCTATGGTATGTATTGCAAGGTGTTCCTTTCATATTATTTTCACTTCTTTTGAACTCCTAGAAACCAAAGACTTTAGGTGATTTTAGGCACTCAGAATAAGAAAATGTAGAATATCTTATCTTTCCAAGAAGCTAATCATTTAATTTTTTTAAGGGAAGAATAGTTGCAAATGGTCAATGTAGATTGTTTGGAATAGAGAATAGGAGCAAATGGGAAATAAAAACTGCCAGAAAAGGAAAAATAAATGTGACATGCCAGAAAAAATAGCTAATAATAGAAACTAAAATGTATTTAGCACTTGCCTTGTACCAGTCACTATTCCAAGAACTTTACATATATTATCTCACTTAATTCTAATAACAAGTATAATTCTTGTCCCTATTTATAATGTCAAATGATGAGGAGCACCCAGTACTCTGAACTCTGAAGAAAAAAAAATTTTTCTTCAGCTGATAGTTTTTGAGCCTTAGTTGTGCCATGTAGTATGGAGGGGAGAGGGTCACTGGAAATGCTGAGGGAAGCCAAATGACTTCAGAGACTAAAGTTGACTTCCAGAGGGAAAGATGGTGTAATGGGAAGTACAGAAAGGAAATGCAGATAGGAAGGAAGTAGGATTTGGAAAGGAGAACAGTTTACAAGATGTTTTAAGGAAGTTTTGCCTATCCCTTCTCCATCTCCTTAAGACACTTTAGTGAAGATCTACATTGCTCTTTAGAATTTTTTGCCTCAGGTTTTCTTTAGTCTCCACTAATGTGCTGAGTCTGGCATTGTTAAGAGCTAGAGAGCCCTGTTTCTTCAGATTTATCAGGAGGTAAGTTCTCTAAGAACTTCAGAGGGGAATGAAGTACAGAAATTAACTAGGCAGAGAGGCACCTCTTTCTCTGGATCTGTAGGATTAGATGAGGAAACAAGGATGGAAAGGGTTTTCCCTATGTGACAGTGAAGGAAGATTTTGAAAGAGTTGTTTCATGGAATAATGTCAGTGCCATGTGCTAAAAATGAAAGCAGAGACTTAGAGCAGAAGCCTTACAACTTCCAGGTTTAACAAAGCAGTTCTGAAGTGTTAGGGAGACAAAGGAATAGAGATTGCACTGAGGCCACAGTCAAGGTGAAGAGCCTAAATTTCCGCCGAATTGGGGCTAACTCTGCAATATTCTGCTTACTGACTTTCCTCCCAACCCAGAAAACAGACTTTACCTCTTTATCTTCAAGTTGCTGGTGGCGGGAAGAATGAGCAAAACTTCGCTCAAAGAAGAGCTATTATAACTAAATAATTGTAATTCAGGTGGTAGTGCAGGGAGAGAAACCATTTCTTCTGCAGAATTCAGGGTCTTATTTGCATTTGAAAAAAATTTCATTACAGCAGTATATTAGATTATAAGATATTTTCCAGGAAAATATTTCAGACCAACCACAGTAATCTCTTGCATGTGCGCACGCACACACACAGATGCACATTCTCAATTTTCCAGTTAAAAGTACATACTGTACATAGTTTTTCAATTGAGAAGCATTCAGAAAGTAAGATACACTGATTTCTAGATGTTCCTAAATTTAAAGAGGGAAAGACTTTTGGGGCTTTAAAGAGAAAAGGACTGGGAGTTTGGCAAAAAAGACATTAGGGAAAGCTATATGGCAAGGTTAAGAAAATTATGGAATTCATGCTATTTAAAAATAATTGTGTTAAAAATCTTTCTCAAGGAATTAGTCCATTTCATTGACCAGGTAATTACAAAAGTAATTAATTCCTTATTTTAGGACTTTTAATTGGGTGGCCACAATCAGATGCAAGTGGGGATCCTCTCCTGGTGCTAGAATTGCAATCAGCATGTTCAATTTATCAACAGGGTATGGTAAATGCCCTAATCCAAAGGGTTCCATATAGCTACTGTGCACCTCAAATCACTCCCAAAGGGTTTTCTTGTTTACATATACCTCCTCCAAGTGTTTTTACTCTTGGCTAAACCTCTTCATATGTTAGGGTACTTAAACTTACTTTCATTCTCCTTTATCCTTACCTTGAAACATATTTTATAGTTCTCCCTTTGTTCAACAGAGAAAACAAAACTAGGATTGCAAAGAATAGTAATGGTCATCTTGTCCTAGTCTCTCATTTTATGGGTTAAGAAAACCAGGACAAAACAGGTGAATTTCCCCAGGATTGTGGAGCTGGTTAAAGGCTAGAGTGATGAAAGCCCTAGAAGCCAGGGCCCCCTCCCACGGGCCTCCTGCTGTGCTACCTGCTCTTCAGTAGCTTTCCTGGGGCAGCTCTCTCATCTTCTAATTTTCCCTCTTGGGGGCCTTTGCCAACTCATTAGTTCTCCCCTTTGACTCTCTTTCTCTCTCTCTCTCTCTCTCTCTCTCTCTCTCTCTCTCACACACACACACACACACACACACACACACACACAATATGTTTATGCAAGGGCAATCTCAAATGCCCTGATTTGTTTCCTAAACACATTTTGTGGCCTTTTGGCCTACTTTGCACTTTGGACATATGTCTCACTTTAAGTAGGCTGGCCCAAATGCTTTCCTTCTACAAGGAGTCTTAAAATAGGAAAAAGGAACTCAATAGAACATCCTCTATCTTTTAAAAGAAAATTTTAAATAAAACAAATGCACAACAGAACACAAAAAAGTCATGAAACTATTACTTCACCCATCACTGTAAAGAATCATTATGATGTTCTTCCTCCAGGTTGTTCTCCTAGACATCCCTTTTTAATATCTTTGTTATCCAATCTTCAACCTGACTTACCTCATTCAAGTGTTGGAATAAACTGTCTATAAACTGTCTTGCTCTTGTTCAGAATCAGTGAAAGAACATCCAGAGAACACCAGTACATCTAGAACCTCATTCAAAACATAATTAGGAGTTGAATAATTTTTTCTGTCACTTTATGGTGGAGGGGGGGGGAGAGTTGTGACAGAGATAGCTATTTCTTACTTAATATCTGTAATTCCCTTTTACCTTACAATTTCTTTTAAGGCAACCAAATGCTGAGCTTAAAAATTCTATTTCTGCAGACATTCTTTGAGTCAGGATTGGTCATATGAAACAGATTTGGCAAAAAGATGTCAGCAGAAATCACAGGGTAGAATAGGGAATGCTCTTTAAAGAGGACTGGCTGACTCACCGATGTGTGTGCGTGCTCTCCCCTCTTCCTCCTTCCTCCTACCTACATTGTAGATGTGATGGCTGGAGCTGCAGAAATAGACTGTGACCATGAGGCAGTCTTGAGGATGGAAACTACAGGCTAAGGATGTTGGCATCTGAAAGAATAAGCCTGGGACCTCAGTGACATTGTGGTGCTACTACACCTGCTCTGGACTACCAACTTCCCAACTTCATGTTGAGAGAAAGTATATGTCCATCTGGTTTTAAGTCACACTTACAGCAGATTTCTTTTCTTTCTTTCTTTCCTTCTTTCCTTCTTTCCTTTTCTTCTTTTACTTACAGCTAAAAATTATTAACTGATACAGGGGCCAAACAGCCCTGAAATGCTTTCAGAGAGAGCTTCCCCTTGAATACCTTTTTTGGATGCCCTAATGATTCCTCTAAGTCTGGATCTTTCGGTTACTTGGGATTTCTCAGTCCACTCTTTGCTTCCCTACCTCCCACACCGGTGCCTTGGGAAGGCCAGAGCCTCACACCTTGGGCTCTTCGGACCTGACTTTCTGGATTTGCATGGCTGGACTCTTTCCCTCTTACCTTTACTGTTCAAAGTTGCATTCCCTGAAAGGGCCTGGCTTTACCTGGGAAATAGCTGTTCCTTTTAAACCACCCCCCACCCCACCCCCAGTCCTACCCTCTTCTCAATTTAGTTTGTGCACCTGCTACAGGTCATTCTGACCAACTTTCCACTAAATGCTTAACAGAAAATTTACACCATAGTCTTTCTTTGTAGAACATCCTCTAAAGTCTGCTTAAATTTTATCTAGAATTTCTAGACTTATTTTTCCTTTCCTAACAGTCCCTATCAAACTGACTCGTTCCCAAATAGTTCAGGCAAGCGGTGATCATGGCTGATTAGACCCAGCTGAAAATCTATGCATACAGTGCTAATGAAGAAGCTTCGGGTTCTATGCAATTTGTTCCCAAAGGTTAGTGATAGAAATAGGTAGGCCCTTATTTCATTTTATTATTTTACCCCTTAATCTTTTTTCATTCAGTTATGATTCTGATACCACAAGATTTGCAGTCCTTGGGGTCCAGGTTTACTTAATGGATAATGATAACTTTAAAACTTGTGGGAAATAAGCAATGTAAAGCAAAAAAAAAAAAAAAAAAGTAAGCAGTAATATAGACACCTGGATTTTAGTGGTAAGCAAAATTCGTCCCTGGGCTATCACTCAGCTACATCAGCTTATAATTATAGATTAGTTTGGTCAAGTATTATTTCCTTGGATTCTGGTGGTTATCCATACCCCCAAGCCCTCAGGGAAATGATCTGTTTGATCCAGGTTTTCCTACTAATAAAGCATCCACAGGACAATTAATTAATGTGATTTAAGTTGGCTCATGTGTGCTCCAACTTCTTTAAGAGCCCGACTTGAGATAAGGAAACAAGTTAAGAGACCTTGATGACTGCCCTTTGGAGGAGTGGGTCAGAGAAGACTGACTTGGAGGAGATGGAGGGCTAGAGAAGTGGCTCTTAGCACAAGTTTCCCAGGCTGGGCTCTCAGAGACTTATTATTACTCTCAATGAATTGAGAACTGAAATAAAAGACATCACAAAGGTAGTCCATTCTAACAAGAGCAATTCTAAAACTTAGGGCCCTCCTTCTCTGTTTAACAGGGACTTCTCAGAAGATCTAATCCAAAATTTAATTATTTCTCCCCTAAGGAATGTTATTTACCTCCCTGTATTAGGCAGAGCAATTCTGAACAAACACATACCTCAACTTTTACCCTCACCACAGATCATGACTCGGCAAGCAGAGAGCATTCTAGCTACCAGGATCCTCACTCAATTGTAAGCAGCAGAACTTTACTTTCTGTTACACATGGATAAAAGACAAGATGGAAATAGTTTCCAAATCAGTTCAGGTGGTAGAATTATCAGTGGTTTCTTTTTTTCTTTCATTTTTCTACTTCCAGTTTTCCCATATTTTCTTTGATTATAATACATATTAATGAGCACTAATATTTCCTGAGCACTGACTCCAGGCCAGGACCTCTGGTAAGCACATTATGTATTTTATTTCATTTACTCCTCTATACAAATTATGGGTTTACATGTAAAGAAACTAAAGAAATGAAGTAACTTAACAGTGGGGACCTACATCTGAATCTAGGTTTATCTGACATTGAAGTCAGGTCTCTTAGTTCCTACACTACTACATTTTATAATGGAAAAAGCACACCTTTTTAAAAAACATAAGATGTTGAGACTGGAAACTTTAGTCATGGATTTATCTTAAGGTTTTATAGTGTATATAGTATGGTGGTTAAGAGTGTAGATTCTGGAGCGAGAACTCATGAACTCCCAGCTTCCCATCTTGCTAGCTCTATGACCCTGAGCAAGTTACATAACTTATCCATGTCATATTTTCTCCATCTGTTGAATGAAGATAATAAAAGCACCTACCACAGAGTTATTGTGAAATTTAAATGAATTCTATTTGTAAAATGCTTACATAGTAAGTGCTATGGAAATATTTTTTACTGTTGTTATTCGTGTTGTTGTTTGTTATTACTGGTATTTTTTTCCAAGAGATTTTGAAGCCAGGCTTGTATTCCCCCCAAAAGAAATTTGGGCTATAATTCTCTTAAGTTTCTGGATCAAGGCTTTTAGGAATGAGACTGCCTGCCTTTCCTTGTGGGATAACTATAAGATAAGCAATGATGGGGGCATGGTAATCAATCTCTTTTGAGGGGTGAATGAAAGCATTTTGCAAGTCTCCTAGCATCATTTTAACTGCACAGTCAAGCCTCAGAGCAGAAACTTCCTGTTAATCTTTTAATGTAATTATTATTATTAAAAGTATCGTATCATCAAAGGTCTGTTCATTTTTTTTTGGAGGGGGGAGAGAGCTTGTACATGTGTGGGGGAGGGGCAGAGGGAGAGGGAGAGAGGATCTTAAGCAGACTCCACACAGTGCTGAGCCCAATGGGGGGCTTGATCTCATGATAGTGAGATCATGACCTGAGCTAAAACTAAGAGTCAGACACTTAACCGACTGAGCCTCCCAGGCACCCATGTTCATCATTTTTGAAAGAAGGGAAGAAAATTTCTAGGAATTATCAAATTAAACTCAAAGAACTAAAAGCACTATATATGAAACAATAAAAATATTTCTGCAGCAAAAATAGTCATTGCCTAATATATGTTCAAAAAGTAAAGTGAGTCTTTCTCTTTTTAAGCAAATGTATGGATACAAGAGCTTGAGTTTCACTATGGAAGAATGGCTAAGGGGCTCACACTTTCCAAACTGGTGGTCCCTGCCTAGAAAGTCACAGGCCTTGAATCCTCAGGCCTCGTCCTCCAGCTGATGTCAGTGGTTTCCACATTTAGGCCCAAGAAAAATATGAAATATGAGGTGAAATGAAAGAAATGAATCCAACTGGGGAAAAACAGAAAATGATGGCTTCCTTGGTCTAGGGAATATAAATTAAACAAATAATGCTTCCTCACTTCTCACCTCAACTTCAACCAGTGTAAGTAAAGTCACCTCCCTCATAGCTTTAGCCATAGTACTTCTAGAATATGGGAGCTCTCTCTCTTTGGGACAATGACTCAACTGTTGAACAGCTCCAATGCCAAACTGATATCTGCCTGCTTAACTTTTACTCCTTGGTCTAGCTGCACATCTTGACAGAGAAGAACACATTTATTCTGCCTGTCACAGAAAAGCTGTTGAAATATTTGCAGACAACGATGTGGTATTTTTTCAGTTAACTTTTTATTTTCTCCATGCTAAAAGTGACCATTTCTATCAACTATCTCTGATTTCCTGACTCTCATCTTCCTATTTGCCTTGCTCTAGTTGGTCAATATCCCCCAAGAATTGTGGTACCTACCACGTAATCCAGTGCTTCAGTGTGGTCTGACCACAGCCCACTGCAATAGGACCAGTGCGCCTGTTATCTCCACTTCCCTTCATGCAGTCAAAGATTGAGCTGTTTTTTTTCCAGCAGACACATCAAAGTGCTGGCAAGTATTCAATGTGTGGTTAAAGTTCCCAGTTATTTCATATGAACGCTGTCCAGATAATCTCCATCCTGAAAGCTGGTTTTCTTTTTTTACCCTAAATATAAAATTCTGCAATATTTCTGGTGCACTTTATCTTATTGAGATAGACAAGACACCCCTATCAAGACAATTTTGAATTCTGATTTACTTCTGTGACATATAGTTTTTTGTCACTTGTAGGTTTAGTAAAAAAGCCATAATGTATTGATGCATTGCAAAAGTAAAGCAAACTTTTCTGACATTATTGAAAGTGTAAGCTTGGGTACATGGTGCAGAGTGACTTCTAAATTTGCTTGAGCAATTTATAGACAGCCTTTCAATTCTCTCCAACCCACCTGCATGACATATAATACAAGGCATACAAAGATGAAAAAGAGGCCGCTTTAGTGTGGGTAGTGAGCAAGGAAGAAAACAGAAAGAAGTAGTGACACTATCTGCACCTTCCTCACTATTCTCCTACTTTTGGTCTCAAGATCGGATACTCTTGTGGTCTGATTCAGGTATATGAGGCTAATGATGTGTTCATAGCTCCTCCTAGACCATGGCTCAGCCTAGCTACCCTATTTCCCTGTATGGGAAGATCAGAGACAACAGATTCGTATCAAGGCATCATTTGAACAGTATGGATGTAAATGCGGCTGCCTCAGTCTGTACAAGATACAGCTCTCTGATAGTTCTCATCTTCTGGAGAGCAATCATCATTTCCTCCCTCTTCCCTTCACCTCCACAAGATCAATACCAGACAGAAAAAGATTTTTCCTTTGTTGATTTATTTCCTCTTTATTTCACCCAGTCAGAGGAACCAGAGCTTAACTTTTATCAGCTTACTGTTAGGAAAACAAAGTATACTAATAAAACTAACAAATAGAAGCCATTTTATGGCCAAGATCTGATGACCAGTATGATGTTTCCTTTGATACAGTTGAAATGAAAATATACTCTGAACCTGAACATATTCGATCTTTTACTGCCCTCCCAAAGAGAGATAACCATAACAATCACCTCTAGGAAGCTTCCTTTCCTGAGCTGAAATGGGCTCCTTTTCCCTCATATTCCAAGATCAGATAAACTCAAATGTCCTACACAGTCATCATGATGGGAACCATAAAACAAGGGTGTACAGGGGACAAGACCATATTTGGGAGCTGGCTCCAGAATCAGGCCTGGATTTCAGTACCAGCTTTTCTATTGACCAGACACAGGATCCTGGGAAGATTACCTATTTCTCTGTTCCTCAGAGATACATAAATAAAAATAGAGTTGATAAGACTTATTCAAAAGTTTATAAATTAGTACAGTCCTTGGCATCTATGAAGTGCTTAATAAATATTATTTTTTTTCAAATAGTTTTCATATATATATTCAGTTTGCTTTTTTCTAGTATTCAGTTGCTATGCTTTAATCTAAAACCATTAAGAAACATGGTAACAGTTGTCACCAGTTCTTAGAATCCTAGCACATTAGAGATCTAGCATGACCCTTCCTTTTGCAGATGAAGAAATTGAGGCCCAGATAGGAAAAAGGAGTTTTCCAAGACATGCAGTCAATGAATGGCAGAGCCAGGGCTCTAAGCCAGGTATCCTGGCTCCCTGACTCCCGATCCTGTCCCCAATTACAGCTTTTTTTGTTTCAGAAAGGAATCAGAATTAGCTGTATAACCAATTGCAGATTTAGATACTAGTATGTATAATATATATAATTATGTATAGAGAAATTTAAAGTATTATCTATAACACTTTAACATATGCATAGCCCAATGAATCTAATGCTCAAAACTCTCACTTCAAAACCCCCTATTTACTAAGCAGTGTGGAATCATGGAAAGAACATACAACTTGGAACTGAGTAGGCTTAGATTCAAATCCCAATTCTACTGCTTACTGCTTGCATGACCTTTAGCAATTTATTCAATCCCTCTGAATTTTAATTTCTTCATCTGGAAAATGGAGATATTAACCCCTATCAGTGTTTTTTGGGATGCATGTGGCATATCATGTATGGGGGCAGAATGCCTGGAATTGGGATTCCCATCATACGTTGGCATCCCTCTTCAGGTGATTCTCTCATTTCCCCCTGATTTTGGTGCTCTGCTTGAAGGAAGACACTGTTGGGTGCTTGTGAGATGGGCACCATGTTTGAAAGGAAAGACAGTGATCTGTTTTCTTTGCCATGAGTGGAATGGGAACACAGTACTTGGAGATTCCCCTCAAGTCCACTTGTGAGCATAAGGTTGTTTCTTAGAGGCATTCAGCTCAGGCAGTATGACAAGACACAGGGTTACTTACCATGGGGATAAATAATCTAGGTTGTACAATGCTGGGCTATGGCTTTATTGGCTGGCCTTAGAGCCATCTATGCACCAGGATTATATGTATTCTAATACTCAAGTCTATTATCACCTAAAAGCTGCTTTTGCTTTTGGCGCTTGAAGTGCTGATTGCCAAAACCTTCTCTTGGTAAACATCCTTATGTGTTAAGTATTTGTAAATATGTATGGAAGGAAGAAAGAAGGAAGGAAGGAAGGAAGGAAAGGAAGGAAGGAAGGTTTTGTTTTTTTTTTAACTTTATAGTTTATTGTTAGGTTAGTTTCCATATAACACCCAGTGCTCTTCCCCACAAGTGACCTCCACCAAGACCATCACCCCGCTTTACCTTTTCCCCTTCCCCTTCCCCCCTCAGTTTGTTTTCAGGATTCAAG
>CM053573.1:62509082-62541774 GCA_028646485.1 Cryptoprocta ferox
AAATAAAATAAAATAAAATAATCATAATTTCTATCTCTTGATATTCTCTATTTGGTAAGACATTGTTCTCATATTTTTCTTTAGTTCTTTAGACAGTTTCATTTAGATCTTTGAACATATTTATAATAGCTGATATAGTCTTTGTTTAGAAAGTCTAGTGTCTGGGCTTTTTCAGGGACAGTTTCTACTAACTGTTTTTCTTGTTTCTTTGCATGTATCTTACTTTTTTCTTGATAACTAGACATTTTAAATAATATGATATTAAACCCTGCATATCAAATTGCCCCCTTTCCTATGGTTTGGTGTTTTTGCCCTTATTGCTATTGTTGCTGTTTGTTTGTTTTTTTTTTTTTTTAGTAATTTTTCAGAACTAATTATATAAATACTGCATTCTTTGTCATGTTCCATCACTGAAGCCTCTGCTTGGATATCTTGGTGGTCAACTAATGACTGCACAGTGATTTTCTTAAATGCTTTGAACCAATATGTCTCTTCACCTTTGCTGGTGGACTCTATGCATGTTTGAGCGCACCTTCAACTCTCTTGCAGTTTACAATTCTGTCTTATCCTTCACTTCCTGCTCATGTAGAGTCTAGCTATTAGCCAGAGTCTAGAGATTAGGGCCTTCTGAAGTGTTTCCTGGGCATGCATAAAGTGCTGCATGTGTGTATAACTGTCTAGACTTCTAGCAATATGTTGGAGCTTTCTCACAGCCCCCATGGGTATTTCATTCTTCAGTGTTTTCTTTTCTTCTTTTTTTAAGTATTTTGGTCAGCTTCTTATTTTTCCCAACAGTTATCTCTTCAGACAGTTGTGACATTAAGCAATTACTACTAATTGTTTTTGACAAATGTTCCTGTAGAAAAGCTCACTAAATGAGCTTTGAGACAAATCAAATAAAAGCCTGTGAATTAAGGTTCCCAAGAAGCTGTCAAAGAACTCAAATAATGGTTTATTTTGATATGAAAATGCTTCAAACCATTCTGTCTCCCTCCAGTGGCTATTAGGCTACTGATTTTAACAGCTCATGCATTTGCAAGGCTGTTAATTTTCAAGGCTACTGAGGAACTGGGAAGAGGGGGATAGGAATAAGGCAAGTTAGAACATCACAAAACTCACTGTTCTTACAAAGATTTGACCATTTTTCTTAAATAGATGCATCTTACACTGTTGCAAGTCTTTGGTTAATTTTCAAAGTTCTGAAAAAGTTGATTTTGATTTTTTTTTTTTTTTTGCTAGTGTTCTCTTTGATTTTATGGAGGAATGGACTTTTGCTCCACCATTCCAGAAGTGCTTCTTTTGAATATGTTAAATTTATTGTTTATTAGCATAAGGTAGAATTATAAACTTAATACCATGTAATCTGAAATGAGATTTCTTGGTTCTGCTAATTTCTAAGTCCCAAAAGAATTTTTGCCTCAGTTTCCTTTTCTATGAACTGAGTATATTAAGAGTATCTACCTCATAGGGTTGTTGAGAGTATTATATGAGTTAATCCCAAGTAAACCATGTAGAACAGTGCTTGGCAAACTATGGCTTGTAGGCCAATCCTACTCACATTTTCTTTTTTAGATCCCATTAAGTAAAGAATGATTTTTACATTTTTAAATTATTTTAAGATCAGAAGAATATTTCCTGACACATGAAAATCATATGAAATTCAAATTTCACTGTCCATAAAGTTTTATTGATACATAGTGATGCTAATTCATTTACATATTTTCTATGGCTGTGCCTTTGCACAGCAGAATTAAGTAGCGTGATCAAAGCTGCATGGCCTAGAAAGTTTCTAATACTTACTACCCAGCTATTTTTAGGAAGTTTGTTGATTTCTAATTTAATACATTGGCAGACATGAAAAAACTTAATAATCATTAGCTATAATTTTTACTAGATAGCTCATAGTTACTGTTCAGTCTTTGCTATTTTTCAAAAATATATTTCAAAAATAAAAAATAAAAAACAAAAAAAATAAAAAAAAACAAAAATATATTTCACATGGCCCACACTGGTCTCAACTCTGTCTCATTAGGTCACATTGACCCACTATGGCCTCCCAATTTCAGCATAGTCTGGTTCCTGTCTTCCTCCCTGAGCTCACTTTCCCTTTTTCTCACTCTAGTCTAGTTGTCTCTGCTGTCTGTCAGTTCTGGTAATGTGCTGGGCAATTTTATTCCTCAGGGTTTTTGCATTTGCTTTTCTCTATGTTTGGAACATTCTTTCCCTGACTCTTCCCAAATCTGGATCTATATCATTTTTCAGGTCTCTGTTTAGATATCACACCCCAGCAAGCCCTTCTCAGACCATCTTATCTAGATGGTCCTTCCCCCTTGCTATTCCTTATTCAAATATCCTATTTACTTTGTTCATGGCAATAATAATCAGTCATTATCTAATTTTTTTAACTGCTTTTTATCTGCTTCCCCAGTAGAATGTTAGCTCCTTCAGAACAAGGACTTTTTGTTTCTTATTCTTTATTAAAGCATAGTATTTAGTACCCTCACTAAATATATGTTGAATGAATGAATGATATTTTAACTTCAACTTTGATGATTAAGTATATTCATTCTTTTCTTTTTCTTGTATTCCCATGCAAAAAAATGATTTGTCTGACTTATCTTTTTGCTCAAAGGCATAGGTCTCAGGTCACAGTTCTCTGGCTGAGCTATTATTTGACTGAGTTTGATCAGATACCCTTCACTGGTCTAATTAACCATGGCCAGGAATTGGGAGTAAAATGGAGTCACAATGGGGCAAAACACGTCTCTCTAGGGCCTGTCCTTTCAGTAGGAGTGTAGGCATACAGAAAAAAGTAGGGGGAAATAAGAAAACAACTTTGTACATGTTCCTCTGTTCCCAATGGAATCTTGGGCAAACCTCATAGTTTACATGCTCACAATTAGATAATAAAATCTTGTTTCCTCTGGTCATTTGAATTCCTAAAACAGTCTTAGTTTAGTAATTAATATGTCTTGGCTAGTGTAATAGTAAAAATTCTGAACTTCATTCAGTTAAATCTTTTTTCCCCTAACTTGGATCTGCTTCAACTGGAAGCTTGCTATGCAGGTGGGTGTGGACTGTTTCCTTTTCTTCTGCCCCACTCACTGGGCTTGTGCTGGTTCCTTTACTATTGAAGTGTGGGGAGGCAGGAGAGGTGTGGAACAGCAAAAGTCTGACTAGTACCACTGCATTGGTCTTAATTTCCTCTCACGGGTGGGAGATGTAAGCACACTCTCTACTGCTGCTTTGTGGCCTCCTCAGAGATCCCTCTGGTGGATACTCAACTATAGCCCTTTTCCCTGCATGCTAACAATCCCTATCTGCACCTCCCCACAACTTCTATACCATTGATATTTCTGAGCTTCCTTTGACTGAAAGTTGTCTTGTCCCTCACAGAAAACTTTCCTGGGCACTACTCTAACCAGTTCCAGGTCAGCAGCCTCTCTTCTGTGTTGTCCACAACCAACTCGTAGCAAACAAAAATCTTGGCTCTATTGTCAGTGGGGATACAGTTACCTATCAGGTATAGTGGTCTATTCTGCTGCCTCAGGTTACCTCAAACAGTCTAGAACCCTTTAGATTTCTCTGAGTTGATCTGGAGACACACACTGAACTCTGGTGTTCTCCTTGACAGCCCCTTACTGGGTTTGAGGTGCAATATAGGGCTCCATGTTGATACAAATTAGGCATGATGGGGAAAGAACATGCTACCACACTTCTACACTCACTGTAGAATAATCCTTTCCTCAATCTCCCAAAAACTGTATCAGCATCTTCAAACTTATTTTTCTAGGCAGAAAATGGGTGATCAACTAGTGGTTATAAAACAGCAAGTCCAGCTTAGGGAATCTAGCACTTCACTTTGGAATTTAGAAATGGTTGACATTTATTACCTGAAGGGCTTTGGCCAAAGGCAGACAGAGTCTCATTTAACATCTCATTACACATGTCTGGTACCCTCTGAAACATTATATGTTTCATGCATGGAACACTCACTTGTGTGTGCGTGTGCGTGTGTGTGGTGGTGGTGGTGGTTTTTATTCTAAAGATTGCATCATTCAGTTTTCAATCTGTTCTGGAGAGTTTGCAAAGGCCCATAGCCAAAAAGTTTAGCCTCATTTACAAGCTAACTTAGACTATTGGATATATATAAAAATATTATGAGAAAAAATTAAATATTTTTAGAATAGTTTCAGGTGTGCTAGGTGGGGTGGTGCAGTTCTATTGCATGGCAGATTCTACTTGTATGCCTTGAGGCATAATTTTTGTAACACAGCTTATAAAGGCAGCAGAAGGTAGTTCTGCGTTTATTACTTATGTGTTGGTGGAGTGAGAAAGAACAATTTCTAATTTCTGCCAGTAAAATTCTTTTCTGTTCCTGTCTGTTGAGCTTGTTCTGGCAGTAATCATATTCTCCCTCCCTTTATCTCCCCCCAGCCTTAAGAGATACATTTGTGCTCATGCTGGATTGATACAGGAAAAGTGGGAAAATTCTTCTTTTTCTGGAACCATTAATTTCTTCTTGAATCCAGAAATTAGGATTGAGTAGCCTACACATCTAATTGCCTTCTCTGCTATAAAGTGGAGAGAGTTTATGAAGACTGATGAAGAGTTAAATGGTTTGTGGCATTTTATTAACAGCCTCTATCTCTTTAGAACTCACTATTCATTTTCTCTCCACTCCCCTCTCTGTTCATTGACTTACTCTTTTTCAGAACTCCCTTTTTTTGAGTATGAGTGACATTGTGCATGGATCAGAGTTAACAAATAAATGGATGATTTTCAAGGAGTATCTGCCATGGGTACTGTGTTATTTAAGAGGCCTCAGGTTAGAGCTGCTTGATTAGAGAGCTGTCCAGAGGTATAGAGCTGAAGTCAAGTGGCCATGAAGTTGGAGGGATACAACAAAATTGAAGTCCCTGTTCCAGTTGATGCTAACTGTCCATGAATTCAACCCAAAGAAGAGTAGTTTGATCCACACTTAACTGACTAGGAGAAGAGTAATGGTAGACTCTTATAAACTCTTGCTTAAAAAAAAAAAAGGATATATCTGAGGGTCATATTTTATATAACTTAATTCTTTTTTTATAGTTGGTAAGGAGTTTTGTGAAAGATGATCCTTGGGACCCTTGGGGTACACTTGCACTGAGGTCTGAGTCCCTTACCATGAAGACTACACTTTCAATCAGAGAGCCAGGCTACTTTAGTTCACCATACATGCCTCTCTCCTTTGAAAGCTCCTTGTTTGCCTTAGCTTTTAAATCTGTGTGTTCTTAAGTATAGTAAAGTCTGCCATGTATTGATCTCTTACTATATGCTATCTACTTGCTAAGTACTTTACATATATTTTTACATTTAATTCTCCAACTTTCCAGCCTAAATCCTGAGTTGTACTTTCTCTTTTCTCCATTCACCAGGGGAGCTCATCTGTTTTAGTGGCTTCAACTATCACCATCATACTTAATCTGTATATGTCCACACCATCAGGTTAACATACAAAAAGCTCAATTAATACTTCCCCATAGATGACTTGCCATCACCAGTTTCTAATTCAACATCTTGGAAACTTTTTCTCCTCTCTCATCTTCTTTCTCTGTGCATTACATCATTGTCTTTGCCACCACCCGGTTTAAATCTTGCAGTCATCCTTGACTCATCCTTCTCTTCCTTTCATATATAAATATGAGGAAGACTCACCAAGTCCTACTGATTTTCTTCTGTCTATTCTCTCCACCACAATGCTACTTCAGATCTCCTCACCTCACATACAAATTATTGCAACTCATTTCTGGGGAGACTTCCCAATTCCAGGCATTTTACTCTCTGATACATTTTGCCACCACTCTTGATCAATCTTTTACACACCCTTTCCTCATGTTACTCTGACTGCTAATGGCCCACTGAGTTAAGTCCACATCTTTATTCTGTCTCTACTTATCTAATTTTATCCATGTCACCTCTTTTCAAAATTTTAATATGTAGTCTCTGCCGTAGTCAAGCCCAGGATCTTCTGTCACCTTTCACCTTTACCTCCAGGTCTCTCTGTTCATAAGATTCTCTTCATCTAGAATTCCCCCCCCTCCTTTTTTTTTTGGATGAAAAATCCAAGGCTCAGAGAAGTTGAATAATTTTCCTGAGGTTGTACTGCAAGTGAGTTAGTGGATTTAAACCTATTCTTCTGATCCTCAGGATCATCTTTTCTTTTCTTAATGCCAACTGCTGGTTTCAGAATCATACTAATATAGTCTGGAATTCATAGATGGAAACTCAAAATACATTTATGTAGCATCTGCCTGATGATAAAATACTACCAGCTCAGGACAACATTAGCCTCTGAAGACTACATCTCTTATATTGGACCCTAACTATGGCAAATGAAGACATTTTGACATGTCCAGCCAAACTGTTCGGAAAAACTAATTTTGATAGCTTTTCATCTATAGTCTCTTAAAGAAAATCTTAAAATTAAAAAAAAAAAGTGGGATGCTCACCATGTTTTTCAAAGCTACTGAAATTCTCCAAATTTGAATTCAATCATAGGGGCACTGCTCCTAGTTGTCCTAGGTTTGTACTTTAAGCTGCACCCAAAGTTCCAGCACTGTTTTTTTTTATGAGTCTAAAAAAGGATCAGATAGCATATGTTCAAGCTGAGCAAGCTACTAGGATGCCAATAGTATGTTTCTGTAAACTTTTGATTGTAGATTTCCTATGCAAATAGGACTTCTCAGAGTTCTGGCTAGTGTTACTTTTAAATAAAGACATGACCTTTTAGTTCAAACAGATATCAAAGTTAACTAGACTCTTATCCAAAGCCTTTTTTAGGTGTCCTTAAAGTGCAGAAATCTGGATTTGTGATCTGGCTGCAAACTTGCTGAATAACCAACAGATGTCTTTTTCCATCTTCATTTCCTTTTCTAATGAAGGAAAGTGACAGTTGTCTCTTTGCATTCTCCCAGGGGTATCAAAAGATTAAGGATGTTGTGAACATTATTAAAAGAGGGTTATATTTTATTACATAAAAATCTCATGAATATAATCACATTATGGCAGCAGATGAATTTTATTACAGGTACATACAATGGGGAGGTTTTTTAAATGTTTGTTTATTTTTGAGAAAGAGAGAGAGCACAAGTGCAGAATGGGCAGAGAGAGGGAGGGAGACAGAGAATATGAAGCAGGCTCATGCTGATAGCCGAGAGCCCAATGTGGGGCTCGAACTCATGAACTATGAGATCGTGACCTGAGCAAAAGTTGGATGCTTAACTGATTAAACCACCCAGGTGCCCTCAATGGGCAGTTTTTGTTGTTCATTTGGTCAGCTGCATTTTGTCATCAACACATTGATGCCAGTATGAAAAGTGAGATTCTCAGAAATCTAAATATCACAGTTAATTCAAATTCTCAGAAGCCTAATTTGATTTGCCTAATTTAATTCAAATTCTCAGAAGCCTAAAAGTTGATTTCAACTAGCAATGCTTGTGGCCCTGACAGTTGAGGAGAATTAGAAACTAGTTGTCAAAATCTGCCTCTAGAATATTCTTCCCCTTTCTTAGATTTTATTGTTTGAGTTCCAGAGGCTAGTTGCTAATAGTAGCAGAAGATGTTAACCTCATTCCAAACTCTTTAAGCCATGATGAAAGCTAATAATCTTCTGTGGTGAACACAATAACTTCTTTTCACTGTCTTCCCAGTAAAAGAATACCATACATTATGTCACAAGCCAGATACCACTGACCATTCATTCTTTTATTAATTTAGCACCTACAAAATGTAAAATATTCTTTGCAACTATGGGGGTGGGGAGGAAGTTTCAAAACTGTATAAGACAGTCTTTGATCTCTGGGAAATCATAATCCAACAAAAATTTGTTGCACTATTAATACCTTAATTTGTATTTCATATCTAATAACTGAATTATTTTTCTGCCTTTCTTTTTACACATAGAATAGTATAAAAAGCTTTAGAAAAGTGGTTCAAAAACTTGGGTCTTGGGACTGGTTCTGCCATTGACCAGCCTGTTGGATCTTGACAAGCCAGTTTACATCTCTAGGCTCCAATATTCTCATTTGTAACATTCCAAGCTTTAGAATTCTACCCATTTTTCCAATATTCATCAGCTATTCTTAAATGATCTACTATATGAGGCACTTGTCCAGTTACTTAGATTACCTTAGTGACCTAAGCAGACACATATTTCTGCCTTCCTCTTCTCAGACATTCTATATGAGAGAAAGACAATAAATAAAATAAATAAATAATATAGTATATTAGAAGGTTGTGATACTATGGAATAAAGGGCACAGTGTAAGGGGAAATCAGGAATGTAGGATGGGGAGAAATTGCAGTTTTATATAGAGTGATCCAGGTGGAACTGAGTAAAAGCCATTTAGGAAAAGACTTGACAATGCCCTATCTAATATCCTCTTAAAGTATTTTTTCCTATGTGGTAATAAGGGAAAGAATTAGAAAAGTGCTAGCAAATACCACAGAGATGGTTCAACCTTTCCTTGCTTTGCTCTTTCCTTTTATTGCAGCCAAAGTTGTATATATGATCTAGAACTTCTCTGTCCAATATATTGGAGTAGCCACTAGCTATATTTTGAGCTGTGGAAATGTAGTTAGTCCAATTGAGTTATTTTGTCAGCATAAGATACAAATCAGGTTTCAAAGAATGTAAAATATCTCAATGTTTTTGTATTGATTGCATGTTGAAATGATAATATTATGGGTATATTGGGTTAAATAAAATGCATTTTTAAAAATATTTTAAATATTTTTTACATATATAAACATAAAACATTTTTTACATACGTAAAGATACATTTTATTTATTTTTTAATGTAGCTCAGCAGTTTTAAAATATTACATGTAGTTCACATTATATTTCTACTGTGCAGCTCATATATGGAACATGGGGGTTTTGCTATTAGAGTAAATGTCAGTCTTGCTTTGCAAGTAAGTCATCTCTCATTTTCTCATTTTCTGGCATTCCTCAAAAGTTTTCCTCTTGTGGCCTCTGGGTCAAGGAATGCAATCATAGGGTTCACATTTCTAGAATTCAGGATACTTTAGGGCAATAATTAAGATACAATGTGGTAGGAGCAGGAGAAGAAAAGGAATTTAGATTCTGGGATAGAACATAGGTTCACAAGGGCATGTTTTAGAAACTATAAGACACGCCATTTTGATTCGGTTGTTATGCTAATTAGAGTGAATTATTTCTATCTTTAATCTTCATTCTGAACTTAATGATAGAAAATGTTAGCTGTCATGAATGGTGAATGAGGCAGATGCAGGTATAAAATAGAAACCATTTCTCCAAATCACAGCTAGTCATACAGGTCAACAAACTTTTGAGAGTCAAACTTAAAATCAGGATAAAGGCCTATATAAATAGGCCTTATGCTTGCTTATTTAGAAAGTCAGTGTATAGCCTGGAATCAATTCAATATACAGCTCTAAATAGTTCATTTTCTAGGATGCTGAGTTTTCCTTAATCATGTTTTTGGAAGTATTCTAGATCAGGAAGAATGCTGAAAGATTGTTCAGCTGTCTTTCTTTAAGGAAGCAAAGAACTAAATCCTCCAGCTCAGGAATTTTTCTGTTCTCTTTATGATGATTCCCCAGGGATACCAATAAATAGTTATTGAATGATTAGAGAGTCTCCAATCTCCCTCAGGAGCCCATCTTAGTATTTAATCTCACTGATAGTAAAGAGTCTTACTGGTATACAATAAAAAATAATATATATATTTTAAATGTTTATTTAGTTTGAGAGAGAGAGTGCAAGTGGGGAAGGGGCAGAGCGAGAGGGAAAGAGAGAATCCTAAGCAGACTCCTTAGTGTCAGCGTGGAGCTCTGTCAGGCTCCAACTCATGAACCAAGAGATCATGACCTGAGTCGAAATCAAGAGTCGGATGCTTACCTAGTGAGCCACCCAGGTGCCACCCCCCCTCCGCAAATAATATTCTTTAAACCATTTCTTTCTTTCTTTCTTTCTTTCTTTCTTTCTTTCTTTCTTTCTTTCTTTCTTTCTTTCTTTCTTCTTTCTTTCTTTCTTTCATCAGTGGAGAACAACTGGTGACTACTAGTCTTTTAAATTTTTTCAAGTATATAAAAATTTGAATGCAATTAATTCCCCTCTTTTTCCCTTCAGAAATCATTATATTAGCTGCAAAGCTCTACACAGTTGCACAGTATTGCTCCCTACCTTGCATTTATATTTTTGTTCTTCTGTTTTACAAATCAACTTAAATTTTCTTTATTGAATTTAATCTTGTTATTCTAAATTCTCATTTATCAAAGTTACTATGAATATTCTTTCTTCACCACATCTTACCAAATGTATGTGTATCTGAACCTGTAATGTCAGACTGCCATAAACTGTGGCACTACTAAAACATATGTTCCAGTAGGGAACCAAGAAAAACCAGGTTCTGATGAAGAACATAAATGAGAAGGAACAAAGGCGATATTATGAGAAATTCAGTAACTGAAAACTGTATAGGAACCATTCACCACAGAACACCAGGGGAGATTAAAAGACAGAATTTACTGAATTAGGAATTAAATGATTCCTAAGTATTTAGAGTTAAATAATATAGTCTGGATTATCTCAGTTACTAGGCTATTTAGAAGTCCCCTGCTCATCCAGTTTAAAACAATTCAGTTTAAGGGATTTTATTCAGAGTATTGTTCTTCGAGATCAATGGAGAAGAAATCTTAAAAATAAATCAGAATAAATCTCTTCTAGTCACTCTTTTTAGACCAATATCACCATTGGTGAGTTACTCATTCTAACTGCTGTTGTTTTGCTGGGTACCAAATAAAACTCTAAGAGAAACATAACCTTTTTCCATTAATCTGAAGAATCGTTGCCTCAATAAAAATGTAAAATACTCATGAGTCAATTGCTTACTGATGGATCAATTATCTTGGGAGTTTAGGATAGGTAATACTGTCTTCTTTGACTATGTGCGTGGGAAAGGGGAGAATTACTAAGAAATGTAGATGATAATTCCAGGTGTCTGATATAATTGCAATTATTTAGTGGTGGGTTTTTTTGTTTGTTTTTTTGTCTGTCTTCATCACAGGTATATAAACTCCTTGATGGTAGTGACTGTGTCTTATTCCTGGTCTCCTGGTTTCACTTCAGGGCACAGAACAAAAGGTACTCAATAAGTAACTGATGAGTGAATGAATGAATCCACAGACATATGAATTAAGTTATCAATTCACAAAGAAAAATAAGTGGCAATATCAATATCTCAAAACAAAACTATTCATTTATTTCTTCCAAAAATAGAAATAATAATATAGTTTATGTATAATTTCAGTCTATACTGATGAAACATTAAAGTAATAAAGTCCCTTAATTTTATATAAATTAGTTTGAAAGATAAATAATATTAACATAGAAAAAGAATTATATATAATACATATGTATATATATATGGATGGATGTGTGTATATGTGTATATATGATAGTACATGAGCATGAAAATCAAGGTTATCATTAGTGTGTCTTAGGCTTAACTGTAGCAAGTAAATCTTGAATCTGATTTTAATTGGATGATGGCCATGAATTGATGGGGAGATATTGAGAGCCACTCAGGCAAAGAGAAAAATCCTTAAAAAGTGAACAAAAATAAGAATTATCAAGAGTGGAAGGAAAATGGTAAGATTATCAATCTGACTTACACCAAGCAGAGAATACTAAGAATTGAGGAAATATTAACTATCTATCTCTCCATTTATAGAATAGAAACACACTATCTACCTCTCCATTTATAAAATGAGTCAGTAGGCAGTTAGAAGAAATTGGTGGTTCTTAAGCAAGAGAACTACAAGGTGAAAAGGTTTTGTTGATGTTGTTGTGTTGTTGTTGTTTAATGCTGGACCAGGAAGAATCGAAGGTCAGAGGAAAAAGTCCTGCCAGGAGGATATTGTGATAATGTAAAAGTGAAGTGACTAGGACCTGTACAAGGATGACTATGGGCTCAGATACAAAAAGAGAAATGAAAGACATTTAGTAAAACAAGCCATAGAACTTTGTACCAGGATGTGTATCTGGAACAAAGAAAAGTAAAAAAGTAAATTTGAGGTTGTGAGTAAGGGGAGATTAAGGATACATGTATAGGGGTGCCTGGGTGGTTCAGTCGGTTAAGCATTCGGCTTCAGCTCAGGTCATGATCTCATGGTTTGTGGGTTTGAGCCCTGCATCGGCTCTGTGCTGATAGCTCAGAGCCTGGAACCTGCTTCAGATTCTGTGTCTCCCTCTCTCTCTGCCCCTCCCCCACTCATGCTCTGTTTCTGTATCAAAAGTAAATAAAAACATAACATAAATAAAATAAATAAAATAAAATAAAAATAAAAAAGGATACACGTATAATTAATGATAAAGGAGAATTTAGGAAGTTATAATATTTTGAAGGGGGCCTGTTATGTTTTAGTGTCATTAAAATAGCTACTTCTAGAAGTAGCTGGAAATTTAGGTCTAACAAGGAGAAGTCAGGGCTGATTGCTGAATCTTCCTTTCTCTCAGGCTGATTGGTCCTCTGTTCTAGGAATAATTTTCTGTTTGTTTGTTTGTTTGTTTGTTTGTTTGTTTTATGTTCTGGCTTTGGATCAAATTGGAAACTGACTCCTGCCTTTTTAGAAATCCTGTATGAGCCTCTGAGCCAATGCAATTCTTTCATTTATTCATGTATCCAGGTGATATGAGCTGTGTACCTTCTTTGTGTAAGAATAATGCTGAGTGCTATAAACACAAAGATGAAAAGATGACCTCTTAGTAGTTATCCAAACAATTAATTATAAAAGATAATTACCAGGGAAACCTGGTGAAACCTTACTTTTATCCTCAGGGTACAAAATTCATCATGAAATGATGCCTCTAACTCTGTTCCCAGCCTGGTTAGCAGAAAATCCAGACTTTTATACAAAAATGCTGATTTGAAGGGGCACATGCACTGCAATGTTTATAGCAGCACTATCAACAATAGCCAAATTATGGAAAGAGCCTAGATGTCCATCGACTGATGAATGGATAAAGAAGATGTACTGTGTGTGTGTGTGTGTGTGTGTGTGTGTGTGTGTGTGTATAATGGAGTATTAGTAATCAAAAAGAATGAAATCTTGCCATTTGCAACACCATGGATGGAACTGGAATGTATTATGCTAAGTGAAATAAGTCAGTCAGAGAAAGATAAATATCAAATGATCTCACTCATATGTGGAATTTAAGAAATAAAACAGATGAAAATAGGGGAAAGGAAGGAAAAATAAGATAAAAACAGAGAGGGAGGCAAACCATGGAGAGACTCTTAAATACAGAGAACAAATTGAGGGTTGCTGGAGGGGTTTTGGGTGGGGGGGATGGGCTAAGTGGGTGATGGGCATTAAGGAGAGCACTTGTTGGGATGAGCACTGGATGTTATATGTAAGTGATGAATCACTAAATTCTCCTGAAACCATTATTACACTATATATTAACTAACTTGGATTTAAATAAATTAAAAAACTTTTAGAGGAATGCATAGGAGTAAATCTTTGTGATCTCAGATTAGGCAATGATTTATTAGAGAGGACTCCAAAAGCACATTCAATGACAACAAAAATAAATAGGACTTCACTGAAATTAAAAACTTTTGTACTTCAAAGGACATCATCAAGAAAATAAATAGACATTTCAGAGAATGAGAGAAAATATTTGAAATCATTTATCTGTTAAAGGGATTGTATCCAGAATATGTAAAGAACTTTTACAATTCAATAGTAAGAAGATAAATAATCCAATTTAAAGATAGGTACAGGATTTGAACTGACAATTCTCCAAAGAATACATATAGAATAATTGCCAATAAGCACATTAAAAGATGCTTAACATCATCAGCCATGTGGAAAATGCAAGTAACAACCAAAATGAGATACCACTTCATACTCACTCAGTAATATAACTATCATAGAAAAGACATATAATGATAATAATAAGTATTGGAAAAAATGTGTAGAAACTGAAACTTTCATACTTTGTGGATGGTATTGTGAAACTGGTGCATTCACTTTGGAAAACAGTTTGGCAGTTAGTCAAAAGGTTAAACATAAAGTTCTAATATGACCCGGAAATCCCACTCCAAACTATATACCCAGGAGAAATGAAAACATAGCTTACATAAAAGCTTGTATATGAATGCTCATAGAAGCATTATTCATAATAACTCAAATGGGGAACCAATCCAAATATCCATTGGCTAATGAATGAATAAAGAATACATGGTGTATCCATGCAATGAAATATTATTTGGCCATAAAAAGGAGTAAAGCACTGATACCTGCTACAACACAGATAAACCTTGAAAACATTATGTTAAGTGACAAAAGCAGACACAAAAGGCCATATGCAGCATGATTCCATTATATGAAATGTCCAGAAAAAGGTAAAGTCATAGAGACAGGTATTGGAGGTTTCCAAGGGCTTGGGTGAAGGGGCTCAAACCCACGAACAGTGAGATCATGACCTCAGCCAAAGTCGGACGCTTAACCGACCCACTAATTCTCAACTGCACTTGCCCTTTTTGTGCATGCTGTTCCCTTTTAACACTTCCTCCCACTGCTCTTTACATGACTCATTCCCCTTATCATTTATGTCTTAGCTTAAACATCAACTTTTACAGAGACGCTGACATTTCACTTTCTTGTTTCATCATGCTTACTTTATTCTGTTTATCTCTTCATAGCTTAATCACAAGTTGTGCTTATATATTTACTTTTATTATTATTATTATTTTTATTCACTGGGCTATAAATTCTATAGGACACAGGAACTATGTCTGGTTAGCCAAATATTAAATTACTAGCAAGCTGATTTAAATAAATATATAAGTCAGCATGTTATATTGTAGGTATTCAATAAACATTTGGTGAATAGATGCTTAAATTGGATCTAGCCTTGATAGAAGACAAATCTACCTGAATTAACCAGAAGAGTGTTTTAAGAGCCTCTTAGTGATGATGGAGGTCCAAAACTCTCAGTTGAAATAGGCTGAATGAGAAGCCTGTAGAGTCATGTGGAGTTCTGTAATTCCAGAGACCCTAGACAGAAATCAAGACTAAGAAATCAAGCACAGTTGGTCTTGTGACCTAGTTTTTACTGAAATCCCTCCTGAGACCATCAAACATGATCAATTCCTGGATTAACAGACAAAGGATTAATGGTGTCTCCTGGTTCAAATATCTTGAAAAGTTGATATAAGTCATTCATATCCCTTGAAAGATTATTCCTTTTTCTCTGCCCTTATTTTCTGTAGCTCCTGTATATGACTATAAAGGTTATCCCCTATTGATTTTTATTTTTTTTAAAAGAAACAGACGTGAAGTTTCTAGGTAAATCAAGAAGTGAATGGAGAGAAGTACAACCTGGTATATTGTTAGAGCTTCCTGAAAACAGCACTGAAGAAAATAAACTAATTTTAAGTCATGGTTGTGAGAAAGGAAAACAGGAACACAGTGAAAGTTTATAGGGAATATTCTTAGTCTCTGTTCTCAGAAGACAGCTCCACCAGGCTTAGACTATTCAAATTTATTAAACCCAAGAAAGCCAAATAAGCTCCATGTAAAAGAACAACACATATATGAATGTGGGTAAATGTGACTGTAAGAGAAGAGGAAGAGGAACATCATTTTTTGTGTGCACAGGAAAAAAAATGTTCTTTTCCTGGAGTGTGAAACCATTACAACTCCAAAAGTGTTTGATAGAACTAAAGCCAAATATGTGTGCATACTATATGACTCAGCGATATTACTTCCAAGATATACCCAATAGCAAGGTATACATATATTCACCAAAAAGCATGTACTGGAATGTATATAGAAGCACTATTTATAGTAGCCTCAAACTGGAAACCTCCCAAATACTCAAAAAAAAAAAAAATAGAAAGGAAAATAAACAAATACTATCCTGCCATGGAGAATTAAGATTTAAAACTGTACACAACAATATAAGATTTCACAAATGTAATATTGAGCAAAAGAAAACAGACACCAAGAGTATATATGGTATGATTAAAATGATATATGAATACAGGCAAATCTATGCTGTTAGAAATCAGGATAGCAGTCATGCTTGAAGAGAAAAGTAGGGAATAGAAAAGGGCATTGGTGCTTTGGGTTTCTAGAATGCTGCTAATATTCTGTTTCTTGATTTGGGTATTGGCTAAATGGCTCTATTCAATTTGTGAAAATTCCTTTAGCTATGTGCTCATGATACGTGCACTTTTCTATATGTTATATACTAATTTTTAAAAAGATAGTTCTCTTTGGGGACAAAAGATTCTCTATTTTCTCAACTATCAAACAGTCACTCTCCTTTCTGCTTTCATCCTTTTTGGTTGTTATCTTGAAAATTTAAAAGAGGAGCAATAAACAGTGATTTAAATGGCTAAATGCAAATGAAAACAGTGAGAACAAAAACTTTTTTTTTGGAAAGGAAAGAAAGCAAGAAAGATAAAGAGAAGAGAAGAGAAGAAAAAAGAAATCTCATCACTTCGTGTCATGTCAGCTCTTATCACTCCTTTCTGATGACTGAATACTAGACCTCACTCAAGACAGCTGCCTTGTTCCTGAGCCCACAGAGTATCACGGAGGAGCCAAATTCTACATAGCCTGGGTGCTTTGTCAGGAAGCCATGACTGAATGGAGAAAGGAGAACAAAAAGAAGGGTAGCAAAGAATAAAAAGAAAGAAAGGTAACCACCATCTTCAGTGAGACTTACTACCTGCGCACTGCTTTGAAAATTTTACTTATTTTCTTGTCATTTAACTCTTCAATAGCCACTTTAGGGGAACACACTCATTAAAAATTTATTATATTGTAGTTTTCAAATCAAACACATTTAAACTAGATATAAGTTCTCCATTTTTATTCCTTAATTATAACACTGACACTAAACTTACTTGTTCTTTTAATACCAAAAATTAAAAAAAATTTTATCTTTTCTCTTTCACAAAGTATTTATGTAAGTGAATTGCTTTCATTCTCAAAAATTTCAATGGCTTACAGGAGATAACTAAAAATTACTTTCGGATACACTCTTTTGAGTGGCTGAAAACTGACCTGGCTGGGGCTAGTAAGTTAAGCCACAGAGTAAAAAACAAAGAGTCAAACAATTTGATCCCAAATATCACACTGATGTATAGGATGAAATGTATGGGATGATTTGTAATGGCTCTTATCTGTTCCTGGAGTATCTACATGTAACTTCTAAATGAAAATGTCCAACTGGCTCTTTTGTCTACAGAATAGTACACCACCAGAAGCATCTGGATGATCCATTTTTCATCCAGAAATGAAGCATTAATATAAACACTGTTACTATTTTCCAGTTAGCTAATAAACTCCCAGAAGTTTGACTACCAGGGCCTATAGTACTAGGTAGAAGAAACTCCAACTGTCACCAGATGCCAATTCCTCATTTTTATAGATGAGGAGGCAGAGGTAAACTAGCTCATTCAAGGTCACCCAGGAAGTTGGTAACTAGAGCCCAGGTCAATCCAGCTGTAGCATCCCTGGGTAATACATGATGCACATTATCATACATCATTTTTAAGAATCTGATTTCAGTTCAGTTTCAGGGCGCAGAAGAGGATTAACTATTTTCAGTTTTTAAATTCTAGATATAATTATCATAGAACTATGAGTACAGATTGTAGAATAAATGGTCCCCAAAAGGTGCTTCTTTAAAAAATGTGTTCCTACAAGGATATTTTCTCTGTCTTTCATCTTTTCTTCCATAATCTTTCCCCCGCTGTTTCCTAATATCATTTAGTCTTTCATTACCTATTTTTACTCATTCATTCTTTTTATTTCTGGGTTCAACTGAAAGATGATCTAAAAAGAATTATACCAGTGAAAATGTCTACCTATAGACCTTTCACTAGTTTAAAGGACCTAGTTATAAGAATATTGAAGTAGGAATGAAATTTTACCCAAATTCTATTTCCTTTTCAAAAATATTCAAAACATTATTCTAAATCTTTAAAAAATAAATTGTTTTTCTTAGTCTTGAAAACTATGGAAATTTAAAGAATATTTGGTAGTAAATATTTTGTTATGTAAATAAAAAATTTTTATGAAGTTTTTAAAATAAGAAAGCATTGATATTTCTCCTTTGGAAAAAACAAGATTTAAAAGAGTTGTCTCAGATACTAGGGTAGTATTACATGCAGTTTACACAGTATTTTAACACAAATTAAACTTGCTTAATCCTCATGAAGTATGAGACTAAACAGGAGAAACATTATTCCAATTTTACAGATGAGAAAACTGAGACTAAGAGAAATGAAGAGATTTTTGCACAGTTACATAGCAATTTTGTGGCAAGAAATTACTTAAAACTAGATTTTTGATCTCTAAGTTCTGTGTTTTTTTAAAAATGCTATGTGATGGTTGCTACCCTTCTTCTCCCCTGCTGCCCCCTACAACATTCAGTGTGTTCCCCATTCCACATGGTGCTTGTAAGGACTCTTCAGAGAATACACTCAGGAAGACATATTGAATTAAGAATTCTGGCTGTACAAGCCTCTACCCTCCTACCCAAGTAAAAATCCTGGCAAGGCCATCTGTTTAGTCAAGCATGTGCCTGATGGCTGTGGGAGGATCGACAACTGTACCACCATGGATTCAGGCCCTAGAGAGTAAATATTGAAACATGTGTTTGTTTCTGTACATGTGCCTCAGGGCTCAGTGATGGGCACATTTTTAAGATCTAAATAATAATAGTGATGGTGTTGCTGCCAGCCTTATTCCTATTGTAGTACCTGAACTTCACTTGAAGGAGAGATGTGGCCATTTTGCTGATTGCACATTCCCTTTCCCATTCATGCAGTATCTCTAACCAAACCCCAGATGTCCCATACCTGCCTCGGTTCTCTCCTTCCTACTTTCCCAGCCATGTTTTCTCTTTTGAAGGGTGCACTGTATATTCCCATGGATTCTTGACAATTTATTTCTTCCAAAATGTTGCCTAAATTCCTTTTTTTCTCTCCTTTATATCATGGGCTGCCTCACTGCATGTATCAGTAAGAAGCAAATAAAACAGTGATCAAGAATTTCTGGAGAAAGTTATGCTACAGGAGTCATGGGACTACATAAAACAAATAGAAAGCTATACCTGTCCTCGAGTACCATCACAATTGGCTTGGTTAATAAAGGATGAGATCACCTAAGAAAAGCAATCTTTAAATAGGTGCCCAATATTATATGTGATGTTACGTATAGGATGATCAAGGACATACTGAGTAAAGGAATCAGGTGGGGTTCCACAGGGGTAGCTTTTAAAAAGAAGAGAAAACAATGTCAAGTGATGATTTAGGTGGACTTAGACCCAATAAACTCCATCAGCATTCACTTACAAACACCCTACATAAATATGCCATCCAAATTTTTTTAAAAAATGAGTTTTCCATCCAATCTCAGCTTAAGACTACAAGCCTCTTCCCTCAGATCAGATTGCCACATAACCCATGTTCCTTATATTTTGAAGTCCTGAATATATACTGAAAAGAAGCGGGTTTCAAAGGAATGATACACATAGAATTTTAGAAAAAAAGATTTGGAGGAAATATTTCCAGTTGGAGATAGAAGTTTGCACAGAGCCAGTAACAAGTATGGGGAAAGGAGGTGTGGCTAAAGCAAAAGGAAAGCTATGTCGGATTGTAGAGAGAGAAAATAAATGGAGATTGGGGAAAAAAGGGTGAAATAATGGAAGTTCCTGAAGATCAGACTAATGATAACAACAGCTAGCGTTTATCAAGCCTCAATTATATACTGGGCTTGGGCTCTGTTAGGTATCATAGTCATTATCTTATTTTAGTTTCACAACAATCCTATGAGAAAGTTATGAATCCTGTTTTACATGATATAATGAAATGTGAAAAATGTTGACCAAAGTCATATATCTATTAAGTCATATTAGTCATACCTCTGCCTGAATCTGCAGTTCATGCTTTTCCCCCTTTTCATAATTTGAATAACAAGCAGTTTATGCTGGTTGGCAAGTTCTGGAGTTTCCCAGGTGTGATTGGAAGCTGGTCCCTGTACACGGAGAGCAGTGAGAGACTGAAGTAAGAGGAAGTCTGCTCTAGACTGGTAGGTGGCAGATTTAATAAGCAGAAGAACTTACATATGAGGCTTGTCTTGGGCAGCCACAAGATGTAGATCTCTGCACCCACTTGCCAGAATCTTAGAACTTTATAATAGAGGCCTGAACTAAATTCAGTCATGCATACCATCCAGATGGTCTCAATACTATATCTCTGTCTCAAGGTTATGTCCTTGGAGCAGCTTCAGGTTGCAGGAAAGTCAAGCAGAGTGCATATTCCAAGGACAGAGGAGGAGGTGAGGAGCCTCTGATTGCGTAGGTCCAGCTTACAAGTCAACTGGTGGTCATGTCCCCTCGATGACCTCCCCCAATAGTTTAGATCGACTATGCAAGGAAGTTGGGAATCTTTATAGGTTTCGTTTTTCAATTTAACTTTATTTTTGTCAGAGTAATATAAGCAAATAGTTTAAAAAGCCAAGTATAAGACATAAAATTTAGCAGTTTCCTGTCCACTCTTCCCTCCCCCTTTCCAGGTACTGCTCCTTAGAGGAGGCCATGTCCATTTCTTTTAGCTTTTTCTTTCTACTCCATTTTCTAGATTTCACAATTATATTTTTTTGCTATTTATTATTTTATCATTTTTAAACATTGATATATTGCTTTTGTAGATGAAGATTTATTTTTATATACTTCCACTTTTTCTTCCCTTCTCCACTCCATCCTCTCAACTGTTATATAATTTTGGGAGGTAAATTAATATTCAATGTTAACATTATGACAATATAAATACTGTTTACTGCCTAATTAAGTAATGTATCCTGATTATGTTTCCTTCTTATATAACTTTTTGCTTTTTTGGAATAAAAAATTGCCTTCATTTTTTAATGACTTGGTTTCCTATACACCTATTGCTAATTCTTTCTAAATACCCTATATATATTTTTTAAAAAATTTTAGGTATATTTTGAGAGAGAGATGAGAGAGCATGAGCAGGGGAGGGGCAAAAAAAGAGGGAGAGATAGAATCACAAGCAGGGTCTGCACACCTGACACAGGGCTCAAACTCACAAACTGTAAGATCATGACCTGAGCTGAAGTCAGATGCTTAACCAACTGAGCCACGCAGGTGCCTTTACTCCATATATTTTTAAAAAGCATCTCACAATACTATTTCCATATGGTCAAATGCATCAGATAACCTATCAGTTTGTTTGTTTGTTTGTTTTTTATTGTCTTTGAGAAACTTTCTCTGCCCTTGTCTCCTGTACTCATTTGGACTGGTTGTGCTACTGTTATCCTTCACTGCCTTCCTGGAGTTCATGTTGCCTGAATTCTGTATATTCTTATTTCTAATTTACTCTATTGCTCTTAGTGGGGCATATTCTCCATAAGTATCCTAAGAAAGGGTACCTGGAAGGTCCAGTTTTGAGTCTTTGAAAGCCTAAAAATATCTTTAGTCTATTTTCATAGTTGATTGATAAAGACTTAGTATAGACTTTAATGCTAAATTTCCCTTAGACTTTTGAAGGTATTTTTTTTAGCATATTCTAGTGTTTATATTAAAGAGTCTAATGATTTCCAATTCTTTGTGATTCATTTTTTTCAGAATTATTTTTTACGAGTCTTGGGGCCTGGGTCTTTTTCTATCCTTTCCCTTCTATTATCCTTCTTGTTGTTCATTCTATATTTTATAGTTTTCCACACTTTTGTCTTCCAAGCCTTCTACTGTATTTTAATTTATTTCATGTTTTTATTTACAAAAAGTTCTCTCTTAGTCTCTATTCTTTCCTCCCCATTTTTACACTCATAAATATGCAGTATCTTCTCTTTTTTCCCAACAAATATGAAGTTAGAGTATTTTGTTTTCAGAAAAAAAAATTTTCTCACTACATTTCCAGTTTCCTCTATGCTTTTTCTTTTCTGTTTGTTTTGGTCTATTTTTCATATTGAAAGTTTTCTTCAAATGTCTAGTAGTCCTTGTCTGACCATTCATATGGAAGAATGAAGAATTATAAAACTGGAAGCTCTGTGTAGAGGGCAATGTGGGGATATGGGGTGGTAAAACAGCAAGATTGTTTTTTCATCGAGAACCCCCAAATGCCAGTATTGGGTAGTTATGTTTTCTCTGGCGTCATTCAATTTCTACATAGAAAAAATGTCCAATCCATTGTTTGCAGCCAATGTCCTGGCCTTTGTAAAGACTTCTGGGGAAACCTAGGTGGCTCAGTCAGTTGGGCCTCTGACTCTTGATTTTGGCTCAGGTCATGATCTCAGGTTTCTTCGAGCCTCGCACTCTGTGCTGGCAGTGAGGAGCCTTCTTGGGATCCTCTCTCTCTCCCTCTCTCTCTGCCCCTCCCCTGCTTTCTCTCTCTCTCTCTCTCTCTCTCTAAAAATAAATAAATGAACTTAAAAAAAAAAGACTGCTTAAAGGAGGAAGCAGACTAAAAGGGAGCAGTCTTCCTATTCAACGTATAGATTTTTATTTATTCCCCTTATTTTCAGCTTCAACCCTCACTCTTCCTCTAGTAATCCTAACATCCCCAAATTTAGAGTCTCTCACTGATCCATTTCCCAGCAAAGAAATCTTTAGTCTTATGCAATGACAAAGGAGGAGAATTGGGGGCTATAACCATTTCACATATTGATTTCAATCAATCCCTTTTTATCAGCTTTGTTCTTGCATTTGTCTCCAGGGACTCCCTTTCAAGTCCTGAACCTTTGAGAGGTTCCATGGAAGAGACCACCCACTTCTTATTGATATCGCACTCTACAATCGTATTTGTTGTTTCTTTCTGTTAAGACAACTGTTATACCCTTCATGCACCAAGTTTCTTTTCTTGCTGTCTTGGACTTGATGAGTTAAAAAAAAAAAAACAAAATCACCTTACCTTCATTTTGGTGGGGTTCCTGAGATATATAGATGCCTGATCTACATGTTTAACATTGTCACAAATTTGGTTCCCTGGAAGCAGTTGCTGAGATATTTTGGGGGTTAAGGTCAGAGATCAATACTTGTCAAAATTTTTTAAATGTTTATTTATTTTTGAGAGAGAGAGATAGAGTGTGAGTGGGGGAGGAGCAGAGAGAGAGGGAGACACAGAATCTGAATCAGGTGCCAGGTTCTGAGCTGTCAGCACAGAGCCTGACACATGGCTCAAACCCACAAACTGCGAGATCGTGCCCTGAGCCGAAGTTAGACACTTAACCAACTGAGCCACCCAGGTGTCCCTAGAGATCAATACTTGTGAAAAGAAAAAGGAGGAAGCAAGTTTGAGCATAAGGAAAAGCAAACCATGATGCGAGTCTGATAAAGCCTCAGCCAACCCAGCAAGGAGCTTATAGGAGCAGTGCTAGTAAAAATTATCCTTTATCCAGCAGAAATGGCTAAGCCTTTATATTCCTGTCTCACTGGAATGTGGGCTGCCCTGGGAAGGGTGTAAACTCGCCAAGGCAGCTCTCTGAAGCTGAGAAGGAGCTGACAGCTATAGAATATTTGCTGACTGTGCTCTTCACAACTGGGCAGCAGGTTCTTCCATGAAGGGGAGGTCTGGGTAGTGTATCTCTATGTCTACCACAAACAGGAAGCTCTCCATAGGTTATCTTTTAAAATATCTTTATTGAGAGATAATCCACATACCAAACAATTCACCCATTAAAAGTATACAATTCAGTGACTTATAGTATATTCACAGCGTTGTATATCCATCATCATAATTTAAAAGAAACTCCACTCCCCTTATCCATCACCCCTCAATCCTCTTATCATTCCCATTCCTAGGCAACCACTGATCTACTTTCTATTTCTATAGATCTGTCTATTCTGGACATTTTATATAAATGGAATCATACAATATGAGTCCTTTGTGACTGGCTTCTTTCATTTAACAGAATGTTTTCAAGGTTTATCAGTGTTGTAGCATATGTTAATTTTTCAGTTCCTTTTATTGCTGAAAATGATTCCATTGTATGGATATTATTTATTCATTTATCAGTTGATGGATATTTGGACTATTTTCACTTTTTGGCTATTATGAATAATGCTTCTATAAATATTCATGTACAAGTTATTCTGTGAACGCACATTTTCATTTCTCTTAGATATATACCTAGGAGTAGAATTACTGGGTCTTTCTATATTTAACTGTTTGAGGACCTGCCAAGTTTTTTTCGAAAGCAGCTGCAGCATTTTGTATTCCTACCAGCAGTTCACAAGGGTTCCAACTTCTCCATATCATCAACACTTGTTATTGTCTTTTCTTTTAAAACTATAATCATTCTGTCAGTGTAAAGTAGTATCTTCTTGTAGTCTTGTTTGGCATTTCCTTGATAGCTAATAATGTTAAGCATCTTTCAATATGCTTATTGGCCATTTGTATAACTCTTTAGAAAAATATCTATTCAAATGTCTATTAAAATTGGATCATTTTTCCTTTTATTATTGGCTTTTAATAGTTCTTTGTAGACTCTAGATACAAGTCTTTTGTCAAATATATGACTTGCAAATATTTTCTCCCATTCTGTAGGTTGTCTTTTCACTTCCATGGTGATGTCCACTGAAGCACAAAGGTTTAAAATTTTGATGATGTCTAATCTATTTTTTCTTTTGTTGTCCATACTTTTGGTGTCATATCTAAGAAACCATTCTGTAATTCTAGGTCATGAAGACTTACACTTACATTTTCTTCTAAGTTTTAGCTCTTACATGTAGATCTTTGATTTGTTTTGAGTTAATTTTTATATGGTATGAGGTAGAGAAGCAAATGTGAATATCTAGCTGTTCAAACTACCATAGATGTTAAAGCTTGAGAATGGCATAATTAATTTTTAAAAATAATTAAGAAAATAGCAATTAAACATCTATTCTGTATCCAGCATTTTGTTAGGCATTATGAGATATTGGGCTACTGTTCCCTATCTGGTTATTAGTTTCTGATTCTTATGCACTATATTACTTGCCTTTAAATTTTTATTAATTGCTACCATAGAGTATTAAACAGGATAATGGTCATGCAGAGAATGTTTAAAATATGTCACTAAGAACTCTTTTTTGCTGGACATTAAGCAGTTGATTTTGAGTAGATGTCTTTAAGTGTGTTTGAATTTAGGAAAAATGGATTGGGTATTTGGTTTTTGTCAGGTATTGAATTAAGTGCCAGAGATACAAAGAAATATAAAAATACTCTTTTCCGTTATTGGGCTCACAGTCTAGTGGAAGAGAGTGAAGAAATTTCAACCCACTGTCTAAACCATCATCCTATCTCATACCAAATCATTTTGTCCATGACATTCTAAGAGACTTACTGATGTCATAAGTTGTCTTTAGAATTCCTTTTGTTTAGCAGACCTCTAACCTTAAAGAAAATAATTTATTTTTAGGATTCCATGCTGGTTTCTGATGGCAGTCTTTATGTGCTTAAAAATAATTAAAAAAATCTCCTTGCAATTTTATATTCATTTGTCCACAATCTCTGTCATAAAGAGCTATTCTTTCTTTTACCATGCCACTTTTGTTCATTGGGCAAAAGTTATCCATTTCCAGTATTCAGGCCCCTTTACTATTTCTTATGGTTACTAAACATTAATGTGTAACGATTCTGTGAAATTTGACTTATCTTATTAATTTAGTTAGGAACAATTTTCAACCTTACATATGACTCTTAACATAATAATCTTTTCCATCTTAGTAAATGAAATCACTTAAGAGTAAACCAAGTAGGGCAGGGAGATCTAGTCCAAAATCAAGGGCTCTAATGAAGAGGTTACATTATACAAAGTAGGAAAAACAGTTTTTTTAAAAAAGCTAATGGATAAAGGTGACTCTCTATAATTTAATAGAGTGAGAAAATAGATAAGAATGAGTATAAAGACCTTTACAGTAATATAAATTTTAAAGTACAGAATATATTTTTGGTCCTGGGAATTATAGTAAAGATAGCAGAAACTTACCTGAGTCTCAAATCTCCTTATCCTAAAATAAATGTACTCTGGTCTGAAGGTATGGTACAAATTCATAAGCATCTTTCCTACTTTCCCTTTCAAATTCCAGCCTCGTCTTAGCTATGTGGACTCTAGGGGTCTGATTATATTCAGTTTCCTAGGAACAGCTCTAACTGGCCTTCCCATTCCCTCTCAGAGCAAGGTTCTTTTTTTCTGGCTTAAAACTCCAGAATTCTTTGAGTTTTTGCCTTGAATCTGAAAGATGTGTATTATCTACAGGCATGACAAAAGTAATGACATGTGTTCCCATTTTGAGCTTGGATTACTGATTCTCATAACTCTGGGTAGTATGAAGATATGGGATTACCAGAGAATGTAATGTTTTTTCAAAGTTTGAGAATTTTGTGGAAGGCGTGAATTTTTCTGACTGTCCACCACTTATTAATACAGATGATATACACAGTAGAGGTTTATAAGATTGCACTGGTTCGTTATCAACTTCAAGATATGCTTCAAAGTTGCTCTTTTATTTTTTATTTATTTATTTATTTATTTATTATTGAGACAGAAACAGAGTATGAGTGGGGGAGGGGCAGAGAGAGAAGGAGACAGAATCCAAGCAGCTCCAGGCTCTGAGCTGTCAGCACAGAGCCCGATGTGGGGCTCAAACCCACGAACTGTGAGATCATGACCTGAGCCGAAGTCAGCTGCCCAACCAACTGAGCCACCCAGGCACCCCCAAAGTTGCTCTTTTAAACATTTAAATCCATAGTCTCTAATTTTTTCCTTCTAAAAATAGAGCTATAGAAAATGTCCTCAAGTGAACCCAGCCTCAGTAGTTGGGTTCTTATTAACGGAGATTTTACTGTAAGAAAATTCATGAAGTAGAAAATTTTTAAAAAAACAAACAAGTGATTCAATTACAAGCTCTATCAATGTTCCCATCTCATGATTAGAAATGAAATATTTTAAGTCTTTCCTCCAATTTTCACATGCAGATAAAGAATTGTGTGCACAGTATTTCTGTTTACCCTTGTTATTGTGATTTCACTGTTGATGCTGCACCATGATGAGAGGAGATTATATGTGAAATCATTATGAATTACTGTTGGCAGAAAGAAGAACAGCCAGAATAAGTGATTAAAAAGAGAATGAGGCAAGGGTCTGGTGTGGGTAGGGGTGGTGCTGCAGCTGCTACCTCAGCATGAGAACAGAGACCTGTTATGCATGTGTGGGGAACACATGGTCTGCTTCTATCCTTGCACAGCCTCTATTTCCGCTGAGTTCTCTGCTGACTCTAGTTCTCAGTCCAGAAGGAATTGGCACAATGTTTACTACCTGGAGGGATTAGAAATAAAGACCAACACCCCCATGGTGCCTTTGAACAAGTACGCTTAGAAAGCCACAGAAGGGTAGACAGATTGCTAATAGCAATGGGAGGTGGGTATGCCTTCTATAGCATGGTCCTAACGGAATACTATCTATGGGCAATCAGGAAGAAAAAGAGCCAGATTGCTGCCAGAAAAGAATGTCATTGCCTGGGTAGGGACTGATCAGAGATGCTGGCTGTGTGTGTACATGCTGTCCAGAGGACTGCTTAGGACGAAGCCACACAGAATCAGCTATACCCCTGTTGGAAATGGTCTCTTTGCCATTTTCTGCCTGTAGCATGGAACTCCCTCATCTTTCATATAAAATAAATACCCGAATACAAAAATCCTTGGAAATTCTCCTGAGTGAACTTTCTGGGACATGCCAGGTTCATGGTAGTCACTTGGGATCACAGAATCTCAAGAATTAAAAAGCCAGAAAGAGCCTTAGAGGTCATCTAGTTAGCTGTGTATGCCCAATAGACACTGAGTGAATCATGAATTTCCATCAAGTTTGGCATCTGTCTGTGAATTTGTATGATGTCATTTCAATGCTGACAAATGAGCAGCCTGGCTAGAGCCAACACTTGTGTGGGACGCTTCATCCACAGGCGTTCGCTGGTTAATTTGATGAGAAATCAGTTCTCTGTGACTCAGTGGACTGCAGCATCAGACTCTTGCCTGCTCTGGGCTTCATTTTCCTGTCACTGTCACTGAGATTTCCGGGGTTCTGATTCTCCCTTCCCCACTCTGCTGATGACTTTCTGGTGGGCTAGATACTTGGCTCACTCTTCTCTCCTCTGTCCAGCCCCATGTGTACTCTGCCTTCTCATAATCTTTCCTCTCAACTCAGGGGGTAAAGAGAGGCATAAATTATGCCTCATGTTCTAAGGATAAGGTTGATTTTCCATCTTCTCCAGAAAGACCTGAAGATCGTTCCTTCTCTTCTGGGGTCAGGATCTCTTCATTCCCTTCATCCCTTCCCCCATCAGCACCCTGGGAGGATGAGGCAAAGGAAACGCTTGCAATGGTCCAGATCTTAGCTCTATGGGTCAGGGCCTGAGACTAGGCCAGGCATGGAGAGGTAACCGCAGGGATTCAGTTCCAAAGTGTATCCTTGTGTGAGGTAAAAACACAGGAGTTTGCATCCTTAAATTAAGGGGAGCTCCCAGCTACAGAAAAAATGAACCAGAGGTGGGATAGACTGTAGACCTTTCTCTTAAACCTACCTGGCCAAAACCTGTCTTCTAACCTGATGCCATGAGCCTGAGAGAAATACACATCAGAGAGGGGAGCATTAAGAGAAACCAGAGAGATTATACAACTGAGATAAACCAAAACAGGAAGAGACAATTGAGAATGAATAAAAGCAATGTTTGTCCATTCTACCTCTGAACGAACAAGTAATCCTAACCTTGTCAGAGAAGTTTAAGAGTTATGATAAACATCTATATTAAGTGGGGGAAATACCCATAAATTCTGAATCAGTGATATTCAACCTTGGCTTCACATTGGAATCCTCTTCGGAGCTTTAAACTATACTGATACCTGGATTCTCTCAGAAATTATGATTTAACTGGTTTGGGGTGCTGCTGAGCATTGGAATCTTTAAAATCTTCCTAGGAAATCTAACAGTCAAGGATGAGAACTAATGCTCTGAAAAGAAAGGATCATATGTAGCAGGGAAACGTTTCAGAGATTAAGTTTCTTTTTCTTTTCTCTGGAAAGAAGAGTACCATAAAGCACCTTATAATCACTTTAGGACACTCTTTTTAGAAGGGAAATTGCCTTTGAATCTGAAGATGATTTCTTTCAGACAGACAAATATATAGGAGCTCCTGGAGTCTGAACTCAGCAGTCGCTGTCTAAAGAAGAAGGGATATGATCAGATGCTTTGGGTTTTGAAAGCTCAAAAGAAAAGTCTAGTCAACGCTTAGTTACAGATCTCACTAGAGAAAAGGAATAGTAGTTCAGGGTTAGCTGGTGTCTTGGCAGGTTATCTGTATATGATTTGCTTTTGCTGTTTTGTGCCTGAAATTTCCTTCTCCTTCTTATCAAGTTCCCAGTTCAAATATCAACTCTCCTCCCTGCAGCTTTCGTTACCACCTCACATAAGATTAATTCATTTTGCATTCCTACAATAGTCCTGAGCTTGTCATATTGTATTATAATTATTTGTTTACCTGCATGTCTTCTTTCCCAGACTGTGAACTTACTAAAATCAGTGACTTAACTTTTCATCTTTATGTAATAAATGTTGAGAGTGCCTGATATATGGTAGGTGCTTCACAAATATTTATGGAACTAATCAGTTCCATAATACCTAATAGATTAGGTTCCTAGACTAGTTCAACTTACAATATGAATGAAGTAGGTATACAAGTAACAGAAAACAGTAATGTGGAATAATCTTCATCTTTAATGTACCATGAAATTTGTTTAAACACACAGAATAAATAAGAACCTAAAATATATAATGCAGATATTTCTCAACATGTTAACATGCTACCAGTCTAGGGATCATGTGCATGAGGTAAAAGAGTAGCTGGAGCTTTTTGTGAGAAGCTGTTTTTGCTGGAGGAGGGGAGGGACGCATTTGAAATTTACACTAATATGCTGTGGAACTAGAGGATTCCTCCAAGCAGGAAATGACAAAATGAGATTTTTCATTTGGAAAAGGACCACTGGTTTAAAAAAAGGTCAATCTGGTGACTTTTTGGCAGATTAATCATAATGTGGCAAAGTAGGGACCAAGTAGGAGGCTACTAAACAGGTGAGAGATGGGAAAATTTGTCTTCTATTCCTAGTTCCAAATAATACTTACCAATTGTTATCAACTAGATTGTGTCCCTCCTCCAATTAAAGTCATATATTGAAGTCCTGACCCCCAGTACTTAAGAATTCGATTATGTTAAGAGATACCTCTTTAAAAAGGTAATTAAATTAAAATGAGGTTATTAGGGTAGACCCTAATCCAATATGACTAGTGTCCTTATAAGATGAGGACATTAGGACACAGATAGACATAAAGAGGGGGAGACTATGTAAAGATACAGGGAGAAAACAGCCATTTGCAAGCCAAGGAGAAAGGCCAGAAGAAACCATTTCTACTGACATCTTGATATCAGACTTCTGGTCTCCAAAATTGTGAGAAAATAAATGAAGCCACCCAGTCTATGGTACTTTGCTATGGCAGCCCTACTGAACTAATACACCAATAAACTCTTAGGACATAATCCACTGGTAAGTTGTATACTGCTGTTATGTATTATTTTTCATGACCAAATGCCCTAGAGCTTGGCTTAGTTTAAGGGCCAGAGATCATATATTTAACATACAGTGTTCAATTAAATTTTAAAATAAGAACATCCTAAATGCTCCCCAGAAACCCAGGATTTGAACAAACAATATGAGGTTTTCAAAAACTTTGAATAAAGATAATTTTTCATCCATTTTAGGTTTCCCTGAATGAATATATCAGACATTGATATTTGTCCTTTGACTCCCTTTTCCTATCCATTCAACCTCAAACATACACACATATATGTGTGTGTGTGTGTATAGTCCCGAACACTCTGCAATATAGTCCCGAACACTCTGTTGGTATCAAATAAGCACATAAGGAGTAGTCATCTTACTCAAAGAGAATGAATATACAGGCCAGGCTGACAGATCAGACTCTCTCTCTCTCTCTCTCTCTCTCTCTCTCAATCTCTCTTTCCCTGATTCTCATTTGAAACAGGAAGCCTAGAAGTTGAAAGAATTGGCAGCTAAATAATATTCATGGTGGGATTCTTGATTGAAAATAGAGAATGGTTTCTAGATCTGGCTCTTAGGAGGCCTCTTGGCTTGTTAGAGATTTATTTCCACATCCTCCTTTACTTGAACTAAGAAGATTTCTCTTCCCTGAAACCAGACTTGCCCTAATACAAAAGATAAGGTGAATTCTAGGGATGAGATTAAGTTTTAGAGACTAAAACCATATATAACCACCGATATAACCCAGAATGTATGAAATTCTACATATTTCTTTCTTTTTTAGAGCAGAGGATAAAGTTTGTACAATATAGAGGGGACAGAGTAGAGGAAGAAAAACAAAAGTGGTAAATTAGCTACTTCCATGATTCATGTAAATATTCTTTTGAATCTTTTAAAAATAACATTTTCATTTATATATGAGTAAGTACACATGTATAAATATACACAATATGCCAAATATACCAGAATAATGGAGTATTACTTAGAAAAGAAAGAAGGCAGAGGATATGGAATTGAAGCATGATGTTCCATGATAAACATAAAAAGCAAACACTTTAAAATCAATTCCTATAATACTAAAATGTACACATGTCACACAAACATTGTAAAATTTCTTTTCAAGAAACTTAAATGCCTAAAATTTTCATTTTCTTTAGCAATTTTAAGGGTTATGAATAACCAGTAGAAAGGCCTATCTAAACCTATTATTTTATTATTTTAATCAAGAAAAATTTTAATAGCTCTCTAAATTGGAATAAAATTTCTCTATAATTCTCTGAAAATAGTGGTTTAGTTTTGGCGTATGATTCATTTATCTCTTCTCATTGCCTCAGTTTTGCCATATAAGCGTTGCTTTCTATGGGCATTGCCATAGATTCAGGCTAATGGCCCAGCTTCCTCTTCCTTTTAAGAGTGTTCTACATTCAAGATTAGGATCTGAAAATGAAACTCTAGGTTTATGAGGTGCGGCTTTCTGAGGGAGAGGCCTGGATGTTTCTCATCTCACTGACCTGGGACTAGTTGTCCCTCAGGGTGCCCCTCTAATTAGCTCTTTTTAGGAGGAGACAGAGGCCAAGTGAGGTGGATCTGGTCTTCCCTTCTCAGGATCTGTAACAGAGGAAATAATTAGAAATCAAAGATTAAGTGACCAGTCCAGGGTCAGAAACATGGAGGCCAGGCTAGCTCAGAGAACAGAAAAGGCAAACCAATAACCACATAAGGACAAGATAGGATGGTCTACGGTTAAATGCACAGGTCTTGAAATCAGGTTACTGGGACTCAAACTCCAGCTTGCCACTTATTTACTAAGTTTCTTGACCTCTCTAAATCTTCATTTCCCCATCTGAACAGACACATAGTTATAATAGTATCTACCTCATAAAATTGCTTTGAGGACCAAATGTGATAATATATATGTAAAATGATTTGACTTTATCTCATGAGTGACAAACATTTTATATTAGTATTTTAAAGTTCTCCAACCTACAAGAGACATACAGGGAGGGAACAGGGGCAGGGGCAGTAGTCTA
>CM053573.1:62541874-62554218 GCA_028646485.1 Cryptoprocta ferox
CCCATCTCCATCCTAGTTTTGGCTTCCCTAGTCAGACTTATCTGCATAGCAGCAGAGGGTGTGCTCAGCAGCTCTGCCCAATGACTGACAGACCTGCAGCAGCCCCCGCTGAGGAGGCCAGGCTGTGATTCAGACTTCAGAGCACATTTGGAGAGTATTGCTTTTTAGCTGCCAGTAACAGCATTAGATTTTGTATTTTGTTAGTGATGGGCACGCTGTGGTCACTCTTCCGATTAATCAGTTCTCTTGTCTACCTAACCCTCCTGTATCTTTACCCCCTCTCCCCTCTCATCAATTTCCTTATTTGTCCTCGTGAATAACTACACATTTCAATGTGTTTGGTTATAAAGTCTTCTCTCTAATTTGATGGATCATGAAACTTAATTGTGAATCCCTTTGCTAGTGTTCTACTTCATAACAGATGAGGCTATTCAAAGGAAGCCTCTTAGCCTACAAACACAATGCTTGTCCAGGGATTACTAAGGGTTCTCAGGTGGCCTATAATTCCTATAGACATTTTCTTCAGCCCTCAGGCTCCCAGATTCATGGACCCCTCAGTATGATCATGTGTATAATCAGATTATTCTTTCCAAAGCCTGGGGCCTTGAACCTTCAGGGACATATCCAGTGCTTCTTTGTGCTATGGTTAAGTCAAGATTATCAACATACATATTGTATTTTTTAAAAGCACATAGACTTGTGGATTGTGACTGAGATTGTTGTAACATAAGGACTAGACCAGAGCACTAGGATTCGACCAAGATGTCCCAGAGATTGTTGTGGCAACAGTGAGTGACTATAGAGAGAGATAAGCTGGTAGCCTCTGAACCCCAGCCCAATTCAACAAGAGAAACTATGCTTTGTGAGTTTTGCATATTTGGTTTTGTGCTGGATATTCTCTGTTTGATTGTTTAAATCCATTCTCTGCTCCTCTTCATCTTGCTCTTTGCCCCCTGGTAGCTGAATTCTATAAACTGCATCATTTGGGCCTCCTTACCCTCTAGTTTTCCATTAGGTTCAGCCGATGGGAGAAACAGCAAGAGATTGGGGGGCAGAAGGAGAAAGAAGTATAGTTATTTATTCCCCTGACTCCTTCCCTTCTAAACTGCGGTTTGTCAATGGCTATATTCCTCTACCAAAGTCCACTGCTCTTTTTTGGTGGCCCCCTCTTAAAGCTACAGTTCTTGTCAGGTTTTGGTAAATACTCTGCCCACTTTCTTACCCCTTCAGGCCCAGGGGTGGCCATTCCATCTCACTGTGGCTAGCCTTGTGGAACTTACACCTTCTCTTGCTGGTTTTCCTTTACCTCACCAATATTTTGTGAATAGACCTTTCATTAAACCCTCTTCACTTACCCTTTATGGTTTTTCATCTGTGTTTGAATTTTCCACACTAGTTCTGTGACTGATTCAGTCTTCTATTGTAAGGTTTTGTTTAGTCAAGAATTCTACTGCTAAATGAAATTTGGAGAACCACAACACTGGATCAATCAGAAGCATTGTAAGAACAAATGTCACATTCTTTGTGAGTATGAATTATCCAAAAATGGCTGAAGCAATGTCTTAAAAAACCATTCAATTAGATAATGTTTACCATATATTTTAAAGTTCCTATTGAGGAATAAATTTAATCAGTACCAAATTTAGTTACTAAATAGAGGCTAAAATGACTCTGGAATTAGAAAGACTTGAATCCTGACTCTGCCACTTACCATCTGTGTGATTTTGAGTAAGTTATTTAACTTCCTGAAGCTTCAGTTTTCCCATCTGTAAAATGAAAGTATAACATCCCTACCTCATGGAATTTTGAGAATTAGATGACATTATGTATACAGAGTGCCTATAATGGGCTTGATACCCAATAATTGTTAACATTTGCTATTATTATCTATAATAATAAAATGCAAAAGTATATATCAAAGTAGGGAAAGTCAACAGTTTGAAGAAACAGTTGTTTGAAAATCTAAAGGTCTGCATGGGGAAGCAACAAGTGCTTCATTTATATAAACACCAGACCTATTTCTTCCTGGAGTTTGTGTTTAAAACAGCTTTCCTGTCGAAGATTCATTGTTAACCAATATGCATTCTGTACCAGCAGAGATTCACTCACTGGTGCTATCACTAAATTCAGCCAGATAAACATACAAACATGCACACAGACGTATAAAAGGCAGTGAAGGTAGAAGTTACCTAAAGTTACCAATGCTGGAGATCCTTCTTCAAATCTTGGCTCAAACATTGAACCCTCAATGAAATCTACCCCTGACCTATTTAAAACTGCAACTCATTCCCAGTGCTCAGAGCTCCTTATCTCCCATGTCCTGCTCTATTTGTTTTCTTTACTTCATTGCACTCATTACCTTGTAACATACCATATAATTTGCTTATTTATTACATTTCTTGCTTATTGTCTGTTTCCTCTAGTTAGAATATAAGCTCCATAAAGGCAAGATTTTTTTTTTTGTCTTGTACACTGATGTTTGCCAGCTTAGTACTCAATAAATATTTGTTGAATGTTGAGTCATCCCTGCATTACACTGTGTGTGAGATTTGGTTACCCAAGTACGCTAAATGATAACTTCTGGGTGATTATTTAATTGTATTCAATGGATGTACACATCAGCTTAACAGGTCAGTTGTCATTTATGTCTACTCTCCCCGCAAACTGTGTCTGCTTAGCAGTCTGGCACAAAGTGAGGACTCAGACCGTGTTAGTCCCCCTGTGTATTGAATATAGCTCTTTTTGTTTTAAATCGGTTTTTATGTACATTTAACTGTGTATGTGGGTATACCTCAAGGCACTTCTGTGCTTGAGAACAACGTTAAAAGCCCTCAGCTATCTATTTGCAGCTTATCAGAGAGAAGACATTAATTGCTTCTTTAGCATTCCTTTCTCACTTCAAGTGTTTCCCCTTATTTCCTTTCTCCCTGCAAGAGTGACACATTTAGTTTTATAAGTTTTAACTATTTAGCTTATTTTCCACATTGAATACTTGATAAGACAGAAACAAGCAATTTAAAAACTTTTCTTAGACAATATGGGTCCTATTTGTATTGTTTTTCCCCTGACTGTGAAAAAACCTTGTGATTCCTGTCCAAATTATCTTTTAAGGTAATCAGGAATCCTATTCACCTGCTTTCTTCAGCTCAAAGGTGAGATTGGAAATCAACTTGGTAGTTCAAAGTATTCAGTGTAAAAGCGTAGTCCAAAAGGTAGAACTAAGTCCAAGACAAAGAATTTGTGATGGAGAATATATGATACCAAGTGGACTCATCTTGGAAGGGAAACCAGAAGTTTTCCCAATTAAAGGGAAGAGAGCATTTATAAGACACCTGTAATATAAGCTGTTGAGGGTCCTCATCTACTCTGGATGGCTATTACCTGTTTTCTGAAGACTCATAGAGATAATGTATTGTGACAAGAAATAGCAAATAGCTTCCATCTTATAAGCCAACTGTGTTCAGTCATGGTAGTAATTGACTGAAACTTTCTCCGAATGTGGTCCCCCAACCAGCAACATTAGCATCACCCAGCAACTTGTTAGAGATGCAAATTCCTGGTCCCTACCCCAGACCAACTGTACCAGAAACTCTAAGGCAATCTCTATAAGTCCTCCAGATGATTGAGAAGCACACCAACATTTGAGAACAACTTGTCTGGAGTACTGTTAGGAAGGATTCTAATCTGAGCTCAGTGGAGGGGGAAAAATGCAGTAATCCACTAGTGATGTCGCCTATGAACAAGGGAGGAAGGGGTGGCAGCAAGTAGGCCATATATTTGTGATATCATTTCTAGACAGAGTTGATCAATATAATGTAAACAAGTGATCTAAACAAGCTACCCAACTTTAGCTACTCAAAAGTTCTGAAGAATTAAAAGTACAGTTAGTCAAAGTAAGTAAAAAATGTAGATGGAATGGTGCCAATGGACTGATTGAGAGACACACGACTCCTTTTTCAAAACAGTGCTCTGGAGGAGACTCTAGAAAATACATTTTACTCTAAATTTGGCAAGATGTGATGGCGATAAACATATTTATTGTGACAGGAAAAAATAACTCACAAGTATCTAGAACTTCTTTTCTTTTGACCTATGAGTAGAATTCTGCATTCACTATCTGAGTTTATGGGTCTTTTTTTTTTTTTTTTTCGTACAGAATCAGTGTGAGGGTGGAAGAAAATTAAAACAGACCCACATAGCAGGGCTTGTTCTACAGGGGTAAGAGAAGGTTACTGGAAGAATAACATAATAGGCTCCAAAAGTGAAAAGAACATGGAATAAGAATGAAAAGGGGCTGGTTTGGAGAAGAGATTTATTTTGAGTTTTGAGAGTAATTTAGAGATAGAGTTTAGGGAGGTGAAAGTATATAGGAAGAGATGAAGAAAGAAAATTTTAAGAACTTTTGCTATGCATTAGGACAAAATTGGTATCTTTGAGAGACTTCTGTAAAGATTTAAATTGGTTTTTAATTATTATTATCACTATCATTACTGTTTTGTTTGTTGAATGTTGTTTCTTTCAGAGTGATGCCATGTTAAAACAGAGTTTTGTTAGGTTAGGTATTTATATCTTTATTATTCATTTATCCTCTGTCTTCCTCTAAAACACTTTGTTTAATGTAGCTTGCAGACAACAATAATGCTAATAGCTTATGTTTAAAATTTTATAATTATAAAACTGTTTTGATAGATCACATTTTCAGAACATCATAGTGAGGCAGGCGGAGGTGATGTTTTTATTCTGATGTCCCAGATGAGGACACTAAAGCTCATTTAAGTTAAATACTTTTCTCTGAATGAAACAACTAGTATATAATGGATTTGGGATTCAAACGTGGCTCGCCTAACTCAAATTTGGTATTCCGGGCACTTGTTGGGATGAGAACTGGGTGTTACACATAAGTGATGAATCACTAAATTCTACTCCTGAAACCATTATTGTACTATATTTTAACTAACTTGGATTTAAATAAAATTTTAAAAAAGAATACATACATACATACATAAACTAACTTGAAAAATCTTTAAAAAAATTATTATTCTATTTATTACCTTTGATGGTAACAAAGAGTAGCATAAAGGAACAAGTCTGTTGGGGAAAATAATTGTCTTAAACTTTAAATTTACATGATGTCTCATAAAATATGGTTATAGTTTTTTAGCCACACCTTAGTATGTAAGGATTTGAGGTCTCACCTAAAACGAGATTATTGCAGGTTTTTGTGATTGGGAATGAGGAAAGCTTTTCAGATTGGAACTGTAACAATGACAAGTTGAAAGCAGAAGGCGCACAGTCTAGTTTAATCTAGTTACAGAGGATTAAAATGACCTCTTGTTGGGGGGTTATTAAAAAAGGGCTTTGAGCCTAAGTATGTGTCTTCAGAGAGTGGGTACAGATGGAACGGGATAGAAAACAAGCTGGCTCTAGGACAATCAGAAACCTGAGCTTTGTAAATTGCATTGCTTTTACACTTCTGTACTCTGTGTTTATTTCCCTTTTTCTTCTACCCTTCTTAGTTAATAGAGATGCGTTGAAAGTTCTATCCTGTCTAGGGAACCAAGGATAGGAATTTGATCCTATTTGGGTTGGAACCTTACCTGTAGACCCCTGAGGACTCAAGATGGTGGAGTGTGTGGAAAAGTGAATCTCTAGGACACAAACTTGGGGTCATGTGGTCAATTGGCTCTTCCTATGTAGAAATTCTCCTTCCTTGGGTAAAATGTTGGAAGAATGCTGCAGTCTTTTTATTTTTGTTTATTATTTCCCCCTTAAGAAAGAATCTTCACATGATTTGAGCGTGAATTGAGGCAGGGTAAAGCGTCATTGAGAGGAAAAAATAATAATTATCTTATAAACACATCCTTTAAAAATATGTGGATCATAAAACTATTTAAATGATAAATATAATGTTTAGAAAAAGGAAGGCTTTTTCTGCTGATGTCTGATCTTTGAACTTCCCAAATTCGAAAGGATTTTTTATACTTTTAATTTTTTACTCTGCAGTGTCAGGTGATGAGCAACACAGCATAGTTCTCAAATGAAAAGTAAAATAGATTTCAGGATATCTTTCTATTTTTCCAAGCTGAAGAGAAGAAAGAATTAAAGGCTCTATTTGCTTGTAGACTTCTAATTTAAAAATTGGGGAATTTTCCTCTTCTGTTGATTAGGCCTTGAAGCCTGGAGTTAAACAGTGGATGCAACAAACATCTACCCCCCTAAAGACTGAATCCAGAAGCATCTTGCCCTAATTTTCAAACACCATTGAGAAAGAAAGAGAAAGAAGGGGAGGGAGGAGAATAAATAAATCTAAAGATATAGTAATTGGAATATCGCTTTTTCTGATACATGGAGTTGAAAGATCATCGCTGACAAGAGTTCAAATGTACATGAATGAGAATACTAGACTATATTGTAGTAATATCAGCATATTTTTTTGCCTATATCAATTGTCATGAAAGTGTGTTTATCTAGTGTTATTGCATAATCAACATGCTTGACCTTGGCAGTGAAGTGAAACCTGTAGGACAAGAAATTGGTTTACATTGAACTTTATAAGGACCCATCTCTGTATGGGTATATGCTATAGGTAGGCACTCATATGCAGACTAGTTAGTTATTTATATTTTTTTTGTTTTCCCTATAGCAGAATGGTGAAACCAATTTCTTACATTTATACTTCTAACAAGGAATGTAATTCTAATGGAAAAATGATTAATAAATACTATCCAATAATGTGTACAATTCCAATGCTATCAGGATGACCAAGCAATTTTTATATGTAAGAAGGAAACTACAGGGGTGTCTGGGTGGCACAGTCGGTTGAGCCTCTGTCTGACTTCAGCTCAGGTCATGATCTTGTGGTTCATAAGTTTGAGCCCCACATTGGGCTCTGTGCTGACAGTTCAGAGCCTGAAGCTTGCTTCAGATTCTGTGTCTCCCTCTCTATCTCCCCCTCCCCTGCTCGCTCTCTCTCTCACAAAAATAAATAAACATTAAAAAAAAGAAGTAAACTAGTTTTTTAAAAAACAAATCCTTCTTGGATATAAAAGAGGAAGAACCATAAAGATGAGAGGAAAGTTTGTTTTCCCACTATTCTATTACCACCTGTTCTGTTGCTACTTTTGCAAAGTGAACACAGAGAGGTACCCAATTAACTTCCTTGAGTAACCAAATATTTAAAACAAGTGAATACACAAAAACCTTTCAGCAACCTTCATTTGTAGGCAAGGTAACCACAGAGAATCAATAAATAAATTGGACCAAGCACATGTAAGAAGGATGTATTTGTCACAGGACTGTGTTGCTTATGGACAGTATCCCTGACTGGCTTTTTGTTCCTGGATTCACCTCATCCAGGTGACTGCTTCTTTCCAAATCCTCCCAGGTCTTGGAAAAAGTCTTACTCAACTCATTGATTTGAGATCAAGTCAGAGTTTTTGATGGCCCCTCTCTAATCCTGGTGTTTGTCCCAAATGTTCCTGGTTGGGTTCATTTCCTATCTCCTAATTACATAACTGAGTTTCTCGCCAATTTCTCCAAATCTCATGTTTCTCTGTTCTCTGACACTTACATATGAGTTTGCTAGGGCTGCTGTAATAAGGTACCACAAACTAGATGGCTTAAAGAACAGAAATGTATTGTCTCATAGTGCTGGAGACTAGAAGTTCAAGATCAAGATATCAGCAGAATTGATTTCTTCCAAGGGCTATGAGGAAAAATCTGTTCCATGCCTTTTTCTCCTAGCACCTCGTGGGTTATTAACAATATTTGGTGTTCTTTGGCTTACAGAGGCATTATCCTAGTCTCTGCCTTCATGTTCAACTGGCATTCTTCCTGTGTGTGTTTATCTTTTCATAAGACATTCTTTTTATAAGGACACCAGTCATATTGGATTTGGGGCCCACCCTACTCATATTAATTAATTATATCTGCAACAACACTATTTCCAAATAATGTCACATTCTGAAGTACTGAGGGGGCTAGGACTTCAACATATGAATTTGGGGAGGCACAATTTAACTCACGGCAGCTTACTCTCATCTTAATTTCTTAAAATAATTTTTTAAAATGTTTATATTTTTTTTGAGAGAGAGAAAGAAATAGAGGGTGAGCACGGGAGGGGCAGAGAGACAGGGAGACAAAGAATCTGAAGCAGGCTCCAGGTTCTGAGCTATCAGTATAGAGCCTGATGCAGGGCTTGAACTCATGAGCTATGAGATCATGACCTGAGTCGAAATCAGACACTTAACTGACTGAGCCACCCAGGCACCCCTGTCCTAACTTCTAAATGCTGTCCTGTTTATTTTATGCCAATGGCATACATATGGCTCACCTTTGGTTGCTTATTCTACCAATTCTTTGGCAGGCACCTCACAGTTGATTTGAATTTCACCTAACTATACTCATGATCTTCCTCCTTTCTCCTTGGGACATTAATATCCTGGGCCTACACCCACTGTGGGAGTCATCTCTAATTATGGTTAGCCCTGTGAAGCAGGTAAAATAATGCCCCCCACAAAGATATTCAAATTCTAATCCCTGAAACCTGTGGACATGTTAAGATCCATGGCAAAGACTAATGGAGCTTACAGGTGGAATTCAGGATCCTAATCAGCTGATCATAAAATAGGGAGCTTATACTGAGTTATCCCAGTAGGCCCAATGTAATCACAGACTCTTTAAAATGGAAGAAGGGAATCAACCACAGGAAAAAGTCTGGAAAACCTCCAAAAGCATGGAGGTTAAAGAACATCCTACTAAAGAAAAAATGGGTCAACCAGACAATTAGAGAAGAAATTTAAAAATATATGGAAACAAATGAAAATGAAAATACAATAATCCAAACCTTTTGGGATGCAGCAAAGGCAGTCCTCAGAGGAAAATACATTGCATGCAATCCATGCAAAATCTAACACCACACCTAAAGGAACTAGAAGCAGAACAGCAAAGACAACCAAAAACCCGGCAGAAGAAGATAAATAATAAAGATCAGAGCAAATATAAACAACATAGAATCCAAAAAAAAAAAAAAAAAACCAGAAAACAAAAAACAGTAGAACAAATCAATGAAACCAAGGGTTGGTTTTTTTGAAAAAATAAACAAAATTGTTAAACCTGTAGCCAGGCTTCTCAAAAAGAAAAGAGAGAGGACCCAAATACATAAAATCACGAGTGAAAGTGCATTTATTACAACCAATCCCTCAGATACAAACAATTATCAGGGAATACTATGAAACATTATATGCCAACAAACTGGACAAATTCCTAAACACCCACACTCTACCAAAACTCAAATGGGAAGAAATAGAAAATTTGAACAGACCCATAACTAGTGAAGAAATTGAATCAGTTATCAAAAATATCCCAATAAATAAGAGTCCTAGACCAGAAGGCTTCCCTAGGGAATTCTACCAGACATTTAAAGCTGAGTTAATACCTAACCTTTTCAAGCTATTACAAAAAAATAGAAATGGAAGAAAAACTTCCAGACTCATTCTATGAAGCCAGCATTACTTTGATTCCCAAACCAGACAGAGACCCAGCAAAAAAAAAAAAAAAAAAAAGAGTACAGGCCAATATCCCTGATGAATAGGGATGCAAAAATTCTCAACAAGATACTAGCAAGTCGAATTCAACAGCACATAAAAAGAATTATTCACCATGATCAAGTGGGATTCATTCTTGGGCTGCAGGGCTGGTTCAATATTTGCAAATCAATCAGTGTGATACATGACATTAGTAAAAGAAAAGATAAGAACCACATGATCCTGTCAATAGATGCAGAAAAAGCATTTGACAAAATACAGCATCCTTTCTTAATAAAAACCCTCAAGAAAGTCGGGATTGAAGGAACTTACTTAAACATCATAAAAGCCACTTATGAGAATTCCACAGCTGATACCATCCTCAATGGGGAAAAAACTGACGGCTTTCTCCCTGATATCAGGAATATGATGGGGATGTCCACTCTCACCTCTCACCACTGTTGTTTAACATAATGCTGGAAGTCCTAGCATCAGCAATCAGAAAACAAAATGAAATAAAAGGCATCAAAACTGGCAAAGATGAAGTCAGACTTTCACTTATCGCAGATGACATGATACTCTACATGGAAAACCTGACAGACTCCACCAAAAGTCTACTAGAACTGATCCATGAATTCAGCAAAGTCGCAGGGTACAAAATCAATGTACAGAAATTGGTTGCATTTTTATACACCAATAATGAAGCAACAGCAAGAGAAATCAAGAAACTGATCCCATTCACAACTGCACCAAGAACCATAAAATACCTAGGAATAAACCTAACCAAAGAGGCAAAAGACCTGTGTGCTGAAAACTATAGAAAGCTTATGAAGGAAATCAAAGAAGACACAAAGAAATAGAAAAACATTCCATGCTCATGGATCATAAGAATAAATATTGTTAAAATGTCAATACTACCCAAAGCAATCTACACATTTAATGCAATCCCAATGAAAATTGCACCAGCATTCTTCTTTCTCAAGGTGAGAACAAACAATCCTAAAATTTACATGGACCCATAAAAGACTGAATAGCCAAAGTAATATTGAAGAAGAAAACCAAAACGGGAGGCATCACAATTCCAGACATTAGCCTCTACTACAAACCTCTAATCATCAAGACAGTATGGTATTGGCACAAAAACAGACACATAGACCAGTGGAATAGAATAGAGAACACAGAATTGGACCCACAAATTAAATGTACAATTATTTTTTGACAAAGCAGGAAAGAGTATCCAATGGAAAAAAGACAGCCTCTTTAAGAGATGGTGCTGGGAGAACTGGACAGCAACATGCAAAAGAATGAAACTAGATCACTTTCTTACACCGTACACAAATATAAACTCAAAATTGATGAAGGACCTGAATGTGAGACAGGAAATCATCAAAACCCTAGAGGAGAAAATAGACAACAACCTCTTTGACCTCAGCCACATCAATTTCTTACTCGACACATCTCTAAAGGCAAGAGAATTAAAAGCAAAAATGAACTATTGGGACCACATCAAGATAAAAACTTTCTGCACTGCAAAGGAAACAATCAACAAAACTAAAAGGCAACTGACAGAATGGCAAAAGATATTTGCAAATGACCTATCGGATAAAGGGCTAGTATCCAAAATCACCAAACTCCACAACCAAAAAAGCAAATAATCTAGTGAAGAAATGAGCAGAAGACATGGATAGACACTTCTCCAGAGATGACATCCAGATGGCCAACAGACACATGAAATGATGCGCAACGTCACTCATCATTAGGGAAATACAAATCAAAACCACAGTGAGATACCACCTCACGCTGGTTAGAGCGGCTAAAATGAACAAATCAGGAGACTACAGATACTGGCGAGGATGTGGAGAAATGGGAACCCTCTTACACTGTTGGTGGGAATGCAAACTTGTGCAGCCGCTCTGGAAAACAGTGTTTTCACTGTGTGGGGGTTCATAAAAAAAATTAAAAATAGAACTACCCTATGAACCAGCAGTAGCACTGCCAGGTTTTACCCAAGGGATACAGGAGTGCTGATGCATAGGGGCATATGTACCCCAATGCTTATAGCAGCACTTTCAACAATAGCCAAATTATGGAAAGAGCCTAAATGTCCATCAACTGACGAGCAGATAAAGAAGATGTGGTTTATATATCTAATGAAATACTACTTGGCACTGAGAAAGAATGAAATCCGGTCATTTGCAGCATTGTGGATGGAACTGGAGGGTATTATGTTAAGTGAAATAAGTCAGGCAGATAAAGATAGATACTATATGTTTTCACTCACATGTGGATCTGGAGAAACTTAACAGAAGACCATGGGGGAGGGGAAAGGGGAAAAAGTGATAGAAAAGGAGGGAGGCAAAATATAAGAGACTATTAAATACTGAGAACAAACTGAGGGTTGATGGGGGTTGGGGGAGAAGGGAAAGTGGGTGATGGGCATTGAGTAGGACACTTGTTGGGATGAGCATTGGGTGTTGTATGGAAACCAATTTGACAATAAATTATATTAAAAATTAAAATTAAAATTAAAAAATTAAAAAAATAAAAATGGAAGAAGGGGGTCACAGAATAAAGTCAGAGAAAGAGATTTGATTAAAGAAGTAGGGCCAGAATAGACAGTTGAGGAGGAGGACAAGATGGCGGAAGAGCAGGGAGCTCTGTAATCCGCGCACGCCCGTATGGATTGAACTGAGAAGGACTGAAGGGATAAAACTTGGATTTGCAAGTGGGGGAAAGAAGAAACAGACGCCAGAAAGAAGACAACCTCAAAGATGCCTGAGTGAGTGACTGTGATCTGGGAAATTAGGGGACGGGCGGTCC
>CM053573.1:62554718-62627723 GCA_028646485.1 Cryptoprocta ferox
TAAATAAATAAATAAATAAATAAATAAAAATAAATAAATAACAAAAAAAAAAGAGACTTTTGTATATTGTTAAATGCTATGTGAATGGTAATTGTTATAATGATGGTGATGACAGCAATTCATATAAACAATGCGGTACGCGATTATTACTCAGGAATTACTAATTTTTTAATTACTTCCTTCTAGAGATTATAGCAGACTCCAGAACACTTTTATTCTATAAACATCTCTGGCTGGGTTCAGAAAATAAACAGAAATCTGGGGTCCAATTGCTGGAGTCATGGCTGTGCTATCAGCTAGCACATTTCTGGCAACCCCTCAATGTTCCTGCCAACCTGAGGTGTGCTTTTAAGCTCACAGTCTCTTGTCATCTGCCAGAGGCTGAGAGATTTTTAGTGAGAAAAGAAAAGTCTAAGAGCCCTTTCCCTTCTTGCCCTTAAAAAGGAAATATAATGGTTTGGCAGAAAAACTATTCACAGGTCTGATGAAGGCTTAAAATTTATTCTTTTAGATGTGCTTATTATAAAATAGTTAAGACATATAAAAATACATAACAATTTATAGTGAACATTCACATACCTGCAACTCATGTTAGGAAATAAAACACCAGCAGTACAATTAAAGCCCTTTGGTAACCCTCCCAGATTGCATCTCATGTAACCATTATCTTGAATTTTGTTGTTTATCATACAGGAGACTTCTCTGTATTTTTGCTAATAGCCAACATTAATTCTTTATAAGAACAAATCTTACCAGACTTATCTCAATTCTGTATCCCAATATTCCTTCTCTGTCTCCTGTTTTAAAGGTTATAGCACTTTAAAAAATTGTAAGTTTCTCACTATCATACATGTTTTTGACATCTCAAGAACTCAGTTTGGTGGAATATATATATAGATTTTTTCTGGTAAAAAATAAAGCTTCAATACTCATTATCTTTATACACTGCAGAATGTCTCCCCCACTCCTCTCCTCTTCCTGAACCTCTTCTCCCTTCTTGATTTGCATTGGCATGTGGACTTCTTGTTCCCACCAAATGAGTCAGTCGAGATAGAACGGATGTCAATGTCTCCTGAAAAAAAAGATGCCATACTGTCTGGTAAAGTCACAAAAAAGCATTAGTTTGAGCCAACACCAAAAAAAAAAAAAAAAAAAATTGGGAGAGCTCACATCAAAGTCTGGATTTCTGGCTTCTTTTGAAAAATTGAGAAGACTGATAACACAGTGCCCATATTCCTAAATGGCAATAATCCACTCAAACCTAGTAGCAGCTGCTTCTTTTAGGTGGAGCACTCTCCATTTTACCATTTTTCTATCACTTCTTTTTTCTCCCTGAGACTAAGACCAATGTCAATTGCCACTTATTGTCATAATTGGACAGGTGATGTTCCTCATGGTAGAGAAAAAGTTTTATCTTTACCCATATCAGTACTATCAAAAGTGGTGAAACATAATAAACAAAAGAGCCACATCCACTCTGAAGCTCCCTTCAAAGAAATGCAAAGGCCTATAAAAATCCAGGGTGGTCACTTCACAGCTTTACGAGAAGCCCTCTAGTCCTCTTACCAATCAGATTGCTGGCTCTAAGTCCCTCATCTATAAAAATATTTTCTTGGTAAACCCCCCCCAAACCCCCACCCTCACAACCACCAGCCTCTTCATTTGTCTAGATTCATATGTAGTTTTAACATAGGCTTGAAGTCATAAATGTGGAAAATGAGACAAGAGAAATATAGGATGAGGATAAATGTCAAAACACTCTGAATGTAACTTACAACTTAAAATTTAGGAGTGAGGCACAGAAATCAACACATAGCAGATAGGATTATTTGCAAAACAATTTCAGAAGGAAACCCACTTTAAATATGATTTATAGAGTGTTTCTGGTGAAATTAAAGTGCCTGCTTTCCTAACATCTTATCAGGAAGCCAATACAAAATGTGATGATGAAGTTGATAAACTCTAACCTCGGAAATTATTATTGAGAGGTAAGGTTGTAATGACCAAAGAACTTTGTGGACTAATAGGGAATATTAAAAAGGAAGCTAAGGAAAGTAAAAAAAAGAAACAAAAACTGTGAGTCTTTAGCAGTATCCAGGGGAAAAAGGCACTGTATGCCTGGCAGATATACATAAGATTTCTAGCAATAAGTGAGGTGTTCTCTGGACAGAACAGGTATAAGCGTTTTGGATTTTGCATAAGTTATTTAAATACCTTCTCTCTGGTTTATGTTTAAGAAAAATCTTATTTTTTTTGGAAGAGTGTGTCTTAGCTAATAGACATCAGGACAAGTTCTGCCTGTTGTAAGAACATCTGATTTACAAACGACTGGTACCTTTGGAATATTTTCTCAATATTAGTCATAACTGTGCCCTATACACCACTCCTTGCATATGTGATACCCCTGTTCTTCTATTGTTTTTCTATCACAGGTCACATGGGAAGTGAGGTACAGTGATGGTAGTGTACTGATAACATGATTCTCAAACATGTTTTTGGGTGTGTCAATCTTTTTGAATTATCCTTGGACTCCAAGTATGATTGAAAAACATATTCCATACTTAAAAATAAATCTATGTTCAAATGAGATTTTGAAAACAACATTTTTTTGAATGGGGGGACATATTTACTCTATCACTATTATAAATGATTGTCCTCTATTAATTCATAATCACCCTGGCTTTGTTATCTTTGATTAAAAAAAGATTGTAATAAGGAAACCTGACCTCCTCTGGGAGTTAGAGAAGATTAGAGAAGGCTAACTTGGGCATTCTGTATAGTGTATTTCTATATCACATTGTATTTAATGCATTTCTAAGTCTGTGATTGGAGTGTGCTCTTAAAACATAGGATCATTGTGTCCTGCAGTGCCTCCCAGAAAAACTGACTTTAACTTCTTGGCCTAAGGAATGAATATAGTGACTAATGTTTTCTTTATTTCATCTCAATTTTTTAAAACCTAAATAATTTATCAATTTTTCTACTAGCCTCTAAGTTCCTTTCTAGAAGTTTGACAGGAGTACAGAATCTATGTCAACTCTTTTAGGCCACCAGGAATTCATTTAGGAAAACTGAGGTGGCAATTTAGCAAACTGGCATGAAAGCCCTTTTTCTTATCTTTGTATTTGTTTCTGCATTTGGGCCATTCTGCAAAGTGGCAATTACTTAAGGCCTGAAAGAGTAAATGCAGTGTCCAGATTGCTTAATTTATGATCAGTGAGAGATTCTACTGATCTCTCACAAATGAGAATTTGATTTGTTATAAAATATAAAATGCTTATATTATAGGCAAATCTAGAAGCTATTTTTTTTAAAAAAAGAGAGTCTTTTTAAAAAAAATAAATAAAAGTAACAACATAATTTAAACCTTTTCTAGACTTGTGCTATTGTCTTTTTCTCACATAAGCAGAACTCTCTCTGATTATCCAGAGAGCTCAGCCTGCAGAAGCAATGTTTGTGGGGGTGGGGTGGACAGAATGAGATTTTGGCCCTCCATTGCAAACTGCTGCCTTTTCAAATGATGCACACATGCTTGGTCCATCTGTCTTCAAGGACTTAACAGAGTAGTCAGTAAAACTTTCTATTTGGTGTTTGAAGCTGCATTGCCAAATATTAATAACTCATTTTATTTATAACTGATTCTCCAAAGTAGGAAAAACAGGTGGTACTCATGAAGAACTCAGTAGTAGCCAAATTTCAAAGGTCAGATGCTGCAAGTGTGGAATTAGAGAAAGCATTTTGTATTCATACTCTTACTGTAAAAATGCTTGCTATGGTTTTTTTTTTTCCCAATCATAGTACTAATTCTTAAGACTGCCCAGGGCCTCTCTGTAGGGCTGACCCTCATCTCCCAAATCATCATTCTCCAGGAAGTTTTCCAGAATGCAGACTTTTAAAACTGTCATCATGGTCCTTTATTTCTTTCCCACATGGTCTTGCTCAGATCACTTACGGCCATCTAATCTCACAAATTAATCCATGAATTGTTTTAGTAATGATTGTTTGGTATTAAGCCCCTCCTAGAGATGATAACTACACAAAACAATGTCCATATTGGTGAATGATTTCAGCCATGTGGCATGCCAGTAGGAAAGATAATTGTGGGCAGACCAGGATCTTTCTCTTTTAGTCTCCCATCCTATGGGTCATGAGAACAATAATAAATTTCTGAGGGATCAAGAATAGAAGAGGTGCCAGGAGACAGCTTAATGAAGTTGGAATTTTCAAAAGGGAAGAAAGTTTACATTTTGGCTTTCAAGAATCCCTCTTTCTTTTCATAACACTGGATTTTCTTTGGGGAAAATACCTCTTTCCCCATTGAAATGGGATATCATGGTGCTTGATGTTCTCTTGCCATGGACTGGGCATGTAACTCAATATAACCAATCAATTTCCACCCCTTGCATGAGCATCAAAAACTCTGCATTTGTTTGGATTTTATTCACCCGATAGGGAAACCTTGAAGAGGCCATTCATTTACTCTTTCTACTTAGACCCCCAGAACTGCTCTGGTTTTCTTATCATTTTGAACCTGATTATTTAATCTTCTCTTTTCAATGAATTCCTTTTAACTGCTAGAGTCAATTTATGTTGTTTACAAACATAGAACTCTAATTGACACAAATGTTAATTCTAAACTGGTAAATATAGTATTCATCCTGTAAGATTCTAGGGATACAGGCATTCATTAGTATTATCCACCCAATCTTTCCAATTCTCCACCATTTATGTGGTAGGAATGTTCTTACTCCCATTTGAAGGTTATGACCATGTAAATTTTTTGGCCAATGAATTGTGATTGGAAATTATATGTAGCATTTCTAGGTGGAGATTTTTAAAAGCCAATGTACAATTTGCCACTATTCTGGTGATCATGGAAGCTCATATCCAGATGAAGTCTATTAATATGGGTATCTGAGTAACTATGATGAGGAGAGCTTCTCTGCATGAGACTTGTAGTAAGAGGTAGATGTAAACTTTTAAGCACTTGAGAGATTGGAGAGGGTGATATTACTGACTAATACAAGAGTGCCTTTCAAGGATATAGAAAAATGTATAATTTTCTCGTTGCTAGCATGGACTCATAAAGAAACAAGGCATGTTAGATATTTTACTCTCACAATTTAAAATCAGAGTCATTAGGGGTGCCTGGGTGGGTCAGTCAGTTGAGCATCTGACTCTTGATTTCGGCTCAGTTCATGATCCCAGCGTTGTGGGATCAAGCCCACTGTCGGGTTCCCTGCTGGGTGTGGAGCCTGCTTGGGATTCTCTCTCTCTCTCTCTGCCCCTCTCCCCCTCTCCTATGCTCTCACATGTGCACTCTGTCTCTCTTAAAAAAAAAAAAAAGTAAAATCAGAGTCATTAGACTAGAAATACAGTGAAAATGAAAAAGATGGATATTTCTCCAACATGAGTAATAATTAAACCTAGTAAGATGAAAGAAGATAGATTCTGAATTATTTATATTTTAATGACAATGAAATATAAATAAAATTATATATTGAGATTATCCAATATGCATGGTAATAAAGCCACAAAACCAATATGATTTGAACTCATTCCTAAAATTTCATGTGACAGTTGATATTATTTAGATTAACTAAATAGATTAGATTAATCTAAATAGATTTGAGATTTAAATCACTGTTTAGCAATATGAACATGGTACTGACTTCCATGGGTTTGATCTTTTAATTCTACCACACGCCATGTGATGATTCAGGTCACCCACGTCTTTTCTTTATTTGAAACACTGCAAAATCATCACTTATAGAGGATACGATGATGTCATTTAGCCTGCTTTCTGTGTGCATGTATCATTTAAGTATTAAGGCATTCTCTGTTTTTTTTGATTAGCAATTAAAGTAGTACTTGATACCAGTATGAGGATAATTGCAGACCCAAGAACAGAAGTATAGCAGTTCTCAACTCTAAAGAGGCTATCCAAATTATATTGAATATGTCTGTATTGATTTTTAAAATATTTTTATTAAAGTTAAAACAACATTAGAGTGATTCTCACAGGAACTCGAGGACCTCTGAGTATCTGATATACCTGTGGACTAACCACAAGGGACAGTGTATACTAGTCTGAAAAACATTGCACTTGATATATCAACATTTCAATAAGGCATGACATGTCTCACAACACTGGACATTCTTATGGATGGACAAGATAATTAATACATTAAACCACAGCATAATTAGTTGGATGTTTATTAATAGGTCAGTATCAATCTGGGGGAAGTTTCTAGTGACATGGTCTGGAGCTCCTAGACTTGTTTTGTTCTATCATTTCATCAAAATCACAAATAAAATACAGAATATATATTAAACAAGTATATCAATGATAAGCTGAAGATGAAAACAAATATGTTGTATAAAGAAGAAATATTGAAAACAATCTCTAAACTGTCTCCCTCCCAAGATTTGATTCTTATGTCATCAGATGTTTATTCCACCCACTACCCTGCCTGTTTGCAGTCATGTACTGACCCTCAGAAGATCATTCCTCTTCATTTCTGTCATTCTTTCCACTAATACAGCTGTCTTCATGCTTTATGATTTCTTTAGGCATATAGATGATCCTTCCATTTGCCTGGTTTTTCAGTTTATTAACCTTTCTTCCAATGACTTTGTCTTCTACCTCAGCCACTCTGCAAGTTATAACTTAAACCCTGTGTTTGTCAATAACTGGAACTCCTGCATGATTTCAATTTCAAGCTCTCCACCCTGATTATCACCTCCTCTAAACTTTCCAGTTCATTCCTTCCTATATTTCAATTCCAAAAATCCTTTGAACCCACCAGGCTAATAAAATATCTATCTTAGTTGCTTTTTGTCTTCACTTCCTTGGTTGTTTAGCTTGAATTATATAGTCAATCATTATACTAACTTCCTTATCTATACTCTCAGCCTCTTTCTACTTTTTCACTATATTGTTTTCACTTGTCTTCAATCCTGGTTAAAACCAATTTTATGCCTCTTGCATATGACATGACTAAAGAAAAACACACAACCACGTTGACTGGCCTCATTTTATGTTCATGATCATTAACCTTCAGTGGGCTTTTAGTGCTGCCTAGCAATTATACTCCCACTCTGCTAGACTTAGATAATTATTGTATTCCTTCTCCTTCTCCTTAAACCCAACACTCCCTCCCTCATTCTCACTTTTAGCTTGTGATCTTTCTTCCTCTTTTCCTGAGAAAATGGAAGCAATACTTAAAGAACTTCCAAAAGCAATACCACCTTTTCTATCCACCCAATGTATCCACTCTGCTTTCTCCTCTCTTATTATGGATAAACTATATGTACTTTAGGTAAGGCCAGGCTGTCAACTTATGTTAGCTCTTTTCACTTCTCTTTAAGTCAAGGATATCCTTCAATTATTCTTCCCACTTCTCATGCATCATTAATTTCCTCTTCTCTAATGGATTTTTTCCTAACAGTAAACAAACATGCTTTTTTTCTATTCTATCTCAAAAAAAGGTCATCCTTCTCTTGATCTCACTTCCTTTCTATCTATATTCCATTTCTCTTCTTCCCTTTATAACAAAACCCAAAGAAAAATGTATTTGTACACTCAATATTCAATTCCTGTATTCCCATTCTTTCTTGAATCTGATTTAAATAAACTTTTATTCTTGCCACAGAAGAATCACTCCTGTCAATATCACCCAGAACCTCAAGTCTTCATTTTATTAGACTTTCAACAGTATTTGACACAGTTGAGCACACCATCCCTTCATTTGGCATGCAGAACGCACAGTATTGGTTTTTCAACTATCTTATTGACTGCTCCTTTTATTTTATTATTTTTTAATTGAAATATAATTAACACATAGTGTTATAGTAGTTTCAGGTGTACAACATAATGATTCAACAATTCCATACATTACTTAGTGCTCACCATGATAAGTGTAGTCACCATCTGTCACCAAACAATGCAATTATAATCTTATTGACAATATTCCCTATGCTGTATTTTTCATTTCCATGACTTATTTATTTTATAATCAAAAGTTTGTACTTCTTAATGCTCTTTATCTATCTCACCTATCTCCCTTCTCTGGCAACCACCAGTTTGTTCTTTGTATTTAAGAATCTATTTTTTTGTTTGTCTCTTTTTTTGCTTGATTTGTTTTGTTTCTTAAATTCCAAGTGCATGAAATCATATGGTATTTGTCTTTCTTTGTCTGACTTATTTCACTTAGTATTAATCCCTGTAGGTCCATCCATGTTGTTGCAAATGGCAAGATCTCATCCTTTTTTATGGCTGATATTCCACTGTGTATCTCACATCTTCTTTGTCCATTCACATATGGATGGACACATATATTGCTTCCATATACTGGCTCTTGTAAATAATGCTGCAATAAACATAGGGGTGCATATATCTTTTTGAATTAGTATTTACCCAAAGAAATGGAAAACACCACTTTAGAAAGATATATGCACTCCTATGTTTATTGACTGCTTTTAATTCTTGTTTCCTGGTTGTTTCTTTATGTTGGAATGCTCTAGGGCTCAGACTTTGCACATATTTTCTTTTCTATCTATACTCATTCCCTTGGTGGTCTCATCCAAAATCATCCTTATAAGTACCATCTCAATGCTGATGACTCACAAATTTATATCTTTCTAATATTTATTGCTCAGATTTTTCCCATGAATACCTGACTTAAATATCCAACTACCAATTAACAGGCACCAAAATATTAATAGGCTCAAAACTATGTCCCTCCAAAACTTTCTCCTTCTTGAGTTCTCCCCTGACCAGTTAATGGCAACTCCATTCTTTTAATTACTCAGACCTGAGACTATACACTTTAGTAACAGTGTACCATCATGCACTAGTGGATTATCACTTATTTAACGGTTTCTTCATTATGGTAAATTTTTTCCAAATATTGATCAACTACCTATCTCAATGTTTCAAGTCAGAGGACTTCTATTTTATCATATCTAGGACCTAAAAGGTAATCTTCATACTTCTGGGAACCATAATTAAGAGGACTACAATAGGAGTAATAGGAGGAAAGTGACCAAGATATTGAGGGAAAGTAAAGCCATGTTTTATGAGGAATAGTTGAAGAATTTAAGGATATATTTAATGTAGAGAAGAAAGAAACTGAAGAAGTGGTATCTATTATTAACTATTTTGAGAGTCCTTCATGTGGAAGGGTAATTATCATACTTAGACTATCTATCTTGATTCAGTTTAAACATTAGGGATTTGACAAAGGTTTCTTTTTCTGAGAATGGATGAACTTGATAATCAGCTTCTAGAACATGATGCTGAGATATATACATATATATATATATGGATTTTTGTATGAATGATACTTTGCAATATCTCTACTAAAGTTTGGAGGAAGCCCATCATCCAGTGTCCTAAAAGAAGATATTTACATATCTCACATGAGAAAGAGATGGGCAGGCATCTAATGGGTAGAGAAGAAGTAATAGGAACACATCCATAAGGATAGATTCTACATGAAACTTTATCAGTCTAATCTTTTTTTTTTTTTAAGTTTATTGATTTATTTTGAGAGAGAGAGTGAGAGGCTGACTTGGCGAGGAGCAGTGAGAGAGGAAGACAGAGAATCCCAAGGATTCTACCTAGAGCCTGATGTGGGGCTCAAGCTCACAAACTGTGAGATCATGACCTGAGCTGAAATCAAGAGTTGGACCCTTAACCAACTGAGCCACCCAGGTACCCCTGTCTAATCTTCTTAAGACAGGATATTCTGCTCAAATATGCAAAAGTTTAAGGAAAGGTATATTTCCTTCAAGGGTTAAAAAATAAATGGCACTTATATGTGATGCCTGTCACTTATAGTTCTGAAACTTTTACTCATGCTTTATAAAATAACCTATTATTTAATTTTTTATCTGCCAAGAAGATAATTTTCCCCTGATTTTCAGCTGAGAATTCCCAAGAAAACTTCTTTTAGGACCAGTAGGTCCTTTATTATTTTCAGATGTGTTGCCTCTAGAGCAGTGATTCTCAGTCTTGGATGCATTTGGAATCACTTGGGAAGTGTTAAATAAAAAACACCTCTTATTTCTGGATCTCAACTCCAGAGATTCTGACTTACTTGATCTGATCTGTAGCCTCAGCTTGGAGATTTTTAAAACTTCCCAAGTATGCTCCATTGTGTAGCCAAGATTTAAAACTTCTTCTCTGGAGATATTTTACTCCTTGCAATTGCTAGGGATTTGTTAATGGTAGGATGTGGAGGCGGGGGACAGAGAATGTTTCAGATCCACGTTGGATGACCACTTAAAACAAATATCATTGAGATGATTTAAGTATTAAACAGTTAATTGTAGTAGGTGGCCTTTTATATCTTTATCACCCTTGAGATTTTATCATTTTATATTTACCCACCACAATGTGTATATATAGAATCAAAGAAATATATACAAGGACACAAATTCCACTGGACTATATAAATCAGGATGATTTTGCAAGTATAGCTGTATTCCTAGTTGCTGCCTCTCTGGATGGGTGAACTATTTTATTCTGACTAATTTCTCAGACTACTTGCACATGATATAATTTTATTAGATTACATTATGCACAGCATCATTGAGTCAAAGTGATGTTATTAGCCTGCTAGAAGAAGTTTCTTACCCAGCTGTGAGGGCTTGTTAATATACATTACGATGTTAATAGTGCACAGAATATGTGTGAGTAGGTGGTAGGGGACAGAAATTTAAACCAAATTAAAAATGTGAGAGAAACAGCAGCACATGGGAAATAAATGCTCATTGCCACTAGTCTCAATCATTTTTCATTCTTTTCAAGGTCAAGCTGGCAATTTTTCACAACTCCTACCCACAAAATGCCCTTCCCGATTGATTGACTCTCACAGCTAGAAGCTCTCCTTACACCCAGGAGGCAAGCCTGCTTTTTTATCGTATTAAAAAAAATCTAAATGCCAAAGTGAAAAGAATATTGAGCTGTTTATTTTTATCTGAGAATCAAAATACCATGCAAACTCTAAAGCAGTTAATTTAGTATTAATCTGAGATTTTTAAAGAAGTTTAAATGATTTAAAAAATAATATGCTGAAGAAATTGTTATTCTTACTGAACCTAAATAAAGCCTACCATAACCCTTCGAGGTAGGAATCTTGTAATTCCTCCTTCCTACTAGATAAAGCATGCTCTCTGGTGTAGCAAAAGAAAGTAAATGTTTCCTTCACCATATATTCACCATTCCTATTGTAGAATGAATAAATATCTTATGTTCACTTATAACTGGGTTTTTCTCATAGATATTTTTGTCCCCCAAATCAACCATAGCTTGGAGAATCAGTGTAAATTATCATAATTTTGCATGTAGAGAAGGGGAGAGTTTCCCAGGGATTCTTAATTGTCATACTGATAAACAGAGAAAGTCATAAGAAGTTTGGTGGAAGTAGGAGAGCGTGGTTAAATGGGAAAAGGTGGGAGGTAGGAGCTGTTAGTAGGAGAAATCTCTCTGATGTTGTTATTGTGTTAAAGATTTGATGGTAGGAGGACTAGAACATTTTTATTTAATGGCTTCCATTTTCTCTATTCAGAACAAAGCCTTCAGCTGGGGTTGCAGTGGCAGAGCAGTTGGAGGCTAGGAAAAGTAGGAAGGTTATGAAATAGTTTGTTGCAGACTATGATCTTGTTTTATGGGTTAAATTATCTTACTCTTGAATGTTTAATCATTTGTTCCCTGGTTTTACCTCTCTATCACAAAATATTATTCATTCTTATCTCAATCAACCCCTCCCTTTTTATGTTTTCATTTTTTCTGCTTTCCTCTTTCCTTTACTACCAAAATTCCTGAAATAGTAATTTATGATAACTACCAATTCTTGCTCATATTCCACTTGCTTCTCACATCTTTAGGGGTTGGAAAAAGGAAGATGATCCATTGAAGGAAGTAGAAGAGACCTCAAAGAAGTAATCAACATAGAGTTGTATTGAGGAAGCTAGTATAGAGAAAGATTCAAGAAGCCCTCAAACCAAACTTCTCAATCATATACCTCTTTGTTGAGGCACCTGGAAGAAATAAATGGCTTTTTTTTTTCAATGCCATCACAGGGCTCTGCTTATACCACTCACATTACTCTCATAACAGTGTTTTATAATTAATTGTTTACATGCCTGTCACCTTATACTCAATTATTATCAGCTTTTCAAGGCTGTATTACTCTTTTTCTTTGTTTCTTTTTTTTGTCCCCTATAACAGCTAGCATTTTACTTAGCACAAAACAGGCACACAATACATATTTGTTGAATAAGTGAAGCATTTTATATAATTTATGACTTAATTACATCTTCAAATTCAGGCTTGAAATTCTAGCATGAAGTATGAATATCATGTATTAATATTTATATTCAGCAAACATTTATTGAAAAACCTACCATGTGCCAGATGCTATTATAAGTACTATGGATATAACCATGAACAAACTAGATAAAAATTACTGTTTGTAGGCCATTTTACAGATTAGAAAACTGACTCATATCCATCCTCAGTACTTTTCGTCTTTTCTCATCCTATGCTATCAAAGGGTAAGGCCTTCATTAGCCTGGTATGCATAAGGGAAATACGGGTCTTTCCACATCATGTCTTTTGCTTCTCAAATCTTTTGGAAGTATGCTTTCATAGCTACCACTTTGATTCCTTCAGCCTTCTTTCTTTTTTGGACTGTGAAAATATCTCTTAAGAGTTAATAAATTATAAATATGGTAACCATGTTATAAAATTTACAAACCAAAACATATATTCTTGTGAAAGGCATATTTTTTCTTATTTCTAAACAATTTGTTTTACTTGAGCAAGAATTGATAGTTATGAATTACTCTTTCAAATAAAATAATCAAGTCCTACAGTGGTGTAAAATTTAAATCACATTTAATTATACATCATATAATGAATCACTGTCATTAAAATGTATACACTTACATGAAGAGAAATAAAAAATTCAGCCAAGACAACATATATTAGTTAATATAATATTTGCATTGTCATTTTCATCATCTGCTGTTGAAATGATGGCACATTATTCCCCTGTACTTGCTTGCTTAATAATTGTTTATTCTTTCCAGTTTTTTTCCAGCATTTCTTGCCAAGTGTCTGAATACTTCATGTGGATTATTAGGAAAGATTTTACAATAATCAATGGATGGCAATGGTAATTCCAATCTCAAAAGTTGTTAATGAGAAAAAACAAAAAACAAAAACAGAAGCCACAGAACAACAACAAAGAACAAGCAAGCAAACAATAACAGTAACAATTCTCTTACATCCTGGAGTTTGGACAGAGAGAGACTGAGTTTACACATTTTCTTTCTGTTTGGAAGACTAATGTTTCCATATTGAAAAATCTTTAAACATACTTAACCGTTGTTGATCTATAGATACATTTTCTTTTGTCCTATTTTGCTAGTAAGTTCTTGTTAGGATATGGCCTGAAGACATGGTATTTATTAAACAGGCAATATGACTAAGATTTCCAAGATTTACCATTCAGGGCCTCCCCAATTGAACTCAGCAAAGCTTAACAGTTTCTACAAAGATTTTCTTTCTAAAAGACAATTATCAACCTACAAATATCCAGTTACCTGCTTTGCAAGGTCCAAACCACAACAAATAACATTTTAATAATTTTCATGTTAAGGTCTTTTACTTTAGAGGTAAAATTTTTTTCTTATAGTTCTTTTATGATTTATCTATAATCATATGAAAATTTGGGGCTGAAAATTAATAATAGCTAACATATGTGAAGGATTTCCTAGGTGCCAGGCAGTGTGTTGAATCCCAGAATGAATTTTCTCACCTAATTTTCACAACCATCCTGAGGTTGGTAATTTTATCTTCCTTTTATAGGTAAGAAAATTGAAACACAGAAAAGTTAAATAACTTGTCCAAGGTCATACACTAAGTAGCAGACTCTGTGCTGTCTGAAATCAGAGTTCCTGTTCTTAAATATACACTATTGTGTATCTCTCTTTCCTACAGTTTTTGCCAGTTAAGTTTAAAAAATAACATCATGGAAGACAGTGGTATTTGTTGAGGGGCTGTATGTGTTATGAGATGGTTTTGATGGTTTATGAGAACAATGGTACATAATATTTTAAGTAGCAACTGTCCTCGAAAATTCAAGAGACTTAGTTTCCATAATTAAAGCACGTTAAACACAGACACATTTGGAAAACAATGCAAAATAATCTTTGCATTAAATAAAGAAGGATTATGGCTAAAGACAATAGAGTGGGAATAATGGGGAGGAAAGAATGAGGCAAAGACATAAAATTTATTTTTCTACTGAGGAGAGCTAGAAGAAGCCATAAATCACTCTGGCTGTTACTGAAAAAAAAAAAAAAATACTTGTAAAGTTCCTTAGCTTTGCAAAGGTTAAGAGAACAACAATGTTTTGTCAGCCAAGGAGCTGATTGAAACAGAAAGCTTATCCTGCCTGGCCAGACAGAACCCACTTAAAGGGTTTTCTCTTGTCTTAGAGCCTGTAATTGGACAGGCAAGAAGTCACTCATCTCTCTCCTACTCTCATGACTCCGTTTTGTAACTTTTGTTTATGATAAAGCAAAGTCATGCTGGTATCCTGGCTTATTTTCTAAAACTCTTGTGTGCCAATTTTAGCAGAACTAATAATTAATATTGACATTTACAAAATCTTAACATCTTAACCCTTTGTTAGCCATTGTAAAAAATTAATTCAGTATATTGTGATTGCCATCACGAAGGCAAATGCATATCCCTAAACTGGTGCAATCATCATAAGTCATTCCAAATCCCAAAAAAGCTGTCAAACCTTTGTATTTTATCATCTAGATGAGGGTCAGAGAATCTATAATCTGTAGTTTGCATCTTGTTGTCAGTTTCAATTTATGTAACAAATTCCAAGGGTTCACATCTCTGTTTGGTCTACAGTGGCAAAAACCCAACTTGGTTTAAGAGCCTTAAATATTCTTTAAAGATTTGATTGTTTTCCTATGAAATTATTCTTCTGTAGGTTTATATTTCCTTATTTACCCTTTAAGCTCTTTTTGTGCTTATTTTCTCATTTCCTCTCAAATAACAATATGTCAAAATTATAATTTTAACTTGCTCATATAATTGAAGTTTGTTATTACTTTTTAAATTTAGAAATCAAACATGAATTACTAAGTTTCTTTTTAACCTTAAAATTCTATGAAAACTCTTATATTTTCATCCTCCAGTCTGAAATTACAAGGTTTTACTAAAATTATGTTTTCCTAGTCATATTTTCCTGCTCTGTTTAGTTGATTATCCTTACCAATTCTTATAATTTTAAATTTTTGTGAACTTTTATCAAACAAACAATTCAAATCTAAACAAAAAAAGTCAATATAGGTGATATGGGATATCACTTTACAAAAAGGTTCATTGTTGAGTTCTCCACAGGGACCTAACCTCTTAATGAAATTAGAAATTGGTGTAAACTTTGAAAAATAAAATTTAGAATTAAGTATGAAGACATATTATTTTGACATAGTAATGCCCTCTGAAAAAAAGCTAATTGAGGAGTTTCTATTTAAGGAATTAATATTATGCAAACTTTTAATATTTAAAGCACAATTATTTAAAAAATCTGAAACTTTGCCAAAGATTCAGTATAAAAGTTTTTTCTCTCCATTATTATTTAAAATAGTGTAAAATTAGAAATAAAATATCTAAGAATATGAAAATGATGAAGTACATTGTATAAATATCTGTATGACACTCAAAATGATTATTCCTGAAAAATATTTTATGAAATGAGAAAATTTCAAAACAAAATGTTTAGTTAAAAATGTTTAGTTCTGAAAATGACTAGAAATAAATGTTTAAATTTTCTTTTTTTAAAAATTTTTTTTGTTAAAATTTATTTATTATTGAGAAACAGAGAGAGACAGAGCATGAGCATGGGAGGGGCAGAGAGAGGGGGAGACACAGAATCTGAAGCAGGTTCCAGGCTCTGAGCTGTCAGCACAGAGTCCAATGCGGGGCTGGAACCCACGAGAGCAGTGAGATCATGACCTCAGCCAAAGTCGGATGCTCAACCGACTGAGCCACCCAGGCACCCCAAAATTTTCTTAAGTTTTATAATAAGCACACCTTATTTTTTGAATCAGTGTATACAGAATCAGCACTTTATTTTTATATATGTGCAGTGAATATAAATAGAAATAGTAATAATAAATGTGATCTCCAGAAATCTCTAATTGATAGATACTTTTGAGGATTTCTATATCTACTGTAGGCTGCAGTTCATCTCTGTTGGTCAGTACCCACATAGGTATTCTTTTAATTATCTTTTCAATCAGGCTTTGTAGTATTTAGGAAAAGATTGCAGTGAACCTTGACTAAATCAGAGACAGAATTTTGGGTTTGAAAGATTCATAAAGTTCATTTAGTCCAAACCCTGTTCCTCTCAATTTCAGCAACAATCAATCCACAGATGTAAAGGACTTTTATATTAATAATAATGGAAAAAAGAAATTCAACTCCAGTCAATTCCTGTAAACAGTTTCACTAAAGCAAAATAATAATAATAATAACAATATATTTGTATAGTGGTTTGCATTCTATAAATCACTTTTACATATATAATCTCATTTTTCTTTAAAATAGTCTCTCTCTCTCTCTCTCTCTACATATATATATGTATATATCTCTCTCTCTCTATATATATATATATATTTGTATAGTGGTTTGCATTCTATAAATCACTTTTACATATATAATCTCATTTTTCTTTAAAATAGTCTCTCTCTCTCTCTCTCTCTCTCTACATATATATATGTATATATGTATCTCTCTCTATATATATATATGAAAAATTGAGGATTAGAGGCTGAAAGGGCTTGTTAGTGCCCCACTTAGGAAAACTAGTCCTGTCTCAATACTAAATCCCGTTCTCTTACCACATCCCAATAGATAGATATGTGAACATCTATTTTAAAAGAGACACAAAAAGCTGATTTTAATTACATGTTTAATAGCAAATATTTGAATTTTGCCCTAGAAGGCAAGAGTTCTGTTTGCAATTCTGTCATTGATTGTATGCTGAGCCATACTTTGTATATTTTGGTTCTATCCTAATGACCTCTGCCTGTTTGTTATGAGAGCTATGACATTATTTAATTAACCCTGTAGTTTCTCCCTTTGTGCACTTGGAGTAGGCCGAATAAGAAATTATAATGCTGGTTGCTATTTCTTGATATATGACAGAAAGCTGACAACTATGAACAAGTACCCCTCCAGAAAAAGGGTACAGAAAAAGTCAGATGAAGATTTAGGAAGGAAAGATAATTCCTAATCCTCTTGAAAATTTTGTGAGTAAGGATATAGGTGGAACCTGTTTTCCAGCTGTGTTCTCTTTATGAAATTCTAATTCCTAGACTAGCAAATAATAAGGATAGTGCTATAATTTGATTAAGGGATTGGAAATGTATAATAAAAGATATTGCTCAGTTCAAGATCCAGCACCTCACAGCAAGCAGATTGGAAATGTTCACACTTGCTAATGTCATTAATTGCCAGTTTGGCCTTTTGGTAAGTCTTGCCTCATTGCCCTCCCTCTACCAAAATTCTCCTAGCTGTTCTGATATTCACTGAGACTACAGCCTCTCTGAGCAATTTACTACTGCCTTGCTATGTTTAATTAGTTATTGAATAACTGATTTTCTCTTATTTTAGTGGGATACTCCCTGGGACTCTTAATATATTTCAAATTAGGATGCCATTCCCAAAGTTTGCTTCTAGTACCCACTCCCATAACTCTCAAATGTCTTTTTAGTTCTAGTATCCAAACTCCTTAGCAGATATTCTTCTTTTTTCTGTTCTGTCTCTTTTGTCCTAATATTTAGATTTTGTAATAATTTCCCTTTCTAATATCAAATATCTATATAATGGGAATTCTTAGGTTTCACACTAACAGCATGAGGAAAGAGCTTTGGGATACGATTTATGGAAGTCCAAATTCCTATTTCACAACCCACCTAATGTATGATATTGGACATATTATTTAATCTTTCCTTGCTTCCATTTTCTCATCTATGAATTGGAGTTATCAATAGCTACCATACCTTATTATTGTAAGAATTAAGTGAAAAACTAAATATAAAATTGTTTATGCAGTTCCTGCTCATAGTGGATGCTCTCTTCAAAGAATATTGAATTTGATTGTCATATTGATATGGGCTGAATTGTGTCCCCCCAGTGCCTCACAATGTGACTGTCTTTGGAGATAGGGCCTGTAAGAGGTGATTAAGTTAAAATGAGGCCATTAGAGTTGGCCTTAATCCAATATGACTAATGTCTTTATAAGAAGAGGAAATTGGGGAGCACCTGGGTGGCGCAGCTGGTTAAGCATCTGACTCTTGGTTTCAGCTCAGGTCATGATCTCACGGTTTGTGAGATGGAGCCCTGCATTGGGCTGCACTCCCTGACAGTACAGAGCCTGCTTGGGATTCTCTCTCTCCCTCTCTCTCTGCTCCTCCCTTGCTTGCATGCATTCTCCCTCTCTCTCTCTCTCTCTCTCTCTCTCAATAAATAAATAAATAAATAATCTTTAAGAAAAAAAGAAAGGGAAATTTGGACACAAAGAGACACCAGAAATGTGCACACAGAGGAAAGACCTTATGAAAACACAGTCAGAAAGAAGTCATAGGCAAGCCAAAGAGAGAGGCCTCAGAAGAAACCAAACCTGCTGACACTTTGATCTTGGACTTCCAGCCTCCAGAACTTTGAAAAAAGTAGTTTCTGTTGTTTAAGCCAGCTGGTCTGTAGTACTTTGTTATGGCAGTCCTGGCAAACTAATACGCATATATTCACTATTTCAGAAGAATTACCCTCACCATTTTCCTATTCCAATCCCTACTTAATTTTCTAATTAGCAATAGGGCAGTGATTAAAAGCATAATCTCAGAAGTTAGATAGCCTTGAATCTGAAAACTGGGTTATCTACCTAAGTGACTTTGAGTGAATTTCTCATATGTTTCAGAGTCTTAAATTTCCTTATCTGTAAAATGGAAAAAACATCTGTCTCATAGAGTTATAATCAGAGTCAAATTAAAAGAGATGTTTGTAAATTTCATAGTATAGTGTCTGGCATATGGGTGCTAAATAACTGGTAGGACTGATTATCTTTATGTATGACAGACCATTTATACATGTTTTCTCAATTTGGCTTAGTTTTCTCCAAGCCTAATTAGTTTAGTAAATCTTCTCTGTGTAAAGTGCCATATACATACATACTTTCTACAGTTAGTTATTTTGAAGATGTGAAAAATCAGCTATTGGCTTCCTTGTTGGCTTGAATCAAAGATCGCAAACCCTTAAAGTGAATTGTAATACATTTTTAACATCTGTTCTAAAAATCCTTTCAGTATATTAGATTTGTTTAAATAATTTGATGATTTTTGTTCTGAGGACCAAGCTTAGACCATTTTTCTTCCTTACATGACTTCATACTTTCCATTTTAGGAAGATATGGTGGCTTATCAGAAACTCCTCTCAATGATGTATTCTCGTCTGTAGTGGAATAAATAAAGCGCTCCTTTATTATTATCTGGATCAATTCTAAAGATTTCTACATTATTTTTAAGGTATATTTTATGGTCTGGTGTTATTTCCTTTACCAAATGATTTGTAGAATGACATCTTATTGTTCTTTAATTAATTAAGGATGGAATTTTCTTCCATAGATATGTTATTGTGCTTCTCTCATCCAGTAAGATTTTCAGGCTATAATTGTGCTGTCTTCTCACATACACATTACATTATTATATAAATAATGTACTGTGTCTTTTGCTCATTTCTATCCTTTGCTCACAGTTTGTGAGTTGGCATTACAATATCCTCTGTCCACAGTTTCCCACTCTACAAGATTGCAATTACGTTAAAATTTTACTTGCTGTCACTTATTTAAATTAGTATTTACTGGGCACTTACTATATACAAAACACTGCTACTAATGTGAAGAACAAAGATATTTAAAATAATACCAAAGATTCCATAATCTCAGCCTTCTAATCATATTTTTTTAGGCTTTTAATATTTGTTAGAAACATTTATATATTCTGACTTGGCTGTTCTTCCACTTCCCATTCCAATTTTTTGTCCCATCTGAAAGAATATCTACTGTCACCTCTTTTTAACTCAAGTAGGCCAATGAATTCCCTGTAGGGTCTTAAAGCAGAGTCTTTGTCAATCTGTTTTGTGTCTTTTTTGTTCTCAGCTCTCCCCCAGCTTTTAGAATAAAACCACCACCTAAGATAGACCAGTGTTAGTGATGGGTAGTTTATGGGGTTTTCTTGTAAACATTACATCTCCTTTTGCTGAATCACCCTCATCAAAAGACAAAACCATCAATTGCTATAGGCTTATTTTCATTTGTTTGAAAATTAAGGAATTGTCAATAGACTTTCTGATGAAGGGAAGGAGGGCATCTAAATCCATTGTTTTAGACAATAATGCTGCTTCTCAAAGAGTTAAAGTAATCCTCTCCACCACCCCTCCCCCCCTTTTTTAGAAGGAAAGACAAGCATAAAAAAAGAGGAAAGCAAACTCTTTAGCCTTAATTGGCACCGGTTCTTGGAGGTGAAATGGGACAGGAAGAAAAGAAGAAAAAAATGGAAAAAGAGAGTAACGACAAAGGCACATATTGTTAGGAATTCAATATAGAATTTGGAACCCTACCAAGATCTACTAGTTTTCACTAGATGTGGCATTTGTTTCCACTCATATTTTTACCCTTCCCAAAGAGGATATAATTGGGTATCATCTCTTAAATCTTTTGCTAATAACCATTAACAAACCAACTGTTCAAAACCCTTTAAGTGCCTCTTTTATGGGAAACACTATGCTTGGTGCTAGAAATCTATAATTCCATGCCTGCCTTCAAAAGTGTTACTGTCTAGCTGTGGCAATTGGGGGTCTTTGAAAGGTTTCAAAAGGAGTAAAATACACAGTAAGTACTGAAAAATTTAAAAGGAGAGGGTAAACACTGAGCTGAGGATCTGAAAAACCGGGCTGTACTCCCTCTCTGCTATTTCCTTGCTATGTGACCTTGGACAAATCATTTCTCTTTCAGGTCTTCCCTTTCATCCCATCCTCTTCCTCCACCAGAAAAAAAATCATCCTAGGAGATCTAAAAAATGTAAGACTATATGAGATGATTACTAATGAGTTCTGTTGTGTTGCCCAGATTGAAGTCTGTAGCTTCTGAGCTATGGCTCCCTGAGCTGCCCTTCATTTTCACGAAGAAATCAAGGTCTGAATTTTCCCCAATTCAGTATCAAGTCAGGGCTCAGAACAAAAATTTCCCATCCTGATGCTGTTATTATATATATATATATATATATATATATATATATATATATATTTAATCCTGCACCAAATAGTGTATCTTTCAAAATGATTATTGTGACTCAAAGCTTAAAATATGTTCCTGACACGGTTTACTCAGAGAAATGTTTCCTTTTTAAAAAAAAGTGTATGTGTGAAAATGAGGGGTAAGGGTAATTCTACGTATTAGAGGGAACTAGGTAAGCAATTGATTCCTTAGGATCTGGTAGGCTATACTCCAAAAGTCTACTGAAATACAATTCTCTCTGGCAGAGGTGACTTGTTAAGCAATTATGCAAGTAGCAGGACAGTGATGGAAGCCCAATAGATGCACCTGGAGAGCGAGTAGAGGTTAAAACTGAGAAAACACTTGGCCCAGTTCACAATATCCTCCAGGGTCAGACCTAGGAAAACCCTTCCAGCAGCCTCAGACGCAAGGCGCCCAAATTTGCACACTTCCACGCATTCTATTGATTCACACTTGCGTCCTTCAACAGGTAGCGCCAATTACAGCCCACAAAACACGGCCCCCCAGCATACTGGCCAATCTCTCCATCAGTCAAATACTTCATCCACCTTTCTAAATTCTCCCCTCCCCCTTTCATTGGCTTTTCCTTCGTCCTATCCCTAAATTTCTTCCGTGCCTCGCGACCGCGGAACTTGACTCTATGGAGCCTAGGATTGGAGCCGAGGCTATTCCCTCCCTTTGACGTACCGTAACTCTCCGCCCCTTTCTCCAGCGCCGCGCGGCCCAAAGTGCAGGGGCCGGGGGCAAACTAGGGGGCGTTCCAGGGGGCGGGGCTTGCATCCCACGGGGGGAGGGCGGAGCCTTCTTTGGAGCCTGCCTGCTTGGTTAGGACCTCGGAGAGCGCTGGGCGCCGCGACCAGAGGGACCGGAGAAGCGGCCGCAGTCGGGCGGGACTGACTCCTGCTAGCCAGCCTCCCTCCGCACCTTCAGCTTCTCTGGCTGGCTGGCAGCTAGTGGCGGCCGAGGAAGGTGCCTAAGTCTGGAGTCAGATAGTTATCCCTCTGGGACGCCGACGCCGCCGTCCAGCCGCGGCTCCCTCACACCTGTGTGTGTGTTCATGAGCGTGAGCGCCCGCGCGCGAATTTCTGTGTGAGGGTGTTTGAGTGTGCTTCGGCTGGGCGCGCGTATGTCTCTGAGGGTGTTTGTGTGTGCTCGGTGCCTAGGCTCTCGGCCCGGGGAGGGACCGCGGGAGCGGCGGCTCTGCGCGCCCAGCAGGCTGAGGCGGGACTTGGGCCGCAGCTGTAGCCGACACTGCCTCACGTCCCCCAGGAGCCGCCGCGGTGCTGCGGGGAGAGCGGTCTGGCGGCAAGCGCTCGGCGGCTGCGGGCAGAGGGGGGCGGGGGGTGGATGGGTCCGGGAGAAGAGGGAGGAGGGCGGGGGGGGGGGAAGGCGGAGGCAGAGGGAGAAGCGGAGGCAGATTGCGCCGCCGCTCGCCCCTCGCGTCTGCTGTTGCTGTGGGTCATCCGCAGATGTTTTGGGGTCCGGCTGTTGGGGGGTGAGAAATGGAAAAAGGCCTCCCCTTCATTACCCACTGAGAAGGGAGTGTTGAAGATAGTGAGGGGAGAGTCCAGAAGGTGGTAGCAGAGTAAATACCCGCTTTCCCACCGCCCAACCCCAATATCGTTTTTCTGAAAATATTCAGAGCTGAATCTTTAGAAAGAAAGCCCGCCCTTAAGAGAGACAGAGTCTTGGTCTGTTGGACTCCGGCATGATTGTATAATAATAATGATGATATAATGCTAATGACGATGATGACACTGCCTTTTATTTTTACCCCAGTGCTGATGAAGCGTAGCTACAGCTGGGGATAAAGCACTTGAAAATTTGATGTGTGAGGAGGAAATACTGTTGCCTTTAGAGTTGTATTTTATTATTCCTTTTTAAAGGATGTTCTTCTTAGAATTAAAATTTGACAAAATGAAGCCTGACACTCTTTGCCCTCTCTCTTTTTTAGTCATTTGTAGCCAATGCTTGTAAAATGGGGACTGGCTTCTGCCTTGACTAATATGAAAAGCTCAACACTTTCACTCAGGTATAAGTCCATGTGTTAAGTGACCCTTTCCTTTGAATTTCTCAACAGTTTTTAAAATGAAGAAGTTTAATTTTCGAAAAGTTTTGGATGGCTTAACTGCCTCCTCCCCTGGCAGTGGTAGCAGCAGTGGCAGTAACAGCGGTGGTGGGGCTGGAAGTGGTTCTGTACATCCAGGAGGGACTGCAGGGGTTCTCAAAGAGGAGATTCAGGAAACCCTGACTTCAGAGTATTTCCAGATTTGCAAGGTAAGTTTTGAATTGGCTTAAAGCCTATTATTTCTTTATTTCACTGTTGTGGTTAAAAAAAAAAACAAACAACCACTCACTGGGGACTGGAAATTGTTGAGATGCCAGCATCAGGCAGTCTTGGGTAGAGAACTCTATAGATAGATGTTTGAATTAATAAAGATATTCTAGGCATCGACTTCAGCATCACTTTAAAAAGGGGTGGTAATTTAAAGTGGAAATAAGCAAACATAAAAAGAATTTGCAATGTCAAGGCCCAAATTGTGGACAAAAATTTTAATGTAATATTTATGTATAAGTAGTAAACTGACGGAGAGAATAATCATTCTGGTTAATTCCATGTTGACATTCAGAGAAACTAATTATTTTATTTCACTGTGCAGTATAAAATGTTTAAAGCTGTTAAGATGTTGCTAGAAGTAATAGCTAAATGAATACATCCATTTTAAAAGATCTAACAGTATTGTTTTAAATTCATTGTTTAAAATTCTGTATGAAAACAACCCCAGATTCTTAAATTTTTAAACAAATCCATGGACTTAATCCTTGTAAAAACTTAAAAATAGCCTCTGTTCTGGTTTAGTGAGGGAACATTTTGGGTAATTATACTCTAATGTTCAACTTCTAATGAATAAGCAAAAGAGAGTTTCTGATGGGGAGAGATGAGAATTTTCAAAACAAACATTTTGTTACTAATAGATACTGTTACATTTTCTGACATAAAGTAGTTTGTAATGTTTATTGTGTTTTTTTTTGGAGGGGGTCACCTAGGAATGTGCTCTTGACCTCCATGTACAATTAAAAAAGCTACTAAGTCATTCATATGATACTGATGAATATAGTTTTAAAACGTGTTGGAATACATTAGAACAAATCATAAATTTTTGAAATCATAGGAATTATTAAATGTTTTTGGTACTTCAAAACAATTTTTTGAAAGTATTAAAATTATTTTTGTAGTAAATAACATATATAATGGGGTAAGTTTAAATTATTGTCTTATTTGCTATTCCTGGTAGGATCATTATAAAAACATTAAACCTGTATTTATTAAAATATTATATATTAATTTACATAGAGTGAGTTTATTTAGAATTAGATTAAAAGATATAATTCTTCCCTATGAGGTTTGTATGCATACAATTTTGTATACAAAGTTATATATAATTTTGTTCTCAATTTGAAATAATAGATAGGTGCGCCTTGGGTGGCTCAGTCAATTGAGCCTCCAACTTTGGCTTAGGTCATGATCTTGCAATTGGGTTCGTGGGTTTGGGCCCTGCGTGGGGTTTTGATGATGGCTCAGAGCCTGGAACCTGCTTTGGATATTGTGTCTCCCTCTCTGCCCCTCCCCTGCTTGTGCTCTATCTCTCAGAAATAAACATTAAGAAAAAAAAAAGGAATAATGGATATTTTGTCAGATTAGGGGCTTAATATTGGTCATAAAAGAAATATGGAAAAGGGTCTTAGGGGGCTCAAATTTTAACTGCTAGTTAGGGGAATAATGCTATGATTATCTAATATTTGGTGTATTACTGTTTCCATTCCAAGATTCTGAAAAAATTTACAAAATCTCTTAGTTCATGAATGTGAGGCAGGAGAGTTTTAGTAAAGATAAAATTGTTATAGAAAAGGTAGACAGACTTCTGAAACAGAGTGGCCTTGGACTGTTGAGGTTTTAAATCTGGTAGAGAAGGTTTTAAAATAAAAATCTGAAAGGAAATGAGTGAATGGAAGAGAGGAGAAGGGAAAATATATATTTGTCTTCCTATTTATTCAGACAGGAAATAGTCATAAGAAGTGGCAGAAGTTAAATATGCATTACTTCAAAAACATATGGCATGGTAAGAAGAACACTGGCCTAGGAATTAGATTGTATTTTATTTAAGGCTCTGTCACTTGCTAGCCATATAATCTTGGGTAAGCCATTGATCTGCCTTGAGCCTTGATTTTCTCATCTGTAGTAACAAGTATTTCTGCTTTTCTGACTTAAGAGGGTTATTGGGAAGATCAAACAAGATAATTAGGTGAAGGCAATGTATAAATTTGGAAAAGGTGTTAAAATGTATATTTTTATATTCTTAAATTTTTAAAATCACCTTGTTCTTGGTGGAATGACTATAACCAGTGGGTTATAATAATATAGGTAACAAAAATATACTTTCAAAGAAATTAGGAAAACAGCTGTATAAGTGGAACACTAATAGTTTTGAAATGTTACTAAATGGGGAAAGTACTATGGCATCTTTGGATAGCAATATACTTAATTTTTAAAAGTGATTTTATGATTGTACTTTAGGTTACCTGGACTATAATAAAATATATAAAATGGATTAAGGAAATTCCAAAATTAGGACTGTTACTAAAATGGGGACTTCATTTGGACTCACTGATGGAATGTGCAAAGAACATTCTATTCTGAGTACTAAGCAGTTGGCACCTTTTGGGTACTTGTACCTTTTCCACATGATCAAAATTAAAGTATAAATCTGTAATCTGCTCTTTTGAAAACCATCCTCCTATTATCTGATCAGTCATCAAATCCTATCTATTCTGTTTCCTTAGAATTTCTGAAATTTATTCCCTTCTCATCATCTCTAGTACCTGTTCATTCTATCATATTTTCTTGGTTAGTCTCTAGAAATCACTTCCTACCTGATCTTACCTCTACTTTTACCCTACTCCAATTGATTTTGTTATAATAATGGTTATTTCTGAACTGTAATGTTAATTATTTCATTTCCCTGCTAAAAATTCTATATTCGTTTCCCTAGAGCAATGATGCTCTATAAAAGTCTAATGTCCTACCTAGTAAATAACATCTATTAAAACAAATAAATATACCTTATTGGCATACATTTAAAAATAAATTATAATAAATTATACAGCTACTCAATAAAAATCTTGTATTTAATATTTGGTTTTTGTTGTATAATATTATCCCTGTCAGGTGGTAGTACTTTTGCTGGCCTTATAAAACAGTGACAAATGTATAAGAAGTTCAAAAACAGAAATGGTAAAGAAACTTTTGTTCAAGCCTATCAAAAAACAAATTAATACATGAGTTTACTGCAATCTAAGTTCAGTATGTATACATTGAATGTTCAGATATTTATGAAATATATGAAGTGCCTTTTCTAAACTTGAATTCTGTGAAGCACAATTTGAAACTACTGCTCTATACAGTAAATGTCAAGGTGCTTAACTTGATCTATATCAAGATGAGGTTCTTGTTTACCTTTCCATCCTCATTTCCTTGATTTCCTAAGCATATTGCATTCCCTGAAAACACTGTATTTTCTCATGTTTAATGCCTTTTCTCAGTCTATTGCTTCTGACTAGAATATCCTTTCCAGCTTTAATAAAACTGGAGAATTCCTAGTTACTTTTTATCTCATAAAATACCGTCTCCATGAAACCAGTTCTGACCACTGCCTTCCTCTTTTATTGCCCAAGGCAGAATTAGTTTTTTTTTCTTCTTTGGTTTTCCTATAGCACCTGGAATATTCCTATAGTGTGAATTTAACACCTTACTCTGATTAGAAAATTTATTTTTCTGTCACTATCGTTATATTGTCAACTGTATGAATGGCAAATGTATTTTGTTTCCTTATCATTACTAGGCTGCTTACTACCTAGTAGGCCAGTGGTTCTCAACTCTGTGTAAAAGAAAGATTTCTAGCTCCACTCATCTTAGAAAATCCATATCTAGGGATAGGGCCTAGGCACTTGCATGTTTTGAAAAGGCCCCACAGGAGATTCTGATACACAGTCAGTATTGAGAATAATTACAGTAGACACCTGATATACTTTATGAATGAAACAGTACATACATGGTTGGTTGATTAAAGCAGAAAGTCATTGATAATGATATATGTCTTCAACATTTTATTTTAACTGAAAATGTATATACATCAATTTACAAATCACTTGATAAATGAACAAGGTTTTTTTGTTGTTGTTGAGCATTGGTTTTGTAATTGGAGTTCTGTGTGGACTTTTCCATAAACTGTCCCAAATTCATTATGCATAATTTTTGGTTTTAACTTATTTAAAGTAGAATAAGAACGTTTTTGCTTTTGAAGAAAAATATCAGGTCCTTTTAGATGATATATACGTATCATCTGACACTTAATTTATACACATGATAAATATATAGTTGACCCTTGAACAGCGTGGGGGTTAAGAGTGTAGACCTCCACATGATTGAATATCTGTATATATTCTACTCCCCCAAAACTTAACTCCCTGAAAATTTTGCTTCCTCAGAACTTAACTACAGTCTCCTGTTGACCGGAAAAGGCTTACTGATAACATAAAGTTGATTAACATAGTTTGTATGTTATATGTATTATATAGTGTATATTTACAATAAAGTAAGCTAGAGAAAAAATGTTATTAAGAAAATCATAAGGAAGTGAAAATACATATATAGTAATATGTATTTATCAAAAAAAAAAATCCAAGCATCAGTGGACCCATGCAGTTCATACCCATGTTGTTCAAGCGTCAACTGTATATACACATATATATAAAGTATAGGTGAGTATATATGCACACACACAATATATATGGATATGTGTGTGTGTGTGTATATATAAAATCTATCAATCTATCATCTATCTTCATCCCTATAGTTAATTGACCCACTCCTAATTAGGCTGGGCATAGGAAAGTGTGAGTATTTAAGCTAGAGTTTACTAGTTTCAAGTATTCAGTGAACCATTAATGTCAATCCATGTTTTACAAAGAGAATGGAAAGTTTTTGTTAATCTGGTAAATTGGTTAAATTAAACTTAGTTTCATTTGTAAGATCTCCCATTTGACCTTCATAACAGTCCTGTAAGGAAGGCAAGGAAAGTGTAAATATTTTTATTTTGCTGGTAAGACATCTGAAGCCAGAGATTTTAAGTGGTACCCTTAGGTCTCCATGTTGGTAGGAGGCATAGCTAAGTTTAATGCTCTATTCTTAGGTGGCTCTGTGGCACAATGGATAGCGCATTGGACTTCTAATGCTCTATTCTTCCGTTATTAAATCTAGTATTTTTTCTGCTTTATCCTTCTAGCTAATTAGAAAAGACAACATGGCTAATTTCTTAGGAAACATAGAGGCTTATAGAAAATAGACTATTCTATTGACTCCCCTTCAAAATACATCCTAAGTCTGATTACATTTCTTCACTTCCACCACATCTTTTGCCTGTACTACTATTCAATAGCTTTCTAGCTATTTTCTCTGTTCTCTCTCAGGCTCCACTTTCATAATAAGTAGTAGAATCCCTTTAAAATTTAAATCATATTGTGCCATTCCTGCTCAGAACTCTCCAATGACTTATTTCTTTTAAAAATAAAACAAAATCCCATTAATATCTTATATAGATCCAAATGATCTGGTCCTGACAAGATAGCGTATTCAAGTGTACTTCCTGTTACTTACTCTGCATCGGCTACATTGGCTTTCTTACTGTTTCTCAGACATGATTCCTGCCTCAAGGCTTTTTCATTTGCTTTTCCTTTCCATGGAACACTTTCCTCCCTAATAATTATATTATATATTCCCTTTATGTTATTTAGTTCTAAATTAACTAATTGTTAACTTCTCAGAGAGATCTTTATTGACCACTGCTCACTCTCTCTCCTCGTTGCCCTTATCCTGATTACTTTTTCTTGATAACACAACTACCTGCCATTAAACTATATACTTATTTGCTTATTGCTTGCTTCTCCTATCATAATTTAACTACATGGGGGTAGGGCTTTATTATGTTCACAACTATCTTACCAATTCATAGAATACTGCCTGCCATATACAAGGTAATTAAATATTTGTTGAATGAATAAATGAGAGCAGGGAAGGTAATAGAATGATATATTAAGAGCAAACTAGGTATTATTTTGAACAGCTTCTTGGAAAATGCTTTTATGGAATAAATTTATATTACATGAAGACAAGGAAACTTTTCAGTGAAAGAGTGACACCATTTTAGGAATATAGTATATAATTTTCAAAAAGACATAGAAAAAGAAGATTGTAGAAATATTCAATTAAATTTCAGTTTTTATTGGGGTACCTGGGTGACTCAGCCGATTAAGCGTCCAACTTCAGTTCAGGTCATGATCTCACGGTTCATGAGTTTGAGCCCTGCATTGGGCTCTGTGCTGACAGATTTGGATTCTGTGTCTCCCTCTCTCTCTGTCCCTCCTCTGCTCATGCTTTGTGTTTCCCTCTTTCTCAAAAATAAACTATTAAACAAAAATTTTTAAAAATTAAATAAATTTCAATTTTTATAAAAGGGACACTTTTATTCCTAAATCATCTTTTTTAGGGGAACACTTCAGAAGTACTAGATTGATAGTGACAAACACATGGGATGATCTAGACCTAATTAACAAAATAGACAAAAAGAAATCTATCACTAGAACCAGATGGCATAATTCCTAAAGTTTTGAATAAACTCTTAAATTAGCCAACTCACTATTCATTAACATCATAAGCTGTTTTTATAAATGTTCATAGTGTCAGAGCCAACATGCAAGTAACTAGTGTAACAAGGAAATGGGTTTGTAATCATGATGATTATACCAGGTATAACATCAGAGCTTCCCAGATACATAGGTATAGTCAGAAACATAGGTGTGGACTGTGTATAATTAGGCTTTCCAGGACCCTGGAAAGCTGCAGGAGGTCAAGTGCCTAGGTTTTCTTGATTATTATCTCTTCTTCAGGTTTCCCATTGTCTCCACATTCTTCTAATTTCACATTATCTTTACTTGGGAGATTTTGTAACTCACTTTGGCACAAGACTGTGATCATAGTTCTACATATTTGCAATTTTCATTCATTAAAATATTCCCTGAGATGTGTGGACTTGTCTCATTCTGTGCTGTAACTAGTATTATAAAAGGTAAAACAGTTGACATAGTAGGATAACTTATTATGGATAAAGCATCTGACAATAACTTCATGTTCCTGTCTCCAAAATGGACGTTGAGGTTGGGTATCTTTAAGCATAGGAATAGAGGCAAACCAGAAGACTTAAGCTACCTTGCTAGAGTTGAGATAGTAACAAATTTAAGAACCAAATGATTAAAATTAATTTTTTTAAGAATCAGCAACAGGGGTACCTAGGTGACTCAGTCCATTAAACGTCAGTAGCTTGGTTTCAGCTCAGTTCATGATCTCGCAGTTTAATGGGTTCGAGCCCCGTGTTGCACTCTGCACTGACAGCATGGAGCCTGCTTGGGATTTTCTCCCTTTCCCTCTCTCTGTGCCTCTCCCCCAGTTGTGCTGTCTCTATCTCTGTCAAAAAATAAATAAACTTAAGAAAAAAAAAATCAGAAACAAAAGCCAGGTTGTTCAGTTACTCTACACTCTCTACTTTGTTTATCCTAAGAGCATAAGGGTACAGGGATAGGCTCATGTAAGGGATTATAGACTCATAGGAAGTATGTTTATAAATTTTAAAAGTTACTATAGAAAACAATCACATTTTCTTACAAAAAGTCCTTTGGTGCTATTATATTGTCAGCAAATTGGATTATTGATCTCATTTAGTATGGCTGTTCTTAAAAACAAATAGTGTTCTTACTCAATAGTGAAAAACAATTTTTCCTCTAGCTACCACAGTCAGACAAGAAAAAGAAATGAAAGGCATCTGAATTGGTAAGGAAGAAGTAAAACTGTCACTATTTGCAGATGACATCATATCATATATAGAAAACTTGAAAGACTCCACCAAAAAACTACTAGAACTGATAAGTGAATTCAGTAAAGTTGCAGGACACAAAATTAATATGCAGAAATCTATTGTGTTTCTATACACTAATAATGAAGTAGCAGAAAGAGAAATTAACAATTTTATTTACAATTACACCAAGAATAAAATACCTGGGAATAAACAACTAGGAAGTGAAAGACCTGTATTCCAAAAACTATAAAACACTAATGAAAGAAATTGAAGATGACATAAACGAATGGAAAAATATTCCATGATCATGGATTGAAAGAACAATATTGTTAAAATGTCCATACTACTCAAAGTAATCTACAGATCATTAGATTAGCAATCCCTATCAAAATACCAACAACATTTTTCACAGAACTAGAACAAATAATAAATACTAAGCTTATATGGAACCACAAAAGACCCTGAATAGGAAAACCTATCTTGAGACAGAAAAACAAAAGTAGAGGAATCACAATCCCAGTTTCAAGATATATTACAAAACTCCATTAATCAAAACAGTACGATAACTGGCACAAAAACAGACAGATGAAATGGAATAGAAAACCCAGAAATAAACCCACAAACACATGGTCGATTAATCTGTGAGAGAGTAGGCAAGAACATACAAATACTGTCTCTTCAAGAAATGGTGCTGGGAAAACTGGGCATCTACATCCAAAAGAATGAAACTGGACACTTTCTTATACCATACATGAAGGCAAGGGAAACAAAAGCAAAATTAGACTAGTGGGACTACAGCAAAATAAAAAGCTTTTGCACAGTGAAGGAAACTATCAACAAAATGACAAGGCAACCTACTGAATGGGATATTTGCAAATCATATATCTGATAAGGGTGAATTTCCAAAACATAAAAATGGACTTATACATTTCAACACCAAAGAACCAAATAAACTGATTGAAAAATGGGCAGGGGACCTGAATGACATTTTTCCAAAAAAGACATACAAATGGCCAACAGACACATGAAAAGATGTTCAACATCACTAATCATCAGGGAAATGCAAATCAAAACCACAATGTGATACCACTTTGTCAGAATGGCAAGAATCAAAAAGACAAGAAATAACAAGTGGTGGGGAGGATATGGAGAACAAGGGACCCTTGTGTGCTGGGTTGATGGGAAAGTAATTGATGCAGCCACTGTGGAAAATAGTATGGAGGTTCCTCAAAAAATTAAAAATAGAAATACTGAATATTCTAGTGATTTAATTACTGGATATTTATGCAGAGAAAACAATAACACTGTTTTGAAAAGGTATGCACCCCTATGTTTATTGCATTATTTATACTAGCCAAGTTATGGAAGGACCCCAAGTGTTCATCAACAGATGAAAGGTGTGGCATGCATATATAATGGAATATTACTCAGTCATAAAAAATGAGATCTTGCCATTTACAATAACATGGAGAGACTTAGAAGGTATAATGCTAAGTGAAGTAAATCAGGCAGAGAAAGACAGATGCTATATGATTTTACTTATGTATGGAATTTAAGAAACAAACTAAGAAAAAGACAAAAGAAAAACAGACTTTAAAATACAGAGAACAAACTAGAAGTTGCCAGAGGGGAGGTTGGTGAGGGGATGGGTGAAATAGATAGAGGGGATTAAGAATACATTTACTGTGATGAGCACTGAATAATGTATGGAATTGTTGAATCATATTGTATACCTGAAACTAACATGATAGTATGTTAATTATATGTCAACTAAAAAAATTATATATATAAATATAAAATAGTGCTATCGTACTTTGTATATATTTCAATATAGAACTAGTTTAAAAACTTACACAATTTTCAAGTTTGTTTATCTGTAGGATTATTATTAATGATTAAACCAAATTCCTATTTCTTGAAGTTTAGTGCATGTCTGTAGACTCCCTTCTGGCTTCACCTGAAGAAGATTGCCTGCAAAAAATCATAGGGTTAATTAAGTTCCATAGTTTACTTTTAATAATAGAATAATTATATTGCTTTCCCATATTATAATTCTATGACCATTTACATATTAATTTGATAGAATAACTTTGTATTCATTAAAGGTTTCAAGTAGAAGTCCTGTTTTAAGCTTTAAATTGAGTTTTTGTTGTATTAGACAAAACTGAGTTTTTTGTTTCTACTTGTTAAAATAATGATCTTTATAAAAGAATTTGATTATAGCTATAGTGCTCTATTTAAATAAGATAAATTTAAACATCTTTTTAATATTTGAAAGGTTAATCTCTTAATGTGTGTAATACACTGGGAAATCATTCCTAACTTTCTAAGTAATGCTAAAATTTATTGATAAGGAGTGTTAGAAAATCAATGATTAAGTTTTAGAAAGCCAAAAATAGAAAGCATATTTAAAGGTTTTGGAGAAAATAGTTGTAAAGAATAGACTACAAGACCGCCAGGAAGTACATAAAGGCCCACTGTGATATCTTTGTAGAGGCTTGGTTAAATGGAATATTCACAGTCACTGAAAGAATATAAGAAGATATTTTAACAAGTTTATTGCTCAAATAATATTTATTGTACAATGTTAAAAATGATTAGTACATAGACCATTCTCACCTAACTGACTATAATGAGTGAAATAATACTTTTTGGTTGATTTATCAACAAAATCAGTTAATGATATTTTCTGGACCTATGTAAGATATTAGAAGAGTATGATGTTAGTTCTATTGGAGGCCTAAAATTACCAGTTGATATTGATAGTATATAGAATTATTTTGAGTATAATTATATATAATCAATATAATAAATTTGGATACAAATATAATTAATGTTTTAATTTTAGGTGTCTTATAATTGGATTATATGTATTTTGTAAGTATTTCTTGGATTGAAAATAGCCTAAAAACATTATCATATTAGGATATGTACATTTCATTATAAATAAAATTGACCATTATGTAATATTGGTTTTAGATACCTGGATTCAAAAGGTAAGGATTTGTAGCTAGAGAACACTGTTACTTTTTAAAATTTTTTCTGCTTTGCTAAGCAACTGTAAATTTCAGTTAACATTAAAAACTAGTACTTTACTTAAGTGTACACAATAAAATTAGACTGTCAAGAAAATTAATTGGATTGCTTAATATTTAGTCTAATTTATTTATTATAAATTGACTAAACACCTGTCTATAAATCTGCAAACCAAAAAAGTTTGAAAATCATTAGTAGTATAATCAATTGAGAAGTTAGATTGAATCTGAGGGAAATGCTTACAGTATGTAAACAAACATCTGAATAGATGAGCAATGTAAACCTAAAAAAGAAAACATAGGAGAAATAAGCAGAATAAGAGGTAAGCTCAAGAGTAGAGGTAAATAGTCTGATGCTTTCTTTACAAAGAGTATTAAGAAATTCAAGAGTGTCTCAGCATTGCAAAGATGTCAAGGATGATTAAAACAAAGCAAACAAATTAAAAACAAACCAGAGCTGAGATAGCCCATTTAGACCAGGAGGAAGTTGATTCGGGTAAAATATTTTCAGTAAGATAATGGTTAATATTAGGGTCACACTGTAATAGGGAATAGAGTTGATAGAATTAGTACTTTAAGAGTAGGTGTGTAAGGAGACAAGTGGTAGGAAAGTAGCAGTGATGGTAGATATTGATATCAATTTGGTATATTGTAGTGGAGATAATGCAGTTGAGCTATAGAAAAGAAGTTGAGGTTACCAGAATGGGAAGGGTTGAGTGGGGAATAGAGGAAAGATTTTCCCTTTAAATTAGTAAAGGTCTCTGATCTGGAAATTTTTTCTTTACTTGATTCGCATTTCATTTGAATTCTCAGCAAACTGTGCTTTAACCTCCTCTCAGATAAATAAAAATATGAGATTCTACTAGAATTTTGCATTAGTTTCCTATTTCTGCTGCAACAAATTATCAAAAACTTAGCTTAAAGCAACACAAATTTATCAGCGTACAGTTCTGGAGGTCAGAAGTCTGAAATAGGTATTACTGGGCTAAAATCAACGTGTTGGTAGGGTTGTATCTCTTTCTGGAGGCTCTAGGAGAGTGTTTTCTTCCTTTCTGGCTTTTAGAGGCTGCTTAAAATTCCATCTGTCTTCCCAACATTGGCTAGTTGAATCTTTCTAACATTGCATCACTATGACACTAACTTTCCTGCTTCCCTCTTCCATATTTAAAGACCTTTATGATTACATTGGGCCCACCTGGATAATCCAGATTAATCTCCCCTTTTCAGTCTACTGATCAGCAATCTTCATTGCATCTGCAACCTTGATTCCCACTTGCCATAAAAGCTACATATTCACAGATCCTTTAGGGAGCCATTATTCTGCCTACCACAAAGATGTTCTCACCTTCACTTATCTGTTTTATTTTTACTTTATGGAAAATAAAAAGAACAGAATAGTATAATGAACTACTTTCAATAATTATCAATTTTGCAAATCTTGACCTCATTTCATTGTTTTAATGCAAATCTCAGACATGCCATTTCATCTGTAAACACTTTTGAGATTAGATAAGAACTCCCCCCCCTTCTCCTTTTCAAAAATATAAACCGAATTTCCCTCTTAAAAATCTCCAGTACCATTATACATCTAAAAACATTAACAGGGGTGTCTGGGTGGCTCAGTCAGTTGAGCGTCCGACTTCAGCTCAGGTCATGATCTTACGGTTTATCAGTTGGAGCCCCGTGTCCGGCTCTGTGCTGACAGCTTGCTCAGAGTCTGGAGCCTGCTTCGGATTCTGTGTCTCCCTCTCTCTCTGCCCCTGCCCCACTCACATACTGTCTCACTGTCTCTCAAAAATAAATAAATGTAAAAAAAATTTTTTTAAACATTAACAGAATTTCTTTATACACTCTAATGTGCAGTTAATGTTTACATTTCCTCAGTTGTTACATAGTTTATTTTTGTAATTGATTTGTTTGGATTGGGAACACAATAAGGTTCACACTGCATTTTCATCTGCCTTCAAGTTATCTTTAATTCAAATTGTGTAAAGTCACAGAGTTTTATTTTGTTTTGTTTCATTTTGTTTTAAAGATCAGGTATCCTATGCTTTTGTGTATGTTGCTGAAAACACAATTCTTTGTTTCCTTTCTGAACTGTTAGACTATATGTGAGGAAGTACGTGGGTTGTTCAGAGTACCGCAAGTTGAAAAATAGACTTAGATTTTTAAAAATTTGTTTTCTAGAGATGGTCACAAAAAGAATATTTTTAAGTTAGCTCAAGTTACTCCTACTTCATGATGCTTTTGTGGGGGTAGATTTCCCTTAGAATATTAGAAAAGAGGAAAATATAAAAAACATAGAAGATGTGAAAATTAGGGGTGCCTCAGTGGCTCAGTCGGTTAAGTGTCCAACTCTTGGTGTCAGCTCAGGTCATGTCACAGTTTTGTGGGTTCAAGCCCCACATTGGGGCTTTTTTTTGAAGCCCCACATTTTTGCTTTTGTTTCCCTTGCCTCTGGAGACATGTCTGGTAGGAAGTTGCTGCAGCCGAGGTCAAAGAGGTTGCTGACTGTTTTCTCCTCTAGAATTTTGATGGTTTCCTGTCTTACATTTAGGTCTTTCATCCATTTTGAGTTTATTTTTGTGTATGGTCTGAGAAAGTGGTCCAGGTTCATTCTTCTGCATGTCGTTGTCCAATTTTCCCAGCACCGTTTGCTGAAGAGACTGTCTTTTTTCCATTAGATACTCTTTTCCTGTTTGTCAAAGATGAGTTGAGCATACATTTGTGGGTCCATTTCTAGATTCTCTATTCTGTTCCATTGATGTGTCTGTGTTTGTGCCAGTACCATACTATCTTGATGATTACAGTTTTGTAATATAGTTTGAACTCTGGAATTGTGATGCCTCCAGGTTTGGTTACCCTTTTCAATGTTACTTTGGAACCAGAAAAGACCCCTGAATAGCCCTACTAATTTTAGAATTGTTTGCTCTAGCTCTGTGAAGAATGCTTTGTTTCTTTCATTTTTTTCTTCTACTCTTTTTTTTTTTTTTTGCCTTTTCAGGTTTTACTGAACATTTTATATGATTGAATTTTCTCTCACTTCTTAGCTTATCTATTATACTTCTTTTTATACTTTAGTGAGCTTGTGCCCTTGGAGTGTGACTTTAACAAGTACTTCTCAGCGTGATTTTTTTCCCTTAAGTGAGACAGCAAGGCCAGAGTTGATATTTCCCTTCCCCATCTTCAGGGTTGGGGAACTAGAGTTGAGTATTTCCCATCTCCCAGTTGATTAGGCTCTGATAAAATTGTTTCTTCTGAAGGAAGGACTTGTTGAAAACAACAGAATTGTCTGGACATATTTCACAATAGCTACTTTTCCTTCTTCCTGCCAGAAGCAGGAGGGGATTTTCTTGTCTTCACTGTGAGGACCTCATAGAGCTTTTGGAGGTAAAACTCCCAAAGGTGTTGAGGGACCGCCTAAGACTGGGTCCATTGACATTTTTAACTCTCAAACTTGTCCACAGGAAACCTGCAGCTTTGTGAACAACAGTTTAGATTTTCCTTCTCTGCTACTAGTCCATATATTCCTTCTCTGGTACTGGTCCAATAGTATGTTTCTGCTATTGGGCTTCTGTTCCAGTAAGTTGTGATTCTCTGGATCTGCCTGTCTTTTCTCTCCAGTTTTGAGGGCAGTGGTTTGCCCGGTGCCCTCATTTCTCTGACATATCTAAGAAAAATTATTCATTTTCTGTTTCTTCAGCTTTTTTCTTGTGTAAATGGGACTTATAAGTTCTAATTTCCTATATGCCAGACTAGAAACTGGAACTTAAGTATCTTTTTTTTAAAACAATAAATGAACTTAAAATCTTGACATGTATACTGAAATTAGTCAAAATAATTAGAAAAAGGTTTTAGCATCATAATAGTAAATAATTGTTGTAGCACCTGGGTGGCTCATTCGGTCCAACTCTTTATTTTGGCTCAGGTCATAATCTCACAGCCCTGTGTAGGATACCACAATGGCAGTACAGAGCCTGCTTGGGATTCTTTCTCTCGTTCTCTCTCTGCCCCTCCTCCACTTGTGCACATGAATGTGCATGTGCTCTCTCTCTATCAAAATAAATAAATAAACTTAAAATAATAGTAAATAATTGTTAATGATCTACAACTTAGTGGGTTATTTATAGAATTTAAATCTGATTTTGAAGTTCATTAGTTAAGGGTATAAATTTAACTTTTTCAATTATATTGAGGTTTACTGTGAGTTATTTTAAATTCATGAAGTGTTTAGTGAGTACCTAAATGTATCTTGAATTCTTTTTCTTTTAAACTTCTATTTTATTTTCTTTTAGCGGCTCCTGGGTGGCTCAGTTGGTTAAATGTCTGACTCTTGATTTTGGCTCAGGTCATGATCTTGTGGTCATGAGCTCGAGCCCCATGTTGGGCTCTGCACTGAGCGTGGAGTCTGCTTATGATTCTCTCCCTCTGTCCCTCCCCCACTTGCATGCATGCTCTCTCTCTCTCAAAAAATAAAACAAATTAAAAAATTAAACACAAAACTTCTGTTTTATCTTTTTACTTTACGAGTAATATGTATTCTTGTGAAAAACTAGAAAATACAGATAAGTAAAAAAATTTTTTACGCAGATATTACCACAATTAATGCTTTGCAGTATTTATTTCCAGATGTTTTTCTGTGTTTATGATTACATACAAAGTTTTTATATCAAAATGAGATCTATATATTTATTCTTTGTAACTTTTTCCTACTTACTGTGTTTATGAACATTTTCCTAGTCTGGTTATTTAGTTTTTTTTTTTTTTTTCATATGGTTGAGTGGTTGCCTAGAATTCTGTTATATTTATGGATTCTAGCTTATTTAAGTAAATCCCCAGTTCTAATTTTTTACTTTCATGAAATACTATAAGAAATATCTTTGTGCATTTTTATATACTCAGAATTTTTCCTAGGAGAACAAGTACAGAGCTAAAGGGTAAGCCTATTTTTTTAAGGTTTTTGATATGTATAATTGAATTGTCCCACTGAAAATTTGTACACATTTGTATTTTTATTAGAAGTTTATATTTACTTGTCAAGTATACGTTGGTAAATATGGGGTAGGAGAGAAGAAGCTTACTTGTTTCCTTTTACCTTTGAAAACCCTGGAAATTACCATTATTTAAAAAATCTGACTATATAATTGGCAAGAGATGGTAACCCAAGATTGTTTTAATTTGTGTTTCATTTTTAGTAGTGAATTTTGCATATAAAGAAACTTGCTGCTTATATGTATTTCTTCTGTAGTGAATTAGATGTTGTCTTGAGTATTTCATTCTAGACTATTTGGCTGTTCTAGACTGTTTATAAAGCATGTTATATAGTAAAGATATTAACACTTTATCCACTGGGTTATATATAAAAAGCTGCTGTAGGCCTTTATTATGTCAAAAGGCTTTAAGGCTCCCTTACTCCTATATGAATATGGGCCAAAACCAATTTGAATATTTTATTAGTTTTATTTTCATATGTTTTTTGTAGTAATAATGTATTTTAATCCATTTTGTATTTTATTGTTATATGGTGTAAGATAGGGATCTAATTTTCTCAAATGATCAGCCATGTTTTTCAGTACCAGTTATAGAATGACCCTTTTTTTTCTCACTGATTTAACTACTGCTTTTAATCATATATTCAATTATTTTATTTACTTGACCTGTGTTTCAACACTTTATTTCATTCTATTGATATGTGTCTTCCTACATTAGTACTACGTTTACAATTATGATCATTTTATATTTCATAATTTTGTAGCTCTTCCACTGCTTGTATTTACATTTTAAAAATTCTTGGTTAGTTTCAGGTTTAGATTTCCAAATAGACTTTAGTTTTTGTTTTCTGAAGTTTCATAAAAAATGCAGTTGGGATTCTGATTATTCTATGTTACATCCCTACTCATCCCCCCCCCCTTTTTTTTTCAAATTTTTATTTAAATTCCAATTAGTTAACATACAGTGTAATATTACTGTCAGGTGTAGAATTTAGTGATTCATTGCTTACATACAACACACAGTGGTCATTACAACAAATGCCCTCCTTAATACCTGTCACCTATTTAATCCATCCCACCACTCACCTCCCCTCCAGTAACCTTCAGTTTGTTCTCTATAGTTAAGAGTCTGTTTCTCTTCCCTGCCCTCCCCCCACATTCATCTGTTTTATTTCTTAAATGTCACGTAAGAATGAAATTATATGGTATTTGTCTTTCTTTGACTTATTTCGCTTAGTCTAATACTCTCTAGCTCTATCCACATCATTGCAAATGGCAAGATTTCATTCTTTTTGTTGGCTGAGTAACATTCAGTTGTATATATATACACCACCTCTTCTTTATCTATTCATCAGTTGCTGGACATCTGGGCTCTTTGCATAATTTGACTATTGTTAATAATGCTGCTATAAACATTAGGGTGTATATATCCCTTCAAGTCAGTATTTTTGTATCCTTTAGGTAAAAGCCTAGTGGTTTAATTTGTGGGTCATAGGGTAGTTCTCTTGTTGACCTTTTGAGGAACCTGCATACTATTTTCCAGAGTGGCTGCACCAGTCTGCATTCCCACTACCAGTGTTAAGAGGGTTCCCTTTTCTCCACAACCTCACCAACACTTGTTTCCTGTGTTAATTTTAGCCATTCTGACTAGTGTGAGGTGATATCTCATTGTAGTTTTGGTTTATATTTCTCTGATGATGGGTGATGTTGAACATCTTTTCATGTGTCTGTTGGCCATCTGTATGTTTTATTTGGAAAAATGTCTGTTCATGTCTTCTGCCCATTTTTTAACTGTATTATTTGTTTTTTGTATGTTGAGTTTGATAAGTTCTTTATAGATTTTGGGTATTAACCCTTTATCAGATATCATTTGCAAATATCTTCTCCCATTTTGAAGGTTGCTATTTTTGTTTTGTTGATTGTTTCCTTTGCTGTGCAGAAGCTTTTTATCTTGATGAAGTCTCAGTAGTTGATTTTTGCCTCAGGAGGCATGTCTGGTAAGAAGTTGCTACACCCAGTGTTCTCTGCCTGTGTTCTCTTCTAGGATTTTGATGGTTTCCTGTCTGACATTGAGGTCTTTTATCCATTTTGAATTTATTTTTGTGTATGGTGTGAGAAAGTGGTCCAGTTTCATTTTTTTGCATGTTGGTGTCCAGTTTTCCCAACACCATTTGTTAAAGAGACTGTCTTGTTCCCACTGGATATTCTTCCCTGCTTTGTTGAAGATAAGTTGACCATATAGTTGTGGGCTCATTTCTGGGTTTTCTATTCTGTTTCATTGATCTGTGTGTTTGCTTTTTGGCCAGTACCATACTGTCTTGTTCACTACAACTTTGTAATATAACTTGAGGTCTAGAATTGTGATATGTCCCGCTTTGCTTTTCTTTTTCAAGATTGCTTTGGCTATTTGGGGTCTTTTATGGTTCCATACAAATTTTAGGATTGTTTGTTCTAGCTCTGTGAAAAATGCTGACAGTATTTTGATAGAGATTTCATTATATGTGTAGATTGCTTTGGGTAGTATAGACATTTTAACAATATTTGTCCTTCCAATCAATAAGCATGGAATGTTTTCCCATTTCTTTGTATCATCTCAATTTCTTTCATCAGTGTTTTATAGTTTTTGGAGTACAGGTCTTTTACCTCTTTGGTTAGGTTTATTCCTAGGTATCGTGTGGTTTTTGGTGCAGTTGTAAATGGGATCATTTGTATTTCTTGATTTCTATTTCTGCTGCTTCATTCCTGTATAGGAACGCAACAGATTTCTATATGCTGATTTTGTATCTTGTGACTTTACTGACTTTGTATATTAGTTCTAGCAATTTTTTGGTGGAATCTTCAGAGTTTTTTATATGGAGTATCGTGTCATCTGCAAATAGTGAAAGTCTGACTTCTTCCTTGCCGATTTCGATGCCTTTTATTTCTTTTTGTCTTGTTGCTGAGGCTAGGACTTCCAGTACTGTATTAAATAACAGTGCTGAGAGTGGTCATCCCTGTCTTGTTCCTGACTACAGAGGAAAAGCTCGCAGTTTTTGCCCATTGAGGATTATATTAGCTATGGGTTTTTGTCTATGATCTGTCTTGGAGCCCCACTGGTTACAAAAACTCCCCCAAATCAGCTGTTCTCATTTTCCCAGCCAATGGTTTTGGCTCGGTTTTATAGCCATTTGGATATCCCTATAAGTTTCATTCTTTCTTGCTTTTTTTCTGAGACCAGGGCTCCTTCTCTTCCTTGGCACCTGTGATTCGTTTCTCCCCCAAACCATATCTGCACTTTATGCCTTTCTCAGTGCAGCCTCTTCTCTCCCTCTAGTTTTCAGTTTGTTCTGTCAGTCCTCTGGTCAACTTCTTGAGTGTTCAGAGTGATTTGGTAGTTATATAGCTGTGTTCAGCTAAGGGCAGAAGCAAGCCTAGGGTCCTACTATAATGCTGCCATCTTAACTCTCTCCCTTCCCTCCCCTCTCTCCATACACTGTAAAATTTAATTTGGGGAAAGCTTGACATGTTTTGAATATTCAAACTTCTGAGTTTATGGTATATCTCTCTCATTGTTCATTATTTTATATTGATCAATGTTTTGTAGTTGAGTTGGTTGTTGCTTAATTGACACTTTCTTGCTAGGTTTTATCCTAGAATTTTGTTTTGTTTTTATTTGTTTTGCTCTTTTGAATAGGAGGAATCTTCTAATATTTTTTATTTAATGATAATCTAGAAGAAAGCTAATATTTTGGCATATTTATTTTGTAACTGTTTTAATAAACTCACTAAATTCAGGTTAGGATAGAGAGATCCCTAGATTTATTGGAGAGATATTTAAGAGATTGTATCAGTTTGTATTTCTTGAATAAACTCTACTTGCTGATGTTATACTTTTTTAAAAAATTAACTAATTTTTAAAATTTACATCCAAGTTAGTTAGTATATAGTGCAAAAATGGTTTCAGAAGTAGATTCCTTAATGCCCCTTACCCATTTAGCCCATCCCCCCTCCCACAACCCCTCTAAGTAACCCTCTGTTTGTTCTCCATATTTAAGTCTCTTATGTTTTGTCCCGCTCCCTGTTTTTGTATTATTTTTGCTTCCCTTCCCTTATGTTCATCTGTTTTGTATCTTAAAGTCCTCATGAGTGAAGTCATTTGATATTTGTCTTTCTCTGACTAATTTTGCTTAGCATAATACCCTTTGGTTTCATCTATGTAGTTGCAAATGGCAAGATTTCATTCTTTTTGATTGCCAAGTAATGCTCCATTGTATATATATACCACATCGTATTTATCCATAATGATGTTACACTTTTTAAAATACATGAGTAGAATTACTTTTCAAATATTTTAATTGCAGCTTATCTTTTGTATTTCTAATTTTTTTTAATGTTTATTTATTTTTGAGAGAGAGACAGAGGCAGAGTGAGCAGGAGAGGGGCAGAGAGAGGGAGACACAGAATCTGAAACAGGCTCCAGGCTCTGAGCTTGTCAGCACAGAGCCCAATGTGGGGCTCAAACCCATGAGCTGTGAGATCATGACCTGAGCTGAAGTCAGATGCCTAACCAACTGAGCCACCCACCCACCCCTATATTTCTTAATTGACGCAATGATGTGTAATTTGTGTGTGTGTGTGTGTGTGTGTGTGTGTGTGTGTGTGTGTGTATTCTATATTAGGTTTTTGGATCTGAGTTTAATCTATTTTTTGTCTATCTGAAATAAAGTACCTTGTTCCTTGAAGGCTTGAAAAATACTCATTTGGCTAGGATCAATATTTTTGAGGGAGTGTGTTTTTTGAAACAGAAACTTTATGGTAATTGTTCAATTTGGATTATTGCTTTTCCTTTAATGAAATTTTTCTAATTTATATTTTCAGAGTAAATCTCAAGTTTCATCCAGTGTTTCACATTTATTAGTACAGAGTTATATATATTTTTTATAATCTCTTTGGTAACTATATTTCTCAATTTAACATTATGTGTTTATATTTTCACTTTTTGTTAACTTTTCAAGAAATTTGTCTATTGGTCTTTTAAAAGAACAGGTTAATGGAACTGATACTTAACCATTTAAATTTTTTAACTTTTTGCCTTTCAGTAATGCATTCTTTATAACATCTAGTCTTTGGAATTTGAGATTTTTCTTTTTGTAAGTCTGTATGAGATAAATCATTATAAATGTTTCAATAACACTGGAAAGGAGCACTAGAAAGTATTTTCTATCTGGGGTAGGCAAATTTCATTATATTTGTAAATCTTACTAATTATGTATATAGTTCCTCCATATCCTTGGTTTTGGCTTACCACATTAGTTAATAATGGGTAGGTATATTATTCCACACATCTGTTGTGTTTCCTCCATTTTTCTTCTTTTATTAATTTATCTTTAATATTTTAATCTAGTAATATTTGTTTCACAGCATTACGGTAGATCTCCATTGTGATATTTAGTTATATAAAATATTAAATGCTGTCCTATTTAATGTGTTTTGCCTTGAATTCTGATATTAATAGCGTGATCCTAATTTTCCTTTTGTTCTCATTGGTTTAAATTTATATTTGGTTAGTTTTTACTAGATTTCTGGAGTTCTAGATGTTCATCGTTTTATAATATTAGAGTTAGTTTTTTTTAACGCAAACTGGAATTCATCTTTCTTTTGTTAATATATGCTTTGATAACATGTCTACGAGTTTCTTTCCTTGGAGGCTATCAATATTGGTAGTCTTTTAATATATCCTTCCTGAGATAGTTTTTGCACGTAAATATATTTTCATCCTATAACAAATTATAACATACAGATTTTTGCACCGTGCTTTTAAAACTTAATGGAGAGAGCTGTATCTCTCATTCCATACAGCTCTACCCTACTTTTTCTATGAGTTGCATAGTATTCAATTATATGGTTGTGTCATAATTTATTCTACCGGTCTCCTATAGATGGACATTTAAGTTTTAAAAGGCATTTACTATTCCATGCTGTAATAAGCTTCCTATATATAAGGCTTATATATGTACAGTACTGGAAATGAAATTGCTTAATCAAAGGAGATGAATATTTTAAATTAGTATCTTTGTATTGAAACCCCTTTATATTTATTATTTTAATTAATCTTTTCTTTTTGAATTTTGTGTTTTTAACAGATTTATTGAGATATAATTCACAACCATACAGTTCACCTATTTGAAATATCATTTCACAGAGTTGTACCTCCATTGTCACAATCAATTGGAGAGCATTTTCATCATGTTAAAAAAGATAGCTGTCACTCTCTAATCTTCTCATCCCACCCTTCCATTATAGGAAACCAATAATCTATTTTCTGTCTCTATAAATTTGTGTATTCTGGACATTTAATAAAATAGCATTATATGATACTTGGACTTTTGTGACATATTCATTTTTAATGCTTTTTGTTTTCTTTTTCTTGATTTTTGCTAAAGAGGTTGTATTTTCTTTCCCATTTTCAGTGTTGAATGTGGGGTGTGTGTGTATGTGTGTGTGTGTATACATAGGTAGACATACACATGCATAGACACAATAAAGAAAGGAATTGCATGCATGTGTGTGTATATATATTTTTTATTTTGTGCCTAATCTGTGATCTGCTCTGGAGAATGTTCCATGTACACTTGAAAAGAATGTGTATTCTGCTGTTTTAGGATGGAATGTTCTGAATATATCTGTTAAATACATCTGGTCCATTGTGTCATTCCAAGCCAATATCCTTGTTGATCTTCTGTTTTGATGATCTATTCATTGATATAAGTGAGGTGTTAAATTCCCCTACTACTGTATTACTATTGATTTGTTCTTTTATGTTTTTTATTAACTGTTTTGTATTTGGGTGCTTTCATGTTAGATGCATAAATATTTACAATTGTTACATCTTCTTTTTGGATTGTTCTCTTTATGATTATATAGTGTCCTTTGTCTCTTGTTACAATCTTTGTTTTAAAGTCAATTTTGTCTGATACAAGTATTACTATCCCTGCTTTTTTTTGACATCCATTTGCATGATAGATGTTTCTCCATCCCCTCACTTTCAATCTGCATGTGTCTTTAGGTCTGAAATGTGTGCCTTGTAGGCAGAATAAGATGGGTCTTGTTTTTCTTATCCATTCTGTCACCCATGACTTTTAATTATAGCATTTAGTCCATTTACATTCAAAGTAAATTAATAGGTATGTATTTATTGCCATTTTGTTATTTGTTTTTTCGTTGTTTTTGTGGATCTTCTCTATTCCTATCTTCCCTTTCTCTCTTCTCTCACCATAAGTTTGCTTTCTTTAATGATCTACTTGGATCCCTTTCTCTTCATTTTTTGTATATTTGTTACTAGTTTTTGCTTTCTAGTTACCATTAGGTTTGTATATATACATATAATGTATGTTATATACACACAGCAGTCTGTAGTACATTGATGGTTGCTTACTCCTACTTATGGTTCTTTCCTTTCCACTCACAGTCCCTTTTAACATTTCTTGTAGGTCTGATTTAGTGGTCATGAATTCTTTTGACTTTTTTTGTCTGGAAAACTCATTATCTCTCTTTTTGTTGCTGGATAGAGTATCTTGGTTGCAGACTTTTCCTCTTTAGCACTTTGAGCATATCATGTCACTATCATCTGGCTTGCAAAGTTTCTGCTGAAAAATACACTGATAGCCTTATAGGGTTTCCTTTGTGTGTAACTGTCTTTTAAAAATTTTGTTTTACAATTTTTCTCCTTATCACTACTTTTTGCCATTACTATGTGTCTTGATGTAGACTTCTTTAGGTTGATTTTGTTGGGGGTTATCTGTGCCTCCTGGATGTGGATTTCTGTTTTCTTCCTCAGATTAGGGAAGTTTTCAGCTTTATTTCTTTCAATAAAATTTCTGCCCCCTTTCTCTCCTTCTAGGAACCTTATATTTTGAATGTTATTATATTTGATGGTGTCATTGAGTTCCCTAAGTCTATTCTGATTTTGTATAATTTTTTTCTCTTACCTTTTCAGCTTGATTACTTTCCATTATTCTACCCTCCAGGTCACTGATTCATTCTTCTCCTTCCTTCAGCCTGATATTTATTCAATCCAGTGTATTTTTAATTTCATTTATTGTGTTCTTCATCTCTGATTCTTCCCTATTCATCTTGTAAATGATATTATGTATAATACTTTCCAAGCTCTTTGTATCTAAGAATATCTTTCCATAGTCCTAATATATAAATAAAAAATTGGATGGTTAAAAATTCATCATTATAGTTTTCCCTTCAAAATCTATGTTGTTCCATTTTCTTTTCAAATGTTTTGAGTAGCCAAACTTTAAGATCAACCTAAGACTTCACATAAAATAAGGACTAACATATCTTTTGAATTTCTTGATAATAAGGTAAACCTATTGGTAACCAATCTTTCCCTCCTGGAGATTTAAATAGTCTTTTTATATGATAGAATACATAAGAAGTTTTGTGGTATATAAATTTATGTGACCAATGTCAAACTTTGCCACAAATTTTCAAACTTATGTGATTTATGTGGGTGATTATGTGACTTTTTTTTTTAGAGATTTTATTTTTAAGTAATCTCTACACTCAATGTGGGCCTTGAACTCATGACCCCAAGATCCAAAGTCACATGCTCCACCCACTGAACCATCCAGGCATACCTGTGTGAACTTTTTGATGTAACACCACTTATCCTTAGTCTTCTAGGAAGTATACTTTGAGAAATTTTATGACTTAGTGTATTTTCCCCATAATTAAGTAACTTCCTTATGTAATACGTTATTCAGTATGTGAATACATACATTGAATTCAAGACTATTCTATTTGACTCATGCAACTGAGATGCAAATTGAAGACTTCCAAATCTTGAGAAATCATTGAATCCCTTGGAAATAATATGAAATCATCACAAGATTTTAGACTTGGAAGAGAATTTAGAGATAAGTCAAATGTGTGCCTTTTGAAGGTGCAGAATCCAAGCTAAAAGATATTGAGATTACATTATTAAGATAACACTAAGGTTAGATAATATTAAACATTTTTATATTTTTGCCAGGTTTTTGGAAAGGAAATAACCCATTCTGTGTTCTTGATGTAGAGATAGAGCTAGGACTCTATTTTAATAAATACCTCATAATGTATAATTCAATATAACAAAGCTATTCTGTATTCCATCAATGTCCTTTTGTTAATGTTAATCTCTTGAATGCTAATTCTTATTAAATACTGCTTTTTATATGTCTCTGTGCTTTTAATAAGCTGTTCAATAAAGCTGTGCTTTTACTATGCCATTTTTGTACTTAGCAACTGCATTATGGAATAACTTTTTACTTTCGTTTTTAAAATTAAGAAACTGACATGTTTTTCAAAATTCTGTTGACAGTATAAATGATTACTCTCTTTATTTAAAATTATAGGATTCTGTGGTGGGGTATTTACCTCATCACTTTGATAAAATGCCTGTTCTATGCATATCATGAGTAGAAGATATCAGATTTCATAGGAGAAAAATTTTAATTTGAAAAAGTTAACTGGAAACCTGGTTTTTGACAGTTTGTATCAGGTATGCTGTTTGCCTTTATTATTATTTTTTTAAATGTTTTATTTGTTTTTGAGAGAGAGAGAGAGAGAGAGAGAGAGAGTGAGCATGAGCAGGGGAGGGTCAGAGAGAGAGGGAGACACAGAATCCCAGAATCCGAAGACAGGCTCTAGGCTCTGAGCTAGCTGTCAGCACAGAGCCCAATGCGGGGCTCGAACCCACGGAACCATGAGATCATGACCTGAGCCGCAGTCGGACGCTCAACCGACTGAACCACCCAGGCGCCCCACAGGTATGCTGTTTGGTGGATGGTTTAGATAAATCACATTTGAAGTACCTTTAAGATGTTTGAAGTTAAATGAGAAGGGGACAAACAAGTCAAAAGTTATTATTGCTAGGTCTACTGTGTAAAGGAAATCAGTTCTGCTTTCCTTTCTCCACTTCCTACTTTAACTTTCATAGTAAATTACCAACTGATAATTACAAACAACTTCATGATTATTTGTTTTTTTCTCATTTAGAATTGGTTCTGAAAGGAAAACTGGATATGTTCTTCTCTTAGTCTTCTTAACAAAAGAAATTAAAAAAGAATTGAAGATTTAGGAATTAAAATTCTGTAAACATTTAGTGAATGAACTCCACTGCTTTTTATGAGCTATAAATAGTAAGAAAACTTTATGGGCAAATTCAGTCTGCACAAGGGCTTTCAGTGAGGGTTGAGAAAGGTAAAGTTGTATTCTGGGGAAATATGGGTGTTTTTGAACTCTTGATATAAATTTTTACTTTTGTTTTTTTTTTAATTTTTTTAAATGTTTTATTTATTTTTGATATAGAGAGAGAGCATGAGAGGGGGAGGGGCAGAGAGAGAGGGAGACACCGAATCCGAAGCAGGCTCCAGGCTCTGAGCTGTCAGCACAGAGCCCGATGCGGGGCTTGAACCCATGAACCGTGAGATCATGACCTGAGCTGAAGTCGGAGGCTTAACTGACTGAGCTACCCAGGCGCCCCTATTTTTGTTTTCTTGAAATGGTTTGTAATAGTTTCTGTCATATAGAGGGTGCTCAAGAAGTGATGAGGGAATATGGTTACTGTATAAAATACTATATGAGAATAGGAAGCACAATGGATATATAATATGGCAAATGACAAAGTAATTTGGGTGAGTTTGCTTGTAATTTTGCTACTGCCTTAGGGTAGATCAGCTACCCTAAGCTTGCTAAAGCCACCTTCAGTTTTAGCTTTTGTTGGTATTGAGATAAAACAATTTCTAAAAGCAAATACCCTGTATTATACCCAAAGATATTGACAAAATAGCCTTGTGAAAAGTGCACAGTAGGGAGGAAAACACACCTGCTAGCACCTCTTCGTACGATATCCTTCTTACCCCTACTTTTTGAAAATATATATATTTGATGTTTTCTTTATGAAAACCAAAACTAATAAGGACAGTGAGTATCTTCTACATAATATAGCATTGGACAACTATGTTTAGTGAGGTTTTTGAAGTATCTTTGAATTGTTAAAAGGTATTTCAATTTTATGTGATTTCTCTGAAGGATGGTACTAATCTGATTGGTAAAATAGTCTATATTACAGAGGATCCTTCAGATGGATAAATAAATTGAAAGACAATGAAAGCCTATTTACCCCTCTGATCTACCCATTTGGCCAACTGAGCATTATTTTTAAGATTTTATTTCTAAGTAATCTCTATATCCAATGTGGGGCTTGAACTTACAACTCTGAGATCAAGAGTTGCATGCTCTGCCAGCTGACCCAGCCAGGCGATTCCCCCACTAACTGAGCATTTTTAACAAAAAAAAAGTATATGGAAAAACTTAAGCATATACAAAAATAGAGTGTAAAAAACTGTGTGTATCCATCACCCATTTTCAAAAATTACTGCATTTTCTCATTTTATCTATTCTTTCCCCATTTACTCAAACACACAACTTTTTAAAAAATTGCAGTATTTTATGAACTTTTATTTTGAAATAAGTTCAGACTTACAGAAAGGGTACAAAAATAGTGCAAAGAATTCCATATATCTTCATATAGATTTGACAGATATTTTGTCACATTTGAGTTACAATTCTTTCTCATTTTTTTTTAACTGTTTGGGAATAAGTTACAGACATAATACCTTTATGTCCCTAAATACATATGTTTTTATTTCCTTGAAAAAGGAAATCATGACATTTATCTGTGTATCTTTAACATGTAAGGTTTTATTTAATTGATTTTTTAAGATTTTATTTTTTGTTTATTTTTAAAAATTTTTTAATATTTATTTATTTTGGAGAGAGAGAAAGAGACAAAGTGTGAGCTGGGGAGGGGCAGAGAGAGAGGGAGACACAGAATCTGAAGCAGGCTCCAGGCTCTGAGCTGTCAGCAAAGAGACTGATGTAGGGCTCAAACCCACGAACCGTGAGATCATGACCGGAGCCCAAGTCGGACGCTTAACCCACTGAGCCACCCAGGCTCCCCATAAAGATTTTATTTTTAAATAATCTCTACACCCAACGTGAGGCTGGAACTCATGACCCTGAGATCAACAGTCACATGCTTCTCCCACTGAGCCAGTCAGGTGCCCCTAACATGTAAGGTTTTAAAAGAAACAATCTTAGTGCTACTGTCACACTCAGAAAAATTAGTACTAATTACTTAATATTATTTAATACCTAATCCTTTTTCAGTTTTCCCTGCTTATCTCAATGATTGTCCCATTGCATTTTTATAATAGATTTGTTTAAATAATGATACAAGGCCATGTACTCTATTTCTTTGCATATGTCCTGTAAGAGTCTTTTAATTTATACTGATTCCCCTTCCTTTTCCTTTCATGCTATTAACAGTTGAAGAAACTAGATCATTTGTCATATATACTTTCTCAATTGTGTTTGGCTAATTGTTCAACTGAGTGGTAATATCCTCAAGCTTTTTAAAAATGTGGGGTGTGGCTTAAGAAAGAAATAATGGTACAAATTACCCATTTGCCTTGATCTATACTCTTGGTTCCAGGGTATTTTATTTTCATGATAGAGGCATTCTTTACAAATATAATGTTGATGATGACTTTTAAATCATGATTTGGCTTTGCTCTTCAGTGTCTGTCCAAAACACCTCATTCTAGAGTCAAGCAAAGGGGTCAAGTCCAGTCTAAAAGTATCTCTTAATTAGCATGATGGTCACTGTAACAGCTTTAGTATATGATCAGGGTTTATTTAGTCTTATAATTCTATTCCATTCCATCTAATACAAATGTAACCTGCTCTATTTCTAGTCCTAAAGTTGTTACACCAAAAATGAAGGATTATTTTTCATTAGCTTGTTCTACTCCTAAGACTAATGTATTTAGAAGCAGGGGCCTAATTATTATCAACTCATCTGCTTTATCTAACCTAGGGAAAGACAGTTGAACAAAGTAGAACATAAGTTATTCTTACCAGTAATGATCTGTTGAAGTAATGCCTTTTAGTCATTCCATAGAACTTAACTTGGCATTTCAATTTTTTTACATTTTTTCCATGTTTTGTCACACACAGAAACATAAACATACCCACATGTCCTATTAACTAGATTAGATCATTAGCCTATCAGAAAGAGAAGGTCTAAACATAAAGTAGATTTTAAGAACTAGATGAAAGCAAATATAGTAAAAATGAGTGTCTGGTATAATTTTAAAAATATTATTTATTAAATATATATTTTAATTGTTTATTTTTGAGAGAGAAAGTGTGTGAGGGAGGGGCAGAGAGAGAGGGAGACAGAGGATCTGAAGCAGACAATGTTCTAACAGCAGAGAGCTTGATATGGGGCTCAAACTCGCAAACTGTGAGATTATGACCTGAGCTGAAGTCAGACGCTTAACCAACTGAGCCACCCAGGAACCCTGGTATAATTTTTGATATTACATTTAAATAATAAAAGCAATTATAATAGTAGTTAAGATTTATTGAGCACTTAGTTCTGATCAGGCAATGAGAAGAGCGCTTAACCTCTTCTGATTGTTATCACAACAAGACTATGAAGTAAAAACTATTCTTATTTTTGTGAATCAGATTTAAAAAATTGAGGCTTAGGAAGATTATATAATTTGCCTAAAGTCACATAACTGACAAGTGTAGAGTTGTCATTTATTTATTTATTTATTAAAAAAATTTTTTTTAACATTTATTTATTTTTGGGAGACAGAGAGAGCGTGAGCAGGGGAGGAGCAGAGAGAGAGGGAGACACAGAATCCGAAGCAGGCTTAAGGCTCCGAGCTGTCAGCCCAGAGACTGACGCGGGGCTTGAACTCACGAACCTTGAGATCATGACCTGAGCCAAAGTTGGATGCTTAACCGACTGAGCTACCCAGGTGCCCCTAGAGTTGTCATTTAAAATCAAGTCTGTTTAACTTGAGAATTTAAGCTCTAAACTAGGTCAAATTTGCCAGTTTTTGTAATTTGCCTCAGTATTGTGAAGTCATTTATTACTAATAGTTCTGACTCTTAATTTCTGCTTATTTATCTGAAAATAACCTCTAACCACTTAAATACTTGGTTCTTTTAGACTTTCTTGGGTCTTTTCAGACAGATCTGCCTAGTAGCAAAGGCAGACCTGTCTGTAAAATTAGGCAGTTCTATCTACAAAATCTTATTATTGCCAAATTTTCCTTGCCTTGCCTTGCCTTCCTTTTGGTGCTACAAATAATCATTTATTATGCTTATGATTCTGTGAGTTAGCTGGGCAAATTTTCTGGTCTGGACCCACAAGCTGACTATAGGCACAGACTTGGCTCTCTCCCATGTCTAGGATCAGCTGGTGGGTTGGCTGGCAGCTGTGATCATCTAGGATGATCTAGGTTGGCCTCAGTCATGTCTGGTGGTTTGTGCTGGCTGTTAGCTGTGATACCTTGGTTTTTCTTGCTATGGCTGCTCCATCCAGCTTGGGGTTGGATTACATGATGGTCTTGAGGTTCCAAGAACAGCAAAAGATCAATCTCCAGTGCATAAATGCTTTTCAAGTTGTTGGATCATGTGTGTTAATGTCCTCTTGGTCAAAGCAAATCACACAGTTAAGGTGGAGGTAGGTATATAGACTCCACCTGTTGACCGGAGAGATAGAGTATTTGGCCATTTTGCCATCTATCACAGAACCCCTAGATGGGAAGGAAGCACACTGGGGCTTTTGAAACATTTTAGCCAGTACTTAGAGCTCAATTAAACATCAAGACTTAGTTTGATATGACTGAAAATCTAAAATTATTTTTCTGAGTAGTTATTTAATTTCCTCAATTCTAATTATTGAATAATTAATTTGTTCACTAATGACTTTTTATTTTATTAGTCAAATATTACATTCAATCAAAAAAATCACATATTAAAACCACCCCAAACCTTATCTTGAGTCTGCTTTGAAGATGTTAATTCTATTTCATTCATCTGTGTACCCCAGTACCATTCTGATTTATTTATTATAGATTTAGAACATATTTATTAAGTGGTAGGCCTAGTTTTTTCTTATTACACTTTTAAAAAATGTATATATTTCTTTTTAAAAAAAGTTTATTTTTGAGAGAGAGAGAAAGAATGCAAGTGGGGGAGGGGCAGAGAGAGAGAGGGAGAGAGGGAGAATCCCAAGCAGTCTCCACGCTCAGCATGGAGCCTGATATGGGGCATGATCTCATGACTATTTGGTTTTTTTTGTAGTTCCATATGAATTTTAGTGTTACTTTTCTATTTTTATGAGATATGCCATTGGAATTTTGATGGGGAATTGCCTTCAATATATAGATTGTTTTTATGGAATGAACATTTTAACAGCATAATTTCTTCCAGTTCATGGACACAGGATATCTTTGCATTTGCTTGTGTCTTTGATTTCTCTCGTCAATGTTTTAAGAAAACTATAAGCCAGTATCCCTGGTGGTGGACATAGAGGCAAAAGTCCTTAACAAAATAATGGCAAGTGGAATTTAACAGTACATTAAAAGGATTATACACTATGAGCAAGTAAGACTTATCCCTAGGATGCAAGGATGGTCAACATACACAATATAATAAATGTGATATAAACATTAAGATGAAAAATAAAAACTATATGATCATTTCAATAGATGCAAAAACATTAGATAAAATTCAGTATCCTTTTATGATAAAAACTGTCAAAAAATTAGGTATAGAAGGAATGTACCTCAATATAATATAAGCCATATATGATAATGCAAAGATAACATCATAATCAGTGGTGAAAAGCTGAAGAAAACACTTCCTCTAATATTAAAAGAAGACAAGGGTGTCTACCCTTGCCACTTCTAGTCAACATAGTACTGGCACTCATAGCCAAAGCAGTTAGGCAAGAAAAAGAAATAAAAGGCATCCTGGTTGGAAAGGAAGGAGCAGAATTAATTGTCTCTATTTGCAGATGATAGGACCTTACACATTGAAAACCCTGAAGACTCTATTAAAAACTGTTAAATAAATTCAGTAAAGTTGCAGGATATAAAAATAAATATCAGTTGAATTTCTTTACACTAACAAGAAGCTATCCAAAAAATATATTAAGAACACAATTTCAGTTAAAATAGCAACAGAAATAATAAAATATTTAGGAATATATTTAATCAAGGAAGTGAAAGTTCTGCACACCAAAGGTGGTCTTATTTTTCTATAGACTTGTGCAACTATTACCCAAAGGATTGGGATAATAAGTATTTCAAGTGTCTCTCTCTCTCTCTCTCTCTCTTTAATTCAAGTATCTTTAAATATCACCTTTGGGATTAGTGTTTCCCAACATGGAAAATACCTCCATTCATAGCTTCTACCTCAGTAGATAAGGTTGCTCTTCAACTTCCAGTCTTCTCTTTTTCAACTTTTTCCTTTCTATTATACTGACACTTTCCTCCCTTTTAGGAATAAAAGCACTGCTACTCATTATGATAATCCCACTGTGAAGAGGTATTTAAGTCAACGTATTATTTTGTAAAACATCTCTCCCAGGTGTTGTCTTTCCCAAGTTTTTGTTTTTTGACTCTTTGTCACTGTTATAAAACTATTTGTTGTCCTTCTGAGAATTGAATTTGGGCAACAGACTAAAATAATGGAAATTTGGGGGGTATATGGTGCCAAAAAAACATTTATATTTCTCCTGACTATGGAAAGTAGAATTCTTAGACTCAGAACAAATAGCTCACATTTTGCTCCTTTAAGTGCCTTCCTGCTTCTCAATTGTTACCTTATGGACTTTATTGACCATGTTTGAGGCATACTACAAACAGCAACTTGACATGGAGGTAGCCCTAACAAAGCACAGGGTCACTAGCCTCTCATTTTTCTCTTTTGTAATCTCTGCCAATCTTTTCTTTTCTGAGAATAGACCTTATCTCCCATTCTGTTTTTTTTAATACTTATTTACTTATTCTGACAGAGAGAGAGAGAGAGAGAGAGAGAGAAAACCTGTGCATGTGAGTTGGGGAGGGGGTGAGAGAAGGAAAGAGAATCCCAAGCAGGCTCTCCACTGTCAGCCCAGAGCCCAATGGGAGGCTCAATCCCATGAACCATAAGATCATCACCTGAGCTAAAATTAGGAGTCAGATGCTTAACCAACTGAGGCACCCAGGCACTCTTCCCATTCTTCTGAGTTCTTGTGTCCATTTTCACTGTATCCTGAACCACTATACTTTTGCCATAATCCATGGTCTCATTTTTTCTTGCCCTATATTTGCAGAATGAACTGGTTTTGCACATTCCAGGAAAATTAATAAACTAGTGCTTTTGATCTTTATAAGTACCTAGAGTTATAAAGCAACAAGAACTGTAAAGCCTTGTGTGGATCAGTTTTTTCTTAGCCTAACTTTCCAGAATGGCCCTGGGGAATAGGAGGTAAAAAAGTATTTTACTGGTCTGTAATGCCCCTTTTTTCCGTACTCCGTGACTCAGAGATGAGAGATAACTACTACTTCTCCTTCTTTGATACAATCTTACTGTTTTCTTGATTGAAGCATGAGGCATAAGGATCACTTGATCTTACTCATACCACTTAGTGACATTAGAAGAAGTGTTTGGTTATTGGTTATTGTCTTTGTGGTTGCTCTCAGTGGCTGATCTTGATTCTTCTACCTAATTTGAAGCTCTAGTATTTCTTATAATCCTTTGAATGCCATTTCTGTCTGGCTCTGGTTTTAAATTCATATCATGCAGTAGAGGTTAAAGTCTGGGATTGTGATGCCTCCCACTTTGGTTTTCTTTTTCAACATTACTTTGGCTATTCAGAGTCTTTTGTGATTCCATACAAATTTTAAGATTGTTCTAGCTTTGAGAAGAATGCTGGTGCAATTTTGATTGGGATTGCATTGAATGTGAAGATTGCTTTGGGTAGTATTGACATTTTAACAATATTCTTTCAATCCATGAGCATGGAATGTTTTTCCATTTCTTTGTGTCTTCTCCAATTTCCTTCATAAGTTTTCTATAGTTTTCAGCATATAGATCTTTTACATCTTTGGTTAGGTTTATTCCTAGAGTCTAAATGTCCATCAACTGATGAATGGATAAAGAAGATGTGGTTTGTATATACAATGGAATACTAGTTGGCAATGAGAAAGAATGAAATCTGGCCATTTGCAGCAATGTGGATGGAATTGGAGGGTATTATGCTAAGTGAAAGAAGTCGGTCAGAGAAAGACAGATGTCATATGTTTTTACTCATATGTGGAACTTGAGAAACTTAACAGAAGACCATGGGGAAGGGGAAAAATAGTTACAAATAGGGAGGGAGGCAAATCGTAAGAAACTCTTAAGAATAGAGAACAAACTGAGGGTTGATTGGGGGTGGTGGAGGAGAGGGGAAAATGGGTAATGGGCATTGAGGAGGGCACTTGTTGGGATGAGCACTGGGTGTTGTATGTAAGTGATGAATCACAGGGATCTACCCCCAAAACCAAGAGCACAATGTGCATACTGTATGCTAGCCATTTGACAATAAATTATATTAAAAATAAATTCATATCATGCAAATCCGGAGGTTATGTTCTTTCATCTTGAGAGAAGATTAGAGTACTGAAAGGTTACATAGCTCTCATTTCGAAGGCTATCAATCAAATTGTGTATTCACTAGTTTGGTGACCTTACACAAGTTGATTAAATTTACTAAGGCTCAATTTCATCTGTACTGACACCACCTATCTCATGGGGCTATAGAAGTAAATGAATATTAATTGAAATAATCCATGTAAAGTGTTTTTCATTGTACCTTGTACCTAGTAAACAAATGGTGGTGACAGCAGCCTTGGGGACAATGATTATACATATCTAGTCTTCATTTTTTATTTCAAATGTAGCAAGTGGAAAACTGTCATTTTCAAGTTCTTTGCAACTGACAGTAAATAGGCTGAGGAAAGAAAGATATTGCAAAATGCTGTTTCTGCAAGTAGAGTATAAATTTAGATCTTATTTTATTTGTAATGGAGGCTCAAAGTGTCCACACTCCCTATTACTGGAGATTTAAGAAGATGGCCTCTGAAGAAGAGAGGTAGCCCTCAAATACTTAAGGGGTATTTGTACTTATAGAAATAACAATAGTACCAGATATCCCAGTGGACTGTTTGACTTGCAAGTATGTAGTTCACAAGGGAATCAAACTAAATAAACACTGAATCATCTTTAATAGTCTAACACCATAACTAGGTAATTAGTCCTTTTGAATCAGGGAACATAACACTAAATAAAAGCTCATTATTTATTTCTTTTAAGAAATATATTCTTAGTGAGAAATGCAGAACTACTTGTCTGTCTGTCATGTGTTTTTAGGTCTTCCATGGTTTCTAGTGCAAGTATTTGTATTAGGAGTATAATGGAATTGAAATGGGCCTTAAAATAATTTAGTTCATTTTCTTTATTTTGTAGATGAAGAAATTGAGAGCTTAAGTAATATGTCCACGTTAGGTGGTAACAGAGCTGGGACCTGAACTAGCTATCCTGAATCCTAGCACAATATTCATTATTCCATGTCATCCTGCTATAATTTTGCTTCACAAGATTTTTCTTTTCTTTTAAAAGTGATTTTTATTTTGGAGTGCCTGCTGGCTCAATCAGTGCTACGTGTGGCCCTTGATCTCGGGGTTGTAAGTTTGAGCAGCATGTTGGGTATAGAGAGATTAATTAAAATCTTAAAAGTGATTTTTATTTTGTTCCATGGCCAAATTATTTTACTATGACTAATTTTAATATTTATTATATATCAATGAGAAAATATCTTTATATTCACAGAAATTTGATATATGTATAGATATATTAAATAGATGCAATAAAAGAAGCACATATTTCTTTCAAGCATGATACAGAATTATGTTGCAATATATTGAGATGTTAAATAAATTAGGAATGGAGGCTAGTATAGCCAGAAAGAAAATAAATGTTTCAGATAGGTAGACAGGTTTAAGTATAAGTATTGAGACAGTAAGAAAGATGGAATGGACGTGATAACAAGGAAAGATACTTTGAGTGAACAAAGAAAATGGCAAATCAGTTCTCAAAGAGGTCTAGAAGTGTATGATGATGAGGCTGTTTTCATTTGAGGGTGATTGTATTAATTGGTGGTGGTCAGATGAGTTGAAATTGAAGAATGATGTACTCAAGGTGTATGTTAGATTGAAGCAAGGGTATTGAAGGCATAAGGCTGTGAATAGGGTTCTGAATAGAGAGAAAATGTATAAGCCAGATGATAAAAATCACCTAAGAAGATAAAATTGAGTCCTAGAGATGGAAAGAAAAAAAACAGTTAAAGTACTCTGCACGGAACCATCTGGCCGCATTAAAGACTGTTCTATCCTTTAGTTTTGTGTCCTTACAGAATAATAAAGATGATAGAATTGGATACCCTTTGGGGTATACCCATGGTTAGTTCATGTTATTAGTGTGCTAGTACTCATATTACTTTTGTCAGTACATATTTGTGTCTATATCTCTGTACTTTTCAGTAGTGAGAATTAGAGCTGTTCATATATTTTGTGGTATGTTTTTTGAAGGTATGTTTTTAATATACCTACATGACAGTATGAAAGAAGGTAACAGTATGAGACTAATGAGATAATATTAGAGAAAGTAAATGCATTTAATTTGAACTTTATTTCATCAAATTTTGAAAGGACACTTTTCTGTGAAGTTTAAGAATCACAAATTTATGAACTGTTTATAGTTAAGCTCAATGTATAAAGCATATTTACATGCATTATCTCAACTATCAATGTGCATTGATAAGATTAACAGACTATAGAATCAAAGTTACTGTATACGTTAAACTGTTGCAATAAAAGTCAGTAGTTTTTTGAATGCCTATAAGGCTCTTAAGCTTGAAACAACAGAATCTCTGAATTCAAGTGGTTTGTTATATAGTGGTAGGAAGAAACACAATTAGGTGGTAAAGAATAACATACTTTTACATTAGATTTAGTGATCCCTTAGTATCTATAACATATCCTTAATTAAATAAGTATATGCATTAAAAGTATTATTCTAATGTGGATACTTGTTCTGTTCTAATTCCTTAGCACTATATAATGCAATTGCATATAGTTACAATAATCACTAAGGTGCTCAGAGGGAAAAGGGTGAGAATGATAGCTTTTGAACTTTAAAAAAAATTTTAAACGTGCTTTCATTACAATGAAAGTTGAGACAGAATTCATTATTCTAGATAAACATTCTATTTCAATATTTACAAAATATTTGGTAACATTCACCACTCTTTAAAAATATAAGAGAATAGGTTTTGAGGGAAAACTCCTTATATGCATAAATCATATTGATTAACTTAAAAACAGCCCTAAATAATCAGCACTGAAGTAGCCAAGTGAAGGGGACAAATTAAAGACAGAGTTCCTGCTCCTAAAGGAGCTTAGAACTTATTTGGGGAAACCAAAGGGTAAAAATCTTTCTTCAGTAATTTTTAAGAAGTGTTACTGTGATGTTGACTTAGTATTTTAGCAAGTATTTCATGTAGGAATAAGGCCTTGACCTGGGATTTGAGAGATAAGTAGATGAATATTTTATTTTTGAAAAACGCTAATAATTCGGACATTTATCAGTTTGTATAGTTTTTCCACTATTAGGTTTTTGTAGATACTTTGAAACGAGATACTTTTAGTAGCTTGAATCATAGAACAATGATGAAAAAGTTTTTGAGGTATAAACAAATTATTGCTTCTTGAATACTAAATTCTAATGGGATTTTGTTGTCATAGCTACAACACAAACTAATTACATCAGCTCTGTGTATCTAATGGAATTCTAACAGTGTGCTCTAACTTCTGTGGTATTGAATTAACCTTGATATATATGAATATAATCCTGCTATTGATCAGATTAAATTCAGTCTAGTGAAAAATATTTTGTCTCCCTAACCATTTTATATATTAGGAGAGATACTAACCAATGTTATTGAATAAAACATTTGTTTTTAGGTTTTTAACATATATGACAAACTTCAGATTAACAACTAAAAATATAAATGGTGATTTCCCCCTAATTTTGCTGGTAATTGATCATTACTAATAGAAGTTACTGATTATTGTTTATTTACTTTGTGTCTAGACAACTTACCACATTTGTTTATTTCTAAAATATTTTAGTAACCCTTTTTCCTTAAATTTCCTGTATTTATATACATTATTTCAGTTTCCTGTGTTACTTATTTAGGTTAAGTCTATAAAAACAGAGTTGAATAATAATGGACAAAATGGACATGTGTGTCTTCTTCCTGATTTTAATAGGAATGACTATAGCTTTTTGCTGTCTGGTATCATATTTGTTGTTATTTTCATTATTGTTAATATTTATCATCTTTAAGTAATTTTCCTCTAATCATGTTTTACATAAGATGTGTACTTGGATTGACTGCTGAATTTTCTGAAATGCCTCTCCAGAACTTATTGATATAATCATGAGGTTTTATCTTTTAATTTGTTGAGTTAATGAATGTCAATACATACCTTGATACCGAGCTGTCTTTGTGTTAATTTAAATGAGATTAGGCAGTCAAACTCTGTCTAAATCCAACAGAGACATATTTTAAAATTTTATTTTCTCTTCCATGCATGTGAGAGAAAAGAAAACATACCAATGATCCTCTTCTGGCACTATAAAGAAAACTCACATGTATTTATATTTTTCTGAAAATGCTATGTCAACTTAAATATCATATCAGGGCAACACATTATTAAGTAAAACAACCAATCAGAATTACATTTTCCTTAGAAACTCAAGATTACATTTGCAAGAGATAGCACAATCTGTAAAGTACAGACTCCTTTTAGAAATAACATTTGCAAAGACATTTATATGCTGAAGAATATTATTTGCTTTCTGTATCTGTATGTTGCCAAGGTTTATTTTGTGAGCAGTTAGAAATGCCTCTAGTTTCAAAACTGAGCCCTGGAAAGCTTAAAATCTAAGTTAAGGAAAGGCAAAAGATGAAATATATTAGGAACAAATGGAATATGAGGTATCTATCATATATATATATATATGAGGTATGTATATATATATATATGAGGTATGTATATATATATATATATATGAGGTATGTGTATATATATATATATGAGGTATATATATATATGAGCATCTATACTTACATTTCTAGAATAAACTTTATTTGGTCATGGCTTATCGTTGTTAGGCTATTTTACTGGATTTAATCTACTAGTATTTTATTTAGTATTTTGTACCTATATTCATAAGTATTTACTTCAATTTGCATAAAACAATCTGAAATTAAATATATTGTGCTATATGATGAGTTTCCTGTGAAATCACTATCACAGTTAAAATAGAGAACATTTTCATCGCTCATGGTTCTTCATAGCATCCCTTCCCTCTTTCTGCCCCTGGATCCTGGAAACAGCTGATTTGATTTTTTGTGACTTGGAATTGTTTGAATTTTATATAAATAGTCCCTCTTTTTCTTTCTCTGTCTTCCTCCCTCACTCTCCTTCCTCAGGTATATATACCTGATGTGTTCAACATACTGAAAGATGATTTGGGCAATTGGGGAAAGGGTTTGGGGATAAATTAGTGACCAGCACATAAAAATTAAATAAATGAAACTTAAAAAAGAAGGTAACCTCAGAGAACAAAAACATCTGTGAGGCAAAATAAGAGATTAGTATCAACAGGGCGTTAACACTGACGATTTTGATTGATTGGAAGGTTGGGGATATGGCAAGGATAGTTGTATGTGTCATGAGGGGGTGGGTGAAATGCTCACAGACACAGATACTCACAGACATAGTTTAAAGCTATGGCAGCTTGGTGCTGAGATGCTGAGCGTAGTTCCCAGGGAAGGTGGGTGCTTGGTGGTACCACTCTTGCTGCTTGAGGCATGTGCTGCCTCTATAATGGCTGGCTGCAAAACAATCACTCAACTCTATTTTCACTTGTTACCTTTTTTTCGTAGAAGTAAAATCCTCTTTACATTTCTTTTACTTGGTGAAAACAAGTACTAATGTAGGTCTTTTGTAAAAGTAAAGTGGCACACATGAACTTTCAAAAGTATGGGATACTTGTATCTGGGAATTTCTAAAATCTTTATTTTATGTTTTTATTTTATTTTTGAGAGAGAGAGAGAGAGACAGAGTGTGAGTGGAGAAGGGGCAGAGAGGGGGAGACACAGAATCTGAAGCAGGTTCCCGACTCTGAGCTGTCAGCACAGAGTCCAACATGGGGCTCGAACTCATGAACTGTGAGATCATGACCTGAGCCGAAGTTGAACGCTCAGCCGACTGAGCCACCCAGACACCCCCGGGAATTTCTAATAGTCATGTTTGTGTTATTAGATGAAACCTGTTACATGATTCTAGGAGTTCTGTGCTCAGATTATGGAAATAATGGCTTTGGCCTATGAGTAGTATATGGAAATGATACATATAGGCATGAATCACCAATATAGAAGTGAGCTGGAATCCTTTTAGTATAGAATCAAAAACCATTTAATTTCTTTCATTTTTCAGACTAATGATCAGTATTAGGGAACATTCCTCATAAATTAACTTTGTGGTCTAATAAATATTTACTTGCTTTTAGGAATGGTTGTAGTGGGTGTTAGGATGCCAGTTACGATGTTATTATAGCCCATAATAACTGTGGTTTACATGATATAAAATTTATTTGTTTTTCATGAAATCTTTCCAAGTTGAAGCAACCCAGGACTGATTCAATGGCTTTATGGTATCTAGAGCCTAAGAAGCCTCTTTGCTTTTGTGAAAGACCTTTCTATCTTGTTACTCTGCTATCCTTAACCTATGACTTCCATCTCATGTTTTAAGATGGCTGATCCAAACCTGCCATTGAGTACATTTTCCAATCAGTAGGAAGGTGAGAAAAAAAAAAAGTAGCATTTGCCTTACTTTTAAGGCTTCATACCATTTCTGCTCTCATTCCTTTGTTCAGAGTCTAGTCTGCTGTGGAGGCTTGGAATATAGTGTGAATTGGATTGCTACATGCTGAACTCAAAATTTTATTACTATAGAAAAAGGAAAGAAGATATTAAGGAGCCAACAGGCAGTCTCTGTCACAGGTGGTTTTGAGGTTGTTTTGAAATATTATAGTAGTATAGTAGTATTAAGCCTAGTCAATCAGGCCAAATATGAATTTTGCTTTGTCTCATACTGCTGTCAGTTCTGCAATAGTCCTTCTGTGTTCTCACTTATGTACTGAGAAGATTGAAATTTAAACTAAACTAAAGCTAAAGCTAAGATGTTCTGGTTAGATTCTGCCAATGGGAAGCACTTATGCTGGATTAAAAGATACGAAGAAAGTAAAAGTCATTTTGCTTCTGGTAGTAACTCTTGCACTGTCAGCAGTGAATACAGGTTTCTTTCATCTCAAAGGTGGTAGCAGCTTTCTTAATTTAGGATAATATGACCAACCTTTCCACATATTGGTAACCAGTTCTATTATATCTTCCTTTGCTTCGAATATCTTTTGCTTCAAAAGCTAGCGATACAGTTGGCCACCTCACCCCTTGTAATAATTTCAAGAAAGAATGCTATGAAATGAATTGTGTCCTCCTAAAATTCATATTTTGAAACTCTAACCCAACGTGATGATGGTATTTGGAGAGGGGACCTTTGCAGGGGGTTAGTTAGGGTTAGATAGACCATAAGGGTGAGGCCCTCATGATAGGATTAGTGGCTTTTTTAAGAATATGAAGAGAGAGAGACGCCCTCCCCCCATCATGTGAAGATATAGTGAGAAGGAGACCATCTGCAAGCCAGAAAGGAACTGAATTGGCTGATAACTTGATCTTGACTTCCAGCCTCTAGAACTGTGAGAAATAAATATCTTGTTTAAGCTACCCAGTGTATGTTATTTTGTTATAGCAGCCTGAACAGACTAATATAGGGAGTAAAACAAAAGAAAACAAGGGAAGCAAAATAACATTAAGAAAAATTCACTTGTTGGGATGATCACTGGGTGTTATATGTAAGTGGTAAATCGCTAAATTCTACTCCTGAAACTGATACTACACTATATGTTAACTAACTTGAATTTAAATAAAGTCTTGCAAGAAAAAAAGGAAAAATTAGGTATTTAAAAACCTCATTTTCTTGTTTATCAGCTTTGGTGCCATCTTATTTCACCAACTGAGCATATATATTTCAACAATCCTTCCTGGCACGAAAATTGAGAATTTTTTTTACCTTGACATATTTCTTCCAGATTCTGTTCTGCATTTTCCTCTTGTTTCATTTATTTTTACTGCATTTATGTCATTCTAAGATAGGCTTGATTCTTTTGAAATCAACCACATACTCTACAGATTGTCTGTACCTTCGATTAAATGGAATCAGATAATATATGACTGGCTTCTTTCATTTAGCATAACGTTTTCAAGATACATCCCTGTGTAGCATGTATCTGTACTTCATTCTTTTTTATGAATGAGTAATATTCCATTGTATGGATATACTACATTTCATTTATCCATTCATCAGTTGATGGCTATTTGAGTTGTTTCTACTTTTTGGCTATTATATAATGCTGCTACAAACATTTGTATTGAAGTTTTGTGTGCTTTCATTTTTCATTGCTCTGAGTTATATACCCAGGAGCAGAATCACTGGGTCATAGGTAACTCTATATTTCACATTTTGAGATACTGCCAAGCTATTTTCCAAAGATTTTATACATGATTTTATATTCCCACCAGCAAAATATTAGAGCTCCAATTTCTCCACATCTTTGTCAACGTGTGTTGGCATCTATCTTTTTTATTATAGTCATCCTAGTGGCTATACAATTGTATCCCATTGTGGATGTGATTTACTAATGCTGTTGAGCATGTCATCATGCGCTTATTGCTCATTTGTATATATTCTTTGGATAAGTGACTATTAAGATCCTTTGCCCATTTAAAAAATTGTTTTTATATTTATTTATTTTTGAGAGACAGAGAGAGACAGAGCACAAGTGGGGGAGGGGCAGAGAGAGAAGGAGACACAGAATCTGAAGCAGGCTCCAGGCTCCGAGTGGTCAGCACAGAGCCTGACAGCGGGGCTCGAACATACAAACTGTGAGTTCATGACCTGAGCCAAAGTTGGACGCTTAACCAACTGAGTCATCCAGGTGCCCCCCTTTGCCCATTTTTAAACAGTTTATCTTTTTATTATTGAGTTGTGAGAGTTGTTTATATACTCTGGATATAAATTCCTTAGCAGATACATGACTTATATGACTTGCAAATATTTTCTCCCATTTTGTGGGTTGTCTTTTTACTTTCTTGATAGTATCCTTTACAGCATAAAAGTTTTTAGTTCTCACAAAGTTCAGTTTATCTTTTAAATTTTGTTGCTTGTGCTTTTGATGTCATATTTAATTGCCTAATCCCAGTTCATTAAGATTTAAGCATATGTTTTCTTCTAAGATCTTTGTAGTTTTGGCTCTTGCATTTAGGTCTATAATCTATTTTGAGTTAATATTGGTATAGAATAAGTATAGGGTTCAACTTAATTCTTTTACCTGTGGGTATCAGTTGTTGCAGCACCATTTGTTGAAAGACTACTCTTTTGTTTGTTGTTGAATTGTCTTGGAACCCTCATTAAAAATCAATTGACTAAAAATGTGAGGAGTTTTTTCTGGAATCTCAGTTTGGTTCCACTGATCTGTCTATCCTTATGCCATCCCATTGCTCGATTACTGTAGATTTGTGTAAGTTTTGAAAATAGATAATGTGAGTCCTCCAACTTTCTTCTTCTTCAAGATCATTTTGGTATTCTGGATAATTGAATATCCATAGGAATCTTAGGATTAATTTGTTGAATTTTGCAAAAAATGCCAGCTGGGATTTTGATAGGGATTGCACTGACTCTGAAGATGAATTTGGGGAATATTGTCACTTTACCAATATTTAGTCTTAATCCATGATATGGGATGGCTTTCCTTTTATTTGTCTTTAATTTTTTTCAACAATCTTTAGTAGTTATAGCATGTAAATTTTGCACTTCTCTTCACTTTATTCCTGAGTATTTTATTCATTTAGATGCTATTATAAATGAAATTGTTTTCTTAATTTCATTTTTGGATAATGCATTGCTAGTATATAGAAATATTTGTACAACTAATTTTGCAAACATACTGAACTTCTTTATTCTAATAATTTTTCATGGCAGCTTTAACAAAATTGGCTCTGATCCCAGGGCCAAGGCTAGCAGGGTTGGAGTGGGCAAATCCCCAGGAGAACTCATGGGCATGGCCCACTGCTAGCAGGTTAGTTAGCAAGGGTCTATGCAGCCTTTCCTCCTGAAGATGGCCCTATGTTTATGCTGAGTGGGGGGGTGGGGGGCGGGAAGGAAAATGGTGCTTGCAAGCTCCTTCATTTTCAGGGAAGTCATCTAACACACTCTGAAATCTCTATTAACAGATCTGGCTTCTGTTTGCCCCTTGTGTTGTGTTAATTGCCATTTTTATGTTGCCTCTCTACCTGTCTTTTTTTAAGGGCAGCAACCCAGCTATCACTTGCCCTCCTGGCTAGCCCAGTGCTGAGTCAGCTGACTTTTAAAGCTCCAGGCTCCAGGGTAATTCAGCCCCTCTGATTTTTCAGAAGCCAAACATTATGAGGATTAGGTTCCCCCCCCCCCCCCCCAGGCCCCATGCTCCCTGGTGCTAGGGCCAATTTCTCTGCCCTGAGTGCACAGCTCCTTCCTTCCTGCAGTCAGCCTCCTTCTGTCTTTCTGTTCTTACTAACCTTTCAGATACAGCTTCTTCTCTATTTTTAGTTGTAGAGTTTGTTCTGACTTTCTTCAGATCATAAGGGTTTATTTACTTGGATGTGGATGATATCTAGCTCATGTCTTCTTGAGCTCTACTGTCTTCCCAAGCTCTTTCTAGAATCCCCTTTTCCTGACCTATGTGGGTCCTCTATTTCTTTGAAAAGTTATATTTCATGTTGAAATTAACTCCTGTATATTATTGGCTATCCTGATGTTAGTTTTATCACCTTTATGATATTATCAACTATTTTTCTTCTTTTTTTTTTTCCCATTGTGTGACTATGAAAGCTTTCAAACATGCAGAGGAGTTAAAAAAGTTATATGAACATAATGTATATATGTGTATACACACACATACATACATTATCACCACCTATATTTGACAATTATGATTTTGCTATATTTGCTTTATCATATATGTCTATCTATCTAACCATATTACTTCTTTGGATGCCTTTTGAATTAAATTGCAGGTATCAGTACACTTTACCTCTTAAAAGCTCAGTGTGCTTATCATTAACTAGTGTTCAATATTTGTTAATAATACTTTTTTCTTTTTTGACATTAAATTTACATACAGAGAAAACATAAATTTTATTGTACCCTTTGAGTTTTGACCAATCTATACACTTGTGTAATTCAGACTTCTATCAAAATACAAAATATTACCAATTTTACTCAATAACGTTCCCTCATACACCCCCCTAGTGAGTTTTCCTCAAGTCAATCACTGCTCTGATTTTTTTTTTCCATAGATTAGTTTTGCTTGTTCAAATTTTGATATAAATATAATCATACTATATGCACTGTTTTGTGTATTGCTTCTTTTATTTAGCATAACATTTTTAAGAATCATCTATGTTCTTCCATCTGTCACTAGTTTTTATCTTGTACTGTTGAGTAGTAGTTTATTGTATACCACATTTTTGTTTTTTCATTCTCTTGCTGGACACTGGGACTTTTTCCAGGTTGTCACGTATAAAGCTATTAGGGACATACTTACACAAATTATTATGTGGCCATATGCTCTGTATTTTCTTGGATACCTAAATAGGAGTGAAATATAGGTCATAGGACAGATAGTGCTTGTGTCATTTTACACTCCTACCAACATATGGTAGTAGTTTTTTTTATTAAAAATACTTATATTAGTCATTATGGTAGTTGAATAATGGTATCTTGTGATTTAAATTTTTATTTTCCTGATGATTATTTTTACTATCTGCTCTCTTTCAGACAGTTCGGCATGGTTTTCCTTATCAGCCCACAGCATTAGCCTTTGACCCAGTTCAGAAAATCTTGGCTATTGGGACAAGAACAGGTGCTATACGAATGTATCCTTAACTTTTGGTTCATTATTTGTTGTATTAATACCAATTATTTTTCCTTAAATATTCAGGTAAGTGAAATATGACCAAATAAAGCTTATTTCTTTTGAAATGAATAATGATTGTGAAAACCCACAATGTCCAGTTTATTGGCATGTTTTTAATGTCTGTGAGAGAACTATTAATGTCCATCCTTTAATTCTTGATATTGGTATTTTGTGTTTTCTCTCTCTTCTTTTTTTTTCCTTTTCTTTTTTCTTTTCTTTTTTGATCAGTTGTATTGATTTTCATAAGAACCAATTTTTGGTTTCAGAGCTTTCTTATATTGTTCTCCTAAATTCAGTTTCATTGATTCCTGCTTTGATCTTTTTATTTTTTTTCTGCTTAACTTTGAATTTAATTTGATCGTTTTTTCCCTAGTTTTTTATGGTGGAAACTGAAGTTATTGATTTAAGAACTTTCTTAAATCTTTCATTTTCTAAAATATGTAGGTAGTACTGTAAATTTCCTCTCAAATTATGCTTTAGTGTCATTCCATTTTTTAATTGAATTCTTTATTTTGATACTTAGGTTGTTGCTTCCATGAGATACAGATTTAATTGTAGTTGTAGGGAATAATACAGAAAAACCTCGTGTACTCTTCATTCAATTTCCACCAATAGTAATGTCCTACGAAATTATGGTGTAATATCACAACCAGGATACTGACATTAATACTCTCTAAGTACAGATGTTTCAGTTACCACCAAGATTCCTCACATTTCCCTTTTATAACCACATCCTCTCCTTCTAATTCTCTCACCCCATTCCTGATTTCTAACTATCACTATATTCACTATATTTGTTTTTCATTTTAGTAATTTTGCCACATTAGGAATGTTATATAAATGAAATCATACAGTATGAAACCTTTTGGGATTTACTTTTTTCTTCTCTGAAGATTCATCAAAGTTGTTATTATGTATCAGTAGTTTTTTTTTTTTTAATTGTTGGGCAATATTCCATGGTATGGAAGTACCGCAGTGTGTTTGGCCATTCATTTCTTGAAGGACATCTGAACATATGAAGGACATATGATTAAAGCAGCTATAAACATTTATGTACATGTTTTCTGTGAACATAAATGTTCATTTCTCTGGTATAAATATCTGGAAGTACAGTCAAAGGGACTCTATGGTAGTTCAATGTTTAGTTTTATAAAAAGATCCCAAACTACTTCCCAGATGGGTTGTAACATTTTACATTCTGTATATTCACATCATTATTAGTGCATCTTGTTCTTTTTTTTTCTTATTTTAGCCATTCTGATAATTTTGTAGTGATATCTCATTGTGGTATTATATATTCTAGATACTACTCTTTTGTCAAATAAATTATTTCTTCTAGCCTATAACTTGACATTTGACCCTCTTAACAGGATTTTTCAGAGTCCAGTTTATCAGTTTTTCTTTATAGATTGTGCTTTTGGTATCACTCCTGAGAACTCTTTGCCTAACCCTGGATCTTAATTTTTTAAAATTTTTCCTAAAGATTTTATAGTTATACATTTTATATTTAAGTACAGTTCTATTTTGAGTTAATTTTTTATTTGTGTTGTCTTTGGTTCTGATATTGGGGTAATATTAGCTTCATAAAATGAACTGAGAAGTGTTTCCTCTTCTGTTTTCTGGGAGAGATTGAGAAAAATTGGGGTTAGTTCTTTAAATGTTTGGTAGAGTTCTCTAGTAAAAAATACCTAGGCTTGGAGATTATTTTATGAGAGATTTTATATTACAAATTCAACATATTTAGTAGTAATAGGATTCTTTTGGTTTTCTATGTTATCTTAGTTGAATGTTGGTTATGTGTAGTCAGTCTTACTAGTAGTTTTTAAATTGTATTGATTTCTTTTTTGGGGAACTAGCTTTTTGTTTGATTTTCTCCATTTTCTTTTTTTCAATTTTTTCTGGCTTACTATTTTTATTATTTAATAAATCATCCCTATTGTTTCTTTCCTTCACTTTTCTTTGAGCTTACTTCGCTCCATTTTTCCTGTTTCTTGTAGTCAGAACTTAGGTTATTGATGTGATATGCTTTCTCTTTTCTCAGGTATGCATTTAGTGTTATTAATTCTCAGCGATACTTTAACTGCATCCTGAAAATTTTGATATATGTGTTTTCATTGAGTTATATGTAGTTTTAAAAATTGCCTCTGAGGGGTGGGTGGGTTAGTTGGTTAAAGCATCCAACTTTTGATTTCAGCTCAGGTCATGATCTCATGGTTTTGTGGATTTGAGCCCTGCGTTGGGCTCTGTGCACTGACCATGTGGAGCCTGCTTAGGATTCTATGTCTCTCTGCCCCTCCCTAGCTCATGCTCTCTTTGTATCTCTCAAAATAAACAAACTTAAAAAAAATGGCCTTTGATACATCTTGGGACCATGAATTACTTAGAAGTGTTTTAATTAATTGGGAAGTGTTTGGAAATTTTGTCTTTATATCATTGATTTGATTCCACTGTGGTAAACTCACACACACACAAACACATATACAGTATGATTTCAGTTCTTTTAAGTCTAAGGTTTGTTCTATGGCCTTGGATATGGTCTGTCTTGGGGCATGCTCTATGGACTCCGGAAAAACATGTGCGTTCTTGTTGAGTTGAATGTTCTGTGTTTGTCAACTAGAGATTGTTGGTTGCAAAAAAATTTATTGTTGGTTGATTGTGTTGTTCAGTTCTATAGCCTTGCTTATTTTCTCTCTGATAATTCTGTCAAATCCCAAGAGTATATTAAGATCTCCAACTATAATTTTGGATAAATTTATCTCCTTTTCCAGCTCTGTTAGTTTTTGCTTTCTATATTTTGAGGCTCTTTAGTTTGGTATGCACACATTTAGAATTATCATCTCTTCCTCCTGGATTGATTCCTTTACCATTATGTAATATCTTTCTTGGTCTCCAATAATTTTCTCTGCTCTGAAATCTACTTTGTCTCATATTAATACAGTCACTCCTTTTTTTTTTTATAGTTTATTGTCAAGTTGTTTTCCATATAACACCCAGTACACTTCCCCACAAGTGCCCTCCTCCATTACCATCACCCCCTTCCCTTTTCCTCTCTCCCCCTTCAGCCCTCAGTTTGTTTTCAGTATTCAAGAGTCTCTCATGATTTGCCTCCCTCCCCCTCCCTAACTCTTTTTCCCCCCCTTCCCCTCCCCATGGTCTTCTGTTAAGTTTCTCCTGTTAGACCTATGAGTGAAAACATATGGTATCTGTCCTTCTCTGCCTGACTTATTTCGCTTAGCATGACACCCTCGAGGTCCATCCACTTTGCCACAAATGGCCAGATTTCATTTTTTCTCATTGCCATGTAGTATTCCAATGTATATATAAACCACATCTTGATCCATTCATCAGTTGATGGGCATTTAGGCTCTTTCCATGATTTGGCTATTGTTGAAAGTGCTCCTATGAACATTGGGGTACATGTGCCCCTCTGTATCAGCACTCCTGTATCCCTTGGGTAAATCCCCAGCAGTGCTATTCCTGGGTCATAGGG
>CM053573.1:62628223-62687869 GCA_028646485.1 Cryptoprocta ferox
TCTTGAGTTGTTCATTTTAGCCACTCTGACCAGCGTGAGGTGGTATCTCAGTGTGGTTTTGATTTGTATTTCCCTGATGATGAGTGATGCTGAGCATCGTTTCATGTGTTTGTTGGCCATCTGGATGTCCTCTTTGGAGAAGTGTCTCTTCATGTCTTCTGCCCATTTCTTCACTGGATTGTTTGTTTTTCAGGTGTGGAGTTTGGTGAGTTCCTTGTAGATTTTGGATGCTAGCCCTTTATCCGATATGTCATTTGCAACTGTCTTTTCCCATTCCGTCGGTTGCCTGTTAGTTTTCTTGATTGTTTCCTTTGCAGTGCAGAAGCTTTTTATCTTGATGAGGTCCCAATAGTTCATTTTTGCTCTTGATTCCCTTGCCTTTGGGGATGTGTTGAGTAGGAAATTGCTGCAGTTCAGGTCAACGAGGCTGTTTCCTGCTTTCTCCTCTAGGGTTTTGATGGTTTCCTGTCTCACATTCAGGTCCTTCATCCATTTTGAGTTTATTTTTTTGTGTATGGTGTGAGAAAGTGGTCTAGTTTCATTCCTCTGCATGTTGCTGTCCAGTTCTCCCAGCACCACCTGTTAAAGAGGCTGTCTTTTTTCCATTGCATACTCTTTCCTGCTTTGTCAAAGATTAATTGGCCGTACATTTGTGTGTCCAGTTCTGGATTCTCTAATCTATTCCATGGTCTATGTGTCTGTTTTTGTGCCAATACCATACTGTCTTCATGATGACAGCTTTGTAGTAGAGGCTAAAGTTTGGGGTTGTGATGCCTCCCGTTTTGGTTTTCTTCTTCAATATTACTTTGGCTATTGGGGTCTTTTGTGGTTCTATACGAATTTTAAGATAGTTTGTTTTAGCTTTGAGAAGAATGCTGGTACGATTTTGATTGGGATTGCATTGAATGTGTAGATTGCTTTGGGTAATAATGACATTTAACAATGTTTATTCTTCCAATCCATGAGCACGGAATGTTTTTCCATTTTTTTGTGTGTTCAATTTCTTTCATAAGTTTTCTATAGTTTTCAGCATACAGGTCTTTTACCTCTTTGGTTAGGTTTATTCTTAGGTATTTTATGGTTTTTTGTGCAATTGCGAATGGGATCAGTTTCTTGATTTCTCTTTCTGTTGCTTCATTATTGGTGTATAAAAATGCAGCCGATTTCTGTACGTTGATTTTGTACCCTGCAACTTTGCTGAATTCCTGGATCAGTTCTAGTAGGCTTCTGGTGGAGTCGGTCGGGTTTTCCATGTAAGTATCCTGTCATCTGAGAAAAGTGAAAGTTTGACTTCATCTTTTCCAATTCTGATGCCTTTATTTCCTTTTGTTGTCTGATTGTTGATGCTAGGACTTCCAACACTATGTTAAACAACAGCGGTGAGTGGGCATCCTTGTCGTGTTCCTGATCTCAGGGGAAAAGCTCTAAATTTTTCCCCATTGATGATGATATTAGCTGTGGGCTTTTCATAAATGGCTTTTATGATGTTTACGTAAGTTCCTTCTATCCGGACTTTCTTGAGGGTTTTTTTTAAAGAAAGGATGCTCTATTTTGTCAGATGCTTTTTCTGCATCTATCGACAGGATCATATAGTTTTTATCTTTTCTTTTGTTAATGTGATGTATCACATTAATGGATTTGCGAATATTGAACCAGCCCTGTAACCCAGAAATGAATCCCACTCGATCATGATGGATAATTCTTTTTATATGCTGTTGAATTCGATTTGCTAGTATCTTGTTGAGGATTTTTGCATCTGTATTCATTAGGGATATTGGCCTGAAGTTCTCTTTTTTTGTTGGGTCTCTGGTTTGGGAATCAAAGTGATGCTGGCTTCATAGAATGAGTTTGGAAGTGTTCCTTCTATTTCTATTTTTTGGAATAGCTTGAGAAGAATGGGTATTAACTCTGCTTTATATGTCTGGTAGAATTCCCCTGAGAAGCCATCTGGCCTGGGCTCTTATTCGTTGGGAGATTTTTGATCACCGATTCGATTTCTTCACTCGTTATGGGTCTGTTTGTATTTTCTATCTCCTCCCGTTTGAATTTTGGTAGTGCATGTGTGTTTAGGATGTATTTCTAAGGGATCGGTTGTAATAGATCCATTTTCATTCATGATTTTGTCTATTTGGGTGTTCTCTGTTTTCTTTTTGAGAAGCCTGGTAGAGATTTATCAATTTTTTTTCTTTTTTCCAAAAACCAACTCTTGGTTTCATTGATCTGCTCAACTGTTTTTGTGGATTCTATATTGTTTATTTCTGCCCTGATCTTTATTATTTCTCTTCTTCTGGGTTTGGGGTGCTCTTGCTGCTCCCCTTCTAGTTCCTTTAGGTGCTCTGTTAGATTTTGAATTTGCACTTTTTCTAGGTTCTTGAAAGAGGCCTGGATTGCAATAAAGTTTCCCCTTAGGACTACCTTTGCTGCATCCCAGAGAGTTTGGATTGTTGTATTTTCATTTTCATTTGTTTCCATATATTTTTAAATTTCTTCTCTAATTGCCTGATTGGCCCGATCATTCTTTGTATAGCCTGGTTTTTAACCTCCATGTTTTTGGAGGTTTTCCAGACTTTTTCCTGTGATTGATTTCAATTTTCATAGCATTGTGATCTGAAAGTGCAGTCACTCCTGGTTTTTAAGAAAATCTAAATATTTGCATGATATATCTATTTCCGTCCTTTTGTTTTAAACTTAAATATGTCATTGTACTTGAAGTAGTTTATTGTAGATAGCATATTGTTATTTCATTTCTTCCTTTAATGGAGTTATAATTGACACTAGTTTTAGGTGTGCAAAATATTGATTCAATATTTGTATATCTTGTCACATGACCTCTACAAGAAGTCTAGTTGCTATGAATCACTGCTTCTGCCAGGACCAGGGGATGGATGAATAACTCCCTGCTTGTGTCCCTAACCATTCTCCGCTGAACAAACTGAAGTGTGCTCTCTGAAGGATGGGGATAGGATAAGGTGGAAGATCAGTTCCCTAGTCAACCCTGTTGAAGTATGTGGAGTCCGGGAGAGGAGAGTTTTTTCTTTGTTTGCTACTATAGGCTGCGTGATGTCAAAATTTGTTTTTAGGATACCCTATCTTCTCAGTCCTTAGGATACCCTATATTCTTAGTCCTTTGGCTGGGAAAATGGCCTTTTCTTGGAGTTTTTGGTTTTGTTTCTGTTTTCTTTGGTTTTGTTTCTTTCTACCAGTTGATGATTCTGGGTTGGAGATGTCTATGGTGCATTGTCCAGGTTATATGAGACACAATAAGAAAACCCAAGGAAATCACTGCTGTGTCATTCTTCAAGTCCTTAGTTGCTTTGCCATTCCTCCTCCTTTCTTTCTATCTTTCAGGATTTTTCTCTGCTTGTTTAAAATGTTATAATTCAGGGATTTTTTTTTTTTAAGTTGTAAAAGGCAGAAACTGGGGGGAATGGAGCTACTTCATACTGGCAGATTTGGAATTCTCCACTCTCAAATTTTAATATATTGTGTTTTCATTTTATTCTGTTTCCTTATTTTTTAAAAGCAGTTCTACTAAACTTTTTATTTTTATTTAGTTTTTACTTTTTATTTAAATTTTAGTTCACATACACTGCAATATTGGTTTCAGAGATAGAATTCAGTGATTCATCACTTATAACACCCAGTGCTCATCATAAAATGTGTATTTTTAATACTCATTACCCATCTAGCCCACCCTCCACCCACTTCCGTCCTTCAACCTCCAGTTTGTTCTCTATCATTAAGAGTCTCTTGTGGTTTGTTTCCCTCTCTCCTCTTTTATTTTCCCTCTTCCCATATGTTTACCTGTTTTGTTTCTTAAATTCCACACATGAATGAAATCATATGGTATTTGTCTTTCTTTGATTGACTTATTTCACTTAGCATAATACATTCTGGCTCCATCCATGTGATTACAAATGGAAAGGTTTTATTCTTCTTGACAGGTGAGTCATATTCCATTGTACATATATAGCACATCTTTTTTTTAAATACTTTGTTTCTTTTAATAATTTGTTTAGAGAAGAAGCAGGGAAAAAGCAGAGAGAGAGGAACAGAGGATTCGACGTGGGCTCCGTGCTGACAGCAGAGAGCCTGGTGTGGGGCTCGAACTCATGAACTGTGAGATGCGTAACTGACTTAGCCACCCAGTTGCCCCTTTACCACATTTTCTTTAGCTGTTCATCAGTCGATGTACATTTGGGCTCTCTTTGTAGTTTGGGTATTGTTGATAAGGCTGCTATAAACATTGGGGTGTATGTACCCCTTTGAATCAGTATTTTTGTGTCCTTTGGATAAATACCTGGTATTGCAGTTGGTGGTCAGAGGGTAGTTCTATTTTGTTTTTTTTTGAGGGAACTCCATATGTTCTCCACAGTGTCTGCACCAGTTTATATCCCCACCAACAGTGCAAGAGGGTTACTTTTTCTCTACATCCTCGCCAACACCTGTTGTTTCTTGTGTTGTTCATTTTAGCCATTCTGATAGGTGTGAGGTGGTATCTCATTGTGGCTTTGATTTGTGTTTCCCTGATGATGAATGATGTTGAGCATCTTTTCATGTGTTTATTAGCCATCTGGATGTTTTCTTTGGAAAAGTGTCTATTCATGTCTTCTGCCCATTTCTTAACTGGGTTGTTTTTTGGGTGTTGAGTTTGCTAAGTTCTTTATAGATTTTGGATATTAATGCTTTATTACATATGTCATTTGCAAATACCTTTCCCCATTCTGCAGGCTGCCTTTTAGTTTTATTGATTGTTTCCTTCACTGTGCAGAAGCTTTTTATCTTGATGAGGTTCCTTTGTTAAACATTAGTTGACCAGATTTTGTTGGTCCATTACTGGGTTTTCCATTCTGCTCCGTTTATCTGTGTGTCTGTTTTTGTGCCAGTACCATATTGTATTGTGGATGACAGCTTTATAAATTGAAATCCAGAATCGTGATGCCTCTAGTTTTGTTTTTCTTTTTCAGGATTGCTTTGGCTATTTAGGGTCTTCTGTGGTTCCATTCAAAGTTTAGGATTATTTATTTTAGCTCTATGTAAAGAAAAGAGGAAGGACCCAAATAAATAAAATTATGAATGAAAGAGGACAGATAACAACTAACACCACAGATATACAAATGATGCTGCAGTAAACAGAGAGGTGCACATATACTTTCAAATTAATGTTTTCCTGTTCTTTGGGTAAATACCCAGTGATCTGAAAGCTGTATAATAGGCTGATTCTCTTTTAAATTTTTTGAGGAACTTCCATATTGTCTTCCACAGTGGATGCATCAGTTTGCATTCCCACCAAAAGTAAACAAGGGTTCCTTTTTCTCCACATACTTATCAACACTTGTTTCTTGAGTTTTTTATTTTAGCCATTCTGACAGGTATCGGATGATATCTCATTGTAGTTTTAATTTGCATTTCCCTGATGGTGAGTGATATTGATCATCTTTTTATCTGCCTATTGGCCATCTGTATGGTTTCTCTCTTTTTTTTAATTTGATTTTCATTCCAATATAGTTAACATATGGTGTTATATTAGTTTCAGGTGTACAATATAGTGATTCAACAGTGATTCATCATGATAAAGGTACTCTTTAATCTTTATCACCTATTTCAGCCATCCGCCTACTCACTTCCCTTCTGGTAACTATCAGTTTACCAGTTTGTTATACTTAAGAGTCTGTTGATTGGCTTCTCTCTCTCTCTCTTTCTTTGCTTGTTTACTAGTTCTTAAATTCCACATCTGAGTGAAATCATATGATTTGTCTTTCTCTGACTTATTTCACTTAACATTATACTATTTACCTCCGTCCATGTTGTTGCAAATGGTGCGATTTCATTGCTTTTTATGGCTGAATAACAGCATTCTGTTGCATATATATACCACATCTTATCCCTTCATCCATTGATGCGCACTTTGGCTGCTTCCATAATTTGGCTATTGTAAATAATGCTGCTATAAACATAGGGGTGTGTGTATCATTGAATTAGTGTTTTAATATTTTTGGGAGGGTAAATACCCAGTAGCGCTATTACTAGATCTTAGGGTAGTATTGCTTTTGACTTTTTTTCATCATTCTTTTTTAAAAGCTTTATTTATTTACATTCGAGTTAGTTAACATACAATTTAGTATTGGTTTCAGTAGTAGAGCCCAGTGATTTATCATTTACATATAACACCCAGTGCTCACCCCAACAAGTGCCTTCCTTAACGCCCATCACCCACTTAGCCCATCCCCCCACCTCCCCTCCAGTAACTCTCAATTTGTTCTCTGTATTTAAGAGTCTCTTATGGTTTGCCTTCCTCTCTGTTTTTATCTTATTTTTCCTTCCCTTCTCCTATGTTCATCTGTTTTATTTCTTAAATTCCACATATGAGTGAAATCATATATTTGTCTTTCTCTGATTGACTTATTTTGCTTAGCATAATATACTCTAGTTCCATCCTTCTTGTTGCAAGTGGCAAAATTTCATTCGTTTTGATTGCCAAGTAGTATTCCATTGTATATATATATACCACATCTTCTTTATGCATTCACTTTATGGACTCTTTCCATAATTTGGCTAGTGTCAATAGTGCTGCTATAAACATTGGGGTGCATGTGCCCCTTTGAATTGGCATTTTTGTATCTATTGGATAAATACCTAGTAGTGCAATTGCTGGGTCATAGGGTAATTCATTTTAAATTTTTGAGGAACTTCCTTAATGTTTTCCAGAATGGCTGCACCTGTTTGCATTCCCACCAACAGTGCAAAAGGGTTCCCCTTTCTCCACATCCTTGCCAACATCTTTTGTTTCCTGAATTGTTAATTTTAGCCATTGTGACAGGTGTGAGGTGGTATCTCATTATGGTTTTGATTGGTATTTCTCCGATGATGAGTGATATTGAGCAGCTTTTCATGTGTCTGTTAGCCTTCTGGATGTCTTCTTTGGAAGTCTGCCTGTTCATGTCTTCTGCCCATTTCTTCACTGGATTATTTGTTTTCTGGGTATTGAGTTTGATAAATTCTTTAAAGATTTTGGATACTAATCTTTTTATCTGATATGTCATTTGCAAATATCTTATTTGCATTCTCCCATTCTGTAGGCTGCCTTTTAGTTTTGTTGATTATTTCCTTTGCTGTGTGAAGATTTTTATATTGATGAAGTCCCAATAGTTCATTTTTGCTTTTGTTTCCCTTGCCTCTGACAATGTGTCTAAGTGAGAAAAGGTCAAAGAAGTTGCTGCCTGTGTTTTCTTCTAGGATTTTGATGGTTTCTTGTCTCACATTTAGGTCTTTCATCCATTTTGAATTTATTTTTATGTATGATATAAGAGAGTGCTCCAGTTTCATTCTTCTGCATGTTGCTGTCCAGTTTTCCCACCACCATTTGCTGAAGAGGCTCTCTTTTTTCCATTGGATACTCTTCCTGCTTTGTTGAAGATTAACTGGCCATACATTTGTGGGTCTATCTCTGGGTACTCTCTTTTGTTCCCTTGATCTATGTGTCTGTTTCTGTGCTAGTACCACACAGTCTTGATGATTATAGCTTTGTAATACAGCTTGAAGTCTGGAATTGTGATACATCTAGCTTTGGTTTTCTTTTTCAAACATTACTTTGGCTATTGGGGGTCTTTTCTGGTTCCATAATTGTTTGTTCTAGCTGTGGGAAGAATGCTGGTGTTATTTTGATAGGGATTGCATTGAAGGTATAGATTCTTTTGGGTACTATCAACATTTTACCAGTATTTGTTCTTCTAATCCATGAACATGGAAAGTTTTTCCATTTCTTTGTGTCTTCTTCAATTTCTTTCATAAACTTTCTATAGTTTTCAGCATACAGATCTTTAACCTCTTTGATTAAGTTTATTCCTGGGTATCTTATGGTTTTTGGTGCATTTGTATATGGGATCAATTCTTTGATTTCTCTTTCTGTTGCTTCGTTATTTGTGTATAGAAATGCAATCGATATCTGTACATTGATTTTTATATCCTGCAACTTTCCTGAATTCATCTGTCAATTTAGCAGTTTTGTGGTGGAGTCTTTCAGGTTTCCATGTAGAGTATTGTGTCATCTGAGAAGAGTGAAATTTTGAATTCTTTGCCAACTTTTATGCCTTTTGTTTCTTTTTGTTGTCTGATTGCTGAGGATATGACTTCCAGTACTGTGTTGAACAACAGTGGTGAGTGTGGACATCCTGTCATATTCTTGACCTTAGGGGGAAAGCACTGCCACTTTTTCCCCGTTGAGGATGATATTAGCTGTAGGACTTTCATATATGTCCTTTATGAGGTATGTTCCTTCTATCCCAACTTTCTTGAGGGTTTTTATCAAGAAAGGATGCTGTATTTTGTCAAATGCTTTTTCTGCATCTATTGACAGGATCATATAGTTCTTATCCTATCTTTTATTAATGTGGTAGATCACATTGTTTGATTTGTGAATATTGAACCAACCCTGCAGCCCAGGAATGAATCCCACTTGATCATGGTGAATAATTCTTTTAATGAACTGCTGAATTTGATTTGGTAGTATCTTGTTGAGAATTTTTGCATCCAGTTTCATCAGGGATATTGGCCTATAATTCTCCTTTTTAGTGGGATATTTGTCTGTTTTTGGAATCAAGGTAATGTTGGATTTGTAGAATGAGTTTGGAAGCTTTCCTACCATTTTTGTTTTTTTGGAACAGTTTGAGAAGAATAGGTATTAACTCTTCTTTAAATGTCTGCTAGAATTCTTCTGGGAAGCCGTCTGGCCCAGGACTCTTGTTTGTTGGGAGACTGGTGATTACTGATTCAATTTCTTTGTTGATTATGAGCCTGTTGAAATTTTCCATTTCTTCCTGTTTTCATTTATAGTTTTAGTAGTTTAGAATTTGTCCATTTCTTCTAGATTGTCCAGTTTGTTGGCATACAATTTTTCATAGTGTTCTCTCATAATGTTTGTATTTATTGTACAAACAATTTGTGTTATATAATTGTATTGATGTTGGTTGTGATCTGTCCTCTTTCATTTGTGACTTTATCTATTTGGGTCCTTTCTCTTTTATTTTTGACAAATCTGGCTATGGATTTAGCAATTTTGTTTATTCTTTAAACGAACCAGCTTTTAGTTCCATTGATCTGTTGTTCTGTGTTTGTTGTTGTTGTTGTTTCTATATCGTTTATTTCTGCTCTAGTCTTTATCATTTTTCTACTGCTGGCTTTAGGCTTTATTTGCTGCTTCTCCTCTTGCTCCTTTAGGTACAAGGTTAGGTTGTATATTTGGGACCTTTCTTGTTTCTTGAGATAGGCCTGAATTGCAATGTACTTCCCTCTTAGGACTTCCTGTGTCCTAAATCCCAAAGATTTAGGACTGTTGTGTTTTCATTTTCATTTGCTTCCATGTATTTTTTAATTTCTTCTTTAATTTCCAGGTTAACACATTCATTCTTTTTTTTTTTTTTTTAGTTTATTTAGTTATTTAGAGAGAGAGAGAGAAGCATGAGCATGGTGGAGCAGAGAGAGAAGGAGAGAGAGAATCCCAAGCAAGCTCTGTACTGTTAGGGTAGAGGCCAATTTGGGGCTTAAACTCACAAAAAACTCACAAACCATGAGATCATGATCTGAGCCGAAACCAAGAGTTGAATGCTTAACTGACTGAGCCACCCAAATGCCCCTAACACATTCATTATTTAGTAGGATGTGTTTTTTTTTTCGCCTAAAAGAAATGCTTTACTGCAAACAAAGGCAGAGACAGTGTAGCTAAAAATAAGCCATGGAAAATGAATATTTCAAAATTCCTTTGGAATTATAAGGTACAACATTCTGATTAATGGCACAGAAATGATGGCTCATCATTACAATTTTCACCCCAGTAAATATACACTACTTGCATTCCATTCGGAATAAAGTAGCAACAAGAAAGATCATTTTGACACAGCTGGCACTTATAATGTCATTCTCTGCCTTCCTGTGACTATTCCATTTTTGTACAATGCTAGAGAAATCACATTTTCATTCTTCTGTAGTTCATTATGGTTCATTGTTGTAGCAACTGCCAAACTAGTCACTTTGTATAAATAATAGAACAAGCTTCTGTCTCTCCTCTGACACAGTGCCAACTAGTCAGTCTACCTTTTCCAAGAGGGAAATCATGTTTTTAAATTCTTTATCTAATTTTAATGTACCTGGAGTTATACTCAGTAAATCTTTTGAAGCCTTGAACTGAGAGTATGTATTTAAGTAGTAGGATGTTCTTTAACCTCCATGTATTTGAGGGCTTTCCAAAGTTTTTCTTGTGGTTGATTTCAAGTTTCATAGCGTTGTGATCTGAAAATATGCATGATATGATCTCAGTCTTTTTGTATCTGTTGAGGGTTGATTTGTGATGCCTGTATGTGATCTATTATGGAGAATTTTTCATGTACATTTGAGAAGAATGTGTATTCTGTTGCTTTAGGATGATACCTGTTAAGTCTATCTGGTCCAGTGTGTCCTTCAAAGCCATTGTTTCCTTATTGGTTTTCTACTTAGATGATCTGTTCATTCCTGTAACTGGGGTGGTAAAGTACCTTACTATTATTGTATTATTATCAATGAGTTTCTTTATGTTTGTTAATTGATTTATATATTTGGGAGTTACCACGTTGGGAGCATAAATATTTACAACTGTTAGATCTTCTGATAGATAAACCCCTTTGTTATGATATAATGCCCTTCTTCATCTCTTGTTACAGTCTCTATTTTAAAATCTAGTTTGGGGGCGCCTGGGTGGCTCAGTCGGTTAAGTGTCCGGCTTCGGCTCAGGTCATGATCTCACGGTTCGTGGGTTCGAGCCCCGCATCGGGCTCTGTGCTGACAGCTTAGAGCCTGGAGCCTGTCTTCAGATTCTGTGTCTCCCTCTCTCTCTGACCCTCCCCTGCTCGCGCTGTCTCCCTCTGTCTCTCAAAAATAAATAAAAAACATAAAAAAAAATCTAGTTTGTCTGATAGAAGTGTGGCTACTCCAGCTTACTTTTGATGTCCATAGCATGATAGATGATTCTCCATCCTCTCACGTCCAATCTGCAGGTGTCCTTAGGCCTGAAATGAGTCTCTTGTAGGCAGCATATAGATGGGTATTTTTTATCCATTCTGATACCCTATGTCTTTTGATTGAAGCATTTAGTCCATTTACCTTCAGAGTAATTTTGGTAGATATGAATTTAGTGCCATAGTATTACCTGTAGATTGGTGTTTCTGTTGCTGTTCTCTGGTCCTTGGTAGTCTTCGTTGCTTTGGTCTTTTTTTTTTTTTTTCTCCACTCAAAGAGTCCCACCTTTAAATTTCTAGTAGGACTGGTTTAGAGGTCACTAACTCCTTTAGTTTTTGTTTGCCTGGAAAAGCCTTTATCTCTCCTTCTATTCTGAATGACAGCCTTGCTGGATAAAGAATTCTTGGGTACATATTTATCCCATTCAGCACATTGAATTATTTCCTGCTACTCTTTTATGGCCTGACAAGTTTCAGGTCGGCTGTTAACTGTATATGTATACCCTTGTAGGTTAAGGATCTTTTGTCCCTAGCTGCTTTCAGGATTCTCTCTTTATGAGGTTTCACTATGATATGTCATGGTGTTGACTAGTTTTTGTTGATTTTGAAGGGAGTTCTCTGTGCCTCTTGGACTTGAACGCCTATTTCCTTCCCTAGATTAGGGAGGTTCTCAGCTATAATTTGTTCAAATAAACCTTCTGCCCTTTTTTGTTGCTCTTCTGGGACTCCTATGATACAGATATTATTTCGTTTCATAGAATCACATAATTCTCTAAGTCTGCTCTCTTGATCTAGTAATTTCTTTTCCCTCCATTTTTCAACTTTATTATTTTCAATAATTTTTTCTTCCTTTTCACCTATTTTCTCCTCTGCTTCTTCAGTCCTCATTGTCACTGTATACATTTTGTTTTGCATCTCACTTATAGCATTTTTATTTCATCCTGACTAGTTCTTAGGTCTTTGATCTCTGCAACAAGGGTTTCTCTGGTGTCTTCCAGGGTTTTTCAAGCCCAGCCAGTAGTCTTATGACTGTTGTTCTAGATTCTTGTTTAGATATATTGCTTATATCTGTTTTGATCAAGTCCCTGGCTGTGATTTCTTCTTAAGCTTTCTTTTGAGGGGGAATTCTTCCATCTTGTCATTTTGGCTACTTTTCAGTCTTTTGCATGTGTTTCCTGAACATGAGAGTACTGCTATATTAAAAAGGGGTCATACACTGTACAGGGCCTGGCACTTCACGATGTGTTTTTGTTGTATGCTGTATGCATTTTGGCTACTCTTTCCCATGGTCATTCCTCTGCAGAACTTCTCTTTGCTTGAAGTGGTGGAGTGTTTGGATCTTTAACTAGGTGTTCTTTAATTTGTTTGGTAAAGTAACCCTGGAAGAAGGGGTGGGAAAGCCTGATCCCAAAAGAAGAGAAAAGGAAAGTGGACAAAAAACAGAGAATCAAAAAACTATAAGGTTGATTCCAAAGAAAAAGAACGGAAAAAAAAGAATGAAAAAAGAAGGAAAAAGAAAAGAGTAAAAAAGCCTCAGTAAAAAAAAAAAAAAAAAAAAAAGAGCAGAAAAAGAAATGAAAACAAACAAGAAACTGAGCCTGATTCCAAAAGAAAAAATGAAGAAGAAAGAAACTAAGAAAAAAGAAAGGTAGGTGTTGTTTTGAAGCCCTGGATTTTAGTGCACTTGGTGCATGGGAGGGTGTTGGCTATGCTGGTCTTCCAGAGGAAAGGACAGCTGGTTTGGCATAGAGTCCATCTTGTTCCAGTAAATAAGCAGTTACCGGGCACGAGAGGTTGGGGTTTGGTGTTAATGGGTCCCATCTCCACTGGAGGCAGCTGGGTTGCTCTCCGAAGTGCCACTGTGTTGTTGTTGGGGGGAAGATGGTGCCACCCCAATAACTTGTCTTGAACTAGGGATCTCACACCCCCTGCTGTTCAGGCAGCCCTCCAGAATAGCGAAGGCAGTAAGCTCACCCTGTGCCACAACTCCCCTGCCTTTTTTCTTTAGCAAGCAGCTGGGATTCAAAAGTCAGAGTCTGAAAGGATCCAGTACCACACAGATGTGCTTCCCTCCTTTGGAGTAGAGCCTCTCCATTCTGTGTGAATTCCTCTGTCCCTGAGAAGCAGTCCCACGTCTGCATAGTGTGTGGAATCTATGTTGTTGCACTACTAAAGGCAGTAAAGGAAGTATTCCCTCTGGATGTGCCTCTGTCCCCTGCTGATGAAAGGCCTTTGGCTGGCACCTGCAGGGTCTTTTGTCCTTAGGAGGCAATAAACTGTCTTCCAAAAGTACTCCAAGAAGGGGAATGTTCTCTCTCAGTGGCTGTGCGTTTTTGATGTAAGGCATTTATTTGTTTGAAGTATGTTCCCTCTAGATCTACTTTGTTGAGGATTATTATCATGAGTGAATGTTGTACTTTGTCAAATGCTTTTTCTTCATCCACTGAAATGATCATGTGGTTTTTATCCTTTCTCTTATTGATGCAGTGTATCATGTTGATTGATTTGTGATTGAACCACCCTGCAGTGTATCATGTTGATTGATTTGTGATTGAACCACCCTTCAACTCACAACCAAATCCAATTTGATTGTGGTGAATGATTCTTTTAATGTACTGTTGGATTGGATTTGCTAGTACTTTATTGAGAAATTTTGCATCCATGTTTATCAGAGTTACTGGCCTGTAGTTCTCTCTCTCTTTTTTTTATGGTATCTTTATCTAGCTTTGGTATCAGGGTAATTTTAGCTTCAATTTGGAAGATTTTCCTTTTTTATGTTTTTGGAATAGTTTGAGAAGAATAGATACGAACTCTTCTTAAAATTTTTTTAAATGTTTATTTCTTTTTGAGAGACAGAGAGGGACAGAGCATGGGTGGAGGAGGGTTGGAGAGAGGGAGACACAGAATCCAAAGCAGACTCCAGGCTCTGAGCTGTCAGCACAGAGCCTGATGGAGTCCTTGAATTAATTAACTGTGAGATCATGACCTGAGCTGAAGTCAGATGCTTAACTGACTGAGCCACCCAGGCACCCTGGTATTAACTCTTCTTTAAATGTTTGATAGAAATGGCCTGTGAAGCCATCTTGTCCTTGACTTTTGTTTGTTGGGAGTTTTTTGATTACTGATTTCCATCTCCTTGGTGGTAACTGGTTCGTTCAAATTTTCTATTTCTTCCATCTTCACCTTTGGGAGGTTATATGTTTCTAGGAATTTATACATTTCTTGTAGGTTGTTGAATTTGTTGACGTATACTTTTTTGTAATATTCTCTTAGAATAGTTTGTATTTCTGTGGTGTTGGTTCTTATTTCTCCTCTTTCTGATTTTGAGCTCTCTCTCTCTCTCTCTCTCTCTCTGTGGGTCTGGCTACGTATATTGTTTATCTTTTCAAAGAACTAGCTTTTGGTTTCATTGATCTGTTCTATTGTTTCTTTTGTTTGCATATCAGTTATTTCTGCTCTAATTTTTTATTAAATCTTTCCTTCTGCTGGTTTTGTGTACTGATTTTTGTTCTTTTTCTAGCTCCTTCAGGTGTAAGTTTAGATTGTTTATTTGAGATTTTTCTTGTCTTGAGGTAGCCTGTATTGCTATAAATTTCCCTCTGAGAACCACTTTTGCTGTCTCCCAAAGGTTTTGGATTGTTGTAATTTCATTTTCATTTGTTTCCCTGTATTCTTTTATTTCTTCATTTATTTTCTTGTTGGCCCATTCATTATTTAGCAGCATGTTATTTAATCTTTATGTATTTTTTGTTTTTCCAGGTGTTTTTCTTGTGGTTGACTTCAGTTTCATAGTGTTGTGGTTAGAAAAAAAATGCATGGTTTGTCTTTGATCTTCTTGAATTTTATGAAGTTTGTTTTGTAGGCTAATGTGTGGTCTGTTCTGGAGAATGCTCCATGTGCACTTGAAAAGAATGTGTGTGTTTTTTGTTGCTGTTTTATAATGGAATGTTCTCAATATATTTGTTAAATCCATCTGGTCCAAGGTGTCATTCAAAGCCACTGTTTCCTTGTTGATTTTCTGTTGGATGATCTATCCATTGATGTAGGTGGGATGTTAAAGTCTTCTACTGGTATTGTATTACTATTGATTAGTTCCTTTATGTTTCTTACCAACTCTTGTGTATTTGGGTGCTCCTATATTGAGTGCACAATATTTGCAATTGTTATAACTTTTGGTAGATTGTCCCCTTTGTGATTATATGTATTCTTTTTCTCTTGTTACAGTCTTTTTTTAAAAATCAGTTGTGTCGGATATAAGTATTGCTACCCCTTCTTTCTTTTGACATCCAATTTGCATGATAAATTGTTCTCTATCCCCTCACTTTCAATCTGCAGGTGTCTTTAAGTCTGAAAAGAGTCTCCTGTGGGCAACATATAGATTCAGTACTGTTTTTTTCATCCTTTCCTTCAGTCTTTGTGTTCTGATCGGAATGTTTAGTCCATTTACTTTCAAAATAATTATTGGTAGGTATATTTTCATTGCCATTTTATTACTTATTTTATGGTTGCTTTTGTAGTTTCTCTGCTCTTTTTTTCCCCTTGCTGTCTTGTTTCATGATTTGCTGGTTTTCTTTTGTGATATACTTGAATTCTTGTGTCTTTATTTTTGTGTATCTATTAGTGGTTTTGATTTGTGGTTACCATAAGATTTTCGTATATCATCTTCTGCATGTAGTAGTTTATATTAAGTTGATGGTTGCTTAAGTTTGAACCCATTCTTTACTCCCCTTCTCCACATTTTACATATGGTGTCAACATTTACATCCTTTTATTTCGTGAGTTCTTTGATTTTTGCTGATATACTTGTTTTTTAATACTGCATTTGTGCTTCCTAGGTTTCTTACTCTTACTTTCGACCTTTCCTTTCCACTCATAGAGTTCCCTTTAACATTCATTGTAGGTCTGCTTTAGTGGTCATGAACTCCTTTGGTTTTGTTTGTCTGAGAGACTTATTATTTCTCCTTGTATTCCAAATAATTGCCTTTCTGGATAGAGTGTTCTTGGTTGTAGATGTTTTTTCTTTCAGCACTTTGAATATGTCACACCATTCCCTTCTGGCCTGCAGAATTTCTGCTGAAAAACTGCTGGTAGTCTAATGAGATTTCCTTTTTATGTAATTATCTTCTCTTGATGCTTTAAAATTTTTTCCATATCACTACTTTTTGCCATTTTAATTACTCTGTGTCTTAGTGTGGACCTCCTTGGTTTTATTTTGTTGAAGAATTTCTGTGCCTCCGGGATCTGGATTTCTGTTTCCTTCCCCAGATTAGGGATGTTTTCAGCTATTATTTCTTCCCATAATTTTTCTTTCCCCTTTCTGTCCTTCTTCTGGGATACCTATAATGTAAATATTATTATGCTTGATGGAGTCGCTGAGTTCCCTACGTCTATTCTCATTTGACATAATTCTTTTTGGTCTCCTTTTCTCAGCTTTATTACTTTCTATCACAATGTCTTCCAGGTCATTAATTCATTCCTCTGCTTCCTCTACTTGCTATTTATTCCATCAAAATGAAATTTTTTATTTCATTTATTGTATTCTTCACCCTGATTGGTTCTTTTTTATCTCTTTGTTAACTGTCTCACGGATGTCTTCCCCTCTTTTCTCAGGTCCAGTGAGTATCTTTGTGATCATAACTTTGAATTCTCTATCCAGTATATCAATTTTACTTTAAGTCTTTTGCTGTGATTTTGTCCTGTGCTTTCATTTGCACATTTCTCTGTCTTTTCCTTTTGTCTAACTCATTTAGTCTGGCTTTATATGCTAGGAAAGTCACATATGTCCCCTCTCTTTAATTTAATGGCCCAAAGAAGAAGAGGTCCTGTAGTGCCCTGCATTGCAGTGTCCCCTGTTCATCAGAACCCAGTGCTTCAGGTTTGTCTCCTCTGAATATTGCTTGTGTCTTGCTGTTGTTTCTTGGCAGCTTTTTCCTTCATTCCAGTCATCTGCAGTGGCTCTCTTTGCCTGTTTTGGTCAGTATTTGATCCCTGTAGTGTTAGAGGACCGTTCTGGGGCTGCCTTGAGTTTGAATTTAGTAAGGCTATTTGTTTGCCAGAAATCCAGTAGCAGCAAACTGTTGGGCACTTTTCCTCTGTTATCCCTTGAGAAGCTTTCATTGGTGGGTGGGGCCTGCATTCAGACCACTGTCTGTCCCCAGCCCACTGCTATGGCCACCATCTGACTGGTCTGTGGTTATCTTCCCTTCACCCCATGGCAAGTCACTTCAGAGTGGTACTGGGCCCTGTGGGGGTTGTTTGCCCACTGCCAGGCTTATAGCCCATTTTGAATTGACTCTAGCCAAGAGTATATTGGAGGGGGTTGGAGTGTACAGTGTCTGCAATTTTGCACCCTGATGAGAGGGGACATGCTGCATGGGACAGCCATGGTAGGGCATGCAGCTTTAACAAGGTGTGAGCCCATCAGTTTGTAAAATAAGACCTATTACAGTTGCTAAGACCCGGGCAGGCTGATGTGAAACTGCAGAGAGCACATGAGTGGAGCCTGCAATTTTAACATGATGCATAGAGATCTTCTGCAGGAGGGGCCCCACCGTTGCTCCTGGGACCAAGGCCCACAAAGCATGCAGGTCAGGAAACAAGGTGTTGGCAAGGTTTGTGCTGGTCTTCTGGGGGAGGGGAGCCATAGTGCTGTGATTGAGGAAAGTGTGACTGGAAAGGATGGATCCATTGAAGCCTGGGGGTCTAGGGTTGGCATACGCAAGTTAGGTTGTGAGTGTTGGGCCTGTGCTGGTTCCCATTGGTGGCTATGTGTTCATGCCAGGTGGGGGAAGGAAAGGGTACCTGCCAGCTCCTTTGTTTTTGGGGAAGTCCCTCAGTGAACCCTGCCCCTCCAGACATGCTCTGAGATTAGTAAAGAACTCTTCTTCCAGTCTCCCCAGATGTTTATCAAACTGCTGCTTCTGTGCTATATCTCTATGGGTTTTCTGTAGTGCTGTCTCTTTAAAAGCAGAGACTCAACTTCTTATGGCCTCTGGACTCTCCCAGAACTGAGCAGCTTATTTTTAAAATTCCAGATTTTAAGTCATGCTGGTTGGCAGTACTCATGAAATTTGGCCACTCACTCTAGTTTTCAAAGCCAAATGTTATGGGGATTTGTCTTCCTCATGTGGGCTTCCCAGTGTAATAGTCTGTTTCTCTCCCTTCTCTGTGTCTCATGCTCTCTCCCTCCTGCAACAACCTTTCGTCTGTTTAGCTCCATACCACATTGCTGCTCTCCTACCCTCTTTGATGTAGCCTTCTCTCTACATTCAGTTGTGGAGCTCATTCTGCCCATCTTGTTTTCTGGATTATTACCTTCTTATATGGAGTTATCTCTGGTGTTATCTCATTATATTCATGTGACAAGAAGGTGAGCTTAGGGTTCTCCTACTCTACTATCTTCCCAGCCTCTCTTATCTCTTTTTAATGAAAGCCATTCTAACAGGTATGAGATCATTATGTAGCTCATTATAGCTCATTATGGTTTCAGATTTGCATTTCTCTGGTGATTATTGATGTTGACAATTTTATTTTCCCTATTGACCATTTGTATGTCTTTGTGAAAATGTTCAGATCTTCTGTCCAATTTTTTAAATATTTTGCTTTTGATTTTTATGAATTCCTTGCACATTTTGGATATTAACCTCTTATCTGATACATGGTTTGTAAATATTTTCTCCCATTATACGTGTTGCTTCTTCATTCTGTTGTTTCTTTTGCTACATAGTAGCTTTTTAGTTTGATGCAGTCCCACCTGTTTATATTTGCTTTTGTTACTTGTACTTCTGGTGTCATATGCAAAATTGCCAAGATCAATGTAAAGGAGATTTTTGCCTCTTTTCTTGTAGTATTTTTTTTGTGGTTTTAGGTCTTACATTTAAGCCTTTAATACAGTACATTTCATGTTAATTTTTCTGAATGATGTGAGATAGGGTTTCAGTTTCACTTTTTTTTTTGCATGTGAATATCCATTTCTGTACAGAGAAAACACCCAATACCATTTATTGAAGAGACTGTCATTTCCCTGTTGTGTATTCTGGGCTCCCTTGTCAAATATCAGTTGACTGTATATGTGTGGATTTATTTCTGGGCTCTTGATTCTGTTCCATTTGATATGTCTGTTTTTATGTTAGAATCATATTGGTTACTATAGCTTTCTAATACAGTTTGAAATCAGGAAGTGTGATGCCTCCAGCTTTAGTCTTATTTCTTTGGTTACTTGGTGTCTTTTGTGGTTCCATACAAATTTTAGGATTTTTTTTTCTATTTATATAAAAAATGGAATTTTGAAAAAAATGGAATTTTGATAGGAATTGCAATAAATCTGTGCATAGCTTTGGGTAGTATGGACGTTTCAACAGTATTAATTCTTCCAGTCCATGAACACAGGATATCTTTCTATTTGTGTCTTCTTCAATTTCTTTCATCAATATGTTATAGTATTTATTTAACAGATCTTTCACCTCCTTGGTTAAATTTACTCCTTAGTATTTTATTGTTGTTGTTGTTTTGGTGTATGTGTGTGTGTGTGTTGCTATTACTATAGGTGGGTTTGTTTTCTTTATTACTCTTTCTGATCTTTTGTTAATGTATAGAAATAAAACTGATTTTTGTATGCTGATTTTGTATCCTGCAACTTTACTAAATTCATTTATTCTAAAGTTTTTTGGTATTATCTTTAGGGTTTTTTTATGTATAACTTTATGTCATCTGCAAACAGATAATTTTACTTCTTCCTTTATGATTTAGGGTCTTTTATTTTGTTTTCTTACTGCTCTTTCTAGAACTTCTAGTACTATTTTGAAAGGGTGTGGTGAGAGTGGGCACTGTTGTTCTCTTGATTTTATGTATTATTTATTTTTTAAAGTTTATTGATTTATTTTGAGAGAGAGAAAGAGAGTGCATGCATGGGAAGGGCAGAGAGCAAGGGACAGAGAGAGAATCCCAGGAAAGCTCCACATTGTCAGTGCAGAGCCAGATGTGGGGTCAAACTCACAGGCCATGCCATAATTATCTGAGCCAAAATCAAGAGCCAGTCACCTAACTGACTGAGCCACCCAAGGTGCCCCCCCTTGATTTTAGAGGTAAAGCTTCCAACTTCTTTCATCAAGTATGATGTTAGCTCTGGGCTTATGATATATGGCCTTTTTTATATTAAGGTATGTTCTTTCTATACCCAATTTATTGGGAGCTTGTTTCATGAAAGGATGTTGAATTTTGTCAAATGGTTTTTTCTTCATCTTCTAGAGCATTATATGATTTTTATCTTTCATTTGTTAATGTGGTATACTATATATATTTACTTACGTTGAACCATCCTTTCATCTCAAGGATTAATCCTACTTAGTCTTGGTGTCTGATTCATTTTGTGGGCTGTTGAATTGGTTTGGTAATATTTTGGAGAGAATTTCTGCGTCTCTGTTCATCAGGGATATTAGCCTATAATTTTCATTTCCTGTACTGCCCTTATCTGGATTTGGTATGAGTAAGATTGACCTTGTAAACTGAGTTTGAGGGTGTCTGTTGTCTCCTCTTAATTTTTTTAGAAGACTTTGAAAAAGATTGGCATTAATTCTTTAAATGTTCTGTGGAACCATCTGGTCCTGGGTTTTCCTTTGTTGGGAGGTGTTGATTATTGCTTCATTCTCTGTAGCCATTGTTTAGATTTTCTGTTTCTTCATGACTTATTCTTGGTGGGTTTCATGTTTCTAGGAATTTATCCATTGCTTTTAGGTTATCCAATTTTTATTGTATAGTTGTTCATAGTAGTTTCTTATGATTCTGTGGGATCATGTGTAATGTTTTCTCTTTCATTTATGTTTATTTTCCCCCTTTTTTTATTGATTGATCTAGCTAAAGGTTTTTGTTTATCCCTCCAAAAAACAAAAATGGCTCTTAGTTTTATTGATTTTTTCAATAAAAATTTAAATCTCTTTAGTCTTTATTTTAGTTATTTCCTCCCTGATTTTTATAATTTCCTTTTTTTTCTCTGCTAACTTGGGCTTATTAGTATGTTCTTTTTCTAATTCCTTTTGGTGTACAATGGTTGTTTATTTGAGATCTTTCTTTTTTCCTAATTTAGGCATTTGTTGCTATAAACTTTCCTTGTAAAACTTCTTTTCCTACATCCCATAAGTTTTGATGTGCTTTATTTTCATTTCCATTTGTCTCAAGATACTTTATGATTTTCCTTTTGGTTTCTTCTTTGATCCATTGGTTGTTTAGGATTGTATGTATGTGTGTTTTAAAATTTTTTTAAGTTTATTTATTTATTTTGAGACAGAACAGGGAAGGGGTAGAGAGAGAGGGAGAGAGAGAAAATCCCAAGCAGTCACTGTACTGTCAGTGCAGAGCCCAATGTGGGGCTCAAACTCACAAACCATGAGATCATGACCTGAGCTAAAATCAAGAATCAGATGCTTTACTGACTGAGCCACCCAGGCACCCCACAAGATTGTGTTGTTTAATTTCTACATGTTAGTGAATTTTTCAGCTTTCCTTCTATTACTGATTTTTAGTGTAATAACACTGTGGTCAGAAAAGATACTACAAATTGTTTCAGTCTTCTTGCTTTGTGTTCCAACATATGATATATCCTGGAGAATGTTTTGTATGCATTTGAAAAAAGTGTATTCTTGTCTCTTGAATGCAGTGCTCTTTATATGTCTGTTAGGTCCATTTGAGCTGTAGTGTTATTTATGTCCACTGTTTCCTTATTAATTTTGTCTGGATGATTTCTTTAATGTTGAAAGTGGGGTATTTAAGTCTCTTACTATTATTGTGTTTCCTTTTATTTTTCCTTCCAGTTCTGATAATATTTGCTTTAACTATTTAGATGTTTCAGTGATGGTACATACATATTTATAATTGTTATATCCTCTTGATGAATTGACCCCTTTATTACTATATTGTGACTTTTTCCTCTTGCCACTGATTTTGACTAAAAGTCTGTTTTATCTGACAGTATATTTTGGGTTGCCATTTGCATGGAATGTCTTTTTTCATCCTTTCAGTTTCAGCCTATGTGTATCTATAAAGCTGAAGAGAGTCTTTTGCAGACTGCACATCATTGGATCTTGTTTTTTATCCATTTAGGCACTTTGTGTCTTTTGATTGGAGAATTAGTTTATTTACATTTAAATAATTGATAGGTATGTACTTGCCATTTTAAATATTGTTTTCTGAATTTGTAATTCTTTTGTTTTTTTCTTCTCTTAATTTGTGTTATTTTTGTATATATTTTAATGTACTTTAATTCTTTTCACATTATCTTTTATGTAACAATTATAGATTTTTATTTTCTTTTTGAGTACCATAAAACTTATGTAAAACATGTTAGAGATATAATAATCTACTTTAAACTGATAACAGCTCACTTTCAATCACATGCAAAAACTCTGCACTTTTATTTTGCCTCCCCCAACAATATATGGTATTGTTGCCACATTTTACATCTTTACATATTGTGCATCCATTAACCAATTATTGTAGCTACAGTTCTTTAAATATTATCCTTAGTTTTTATAATAGAGATAAAAGTGATTTTTATGCCACCATTAAAATACTAGGGTATTCTGAATTTAACTATGTATTTATTTACTCTTATCATTGAGTTTTATACTTTTATGTTTTTATGTTGTTACATAGTGTCCTTTCATTGCAGCTTGAATCCCCTTTCATGTTTTTTGTAATAGCAAGTTTAGTGATAATGAACTCCCTTAGCCATTGTTTGTTTGGGAATGTCTTTATTGTTGCTTCATTTCTGAAGGACTGTTTGACTGGGTGTAGTATTCTTGGTTGGCAGTTTTTCTCTTTCATTACTTTGAATATAACATCCCACTACTCCCTGGCCTGCAAGATTTCTGCAGAGAAATCCACTGATAGACTTAATGTGAGTTTCTTTATATGTGACAAGTTGCTTTTCTCTTGCTGTTTTCAAAATTATCTTCTTGTCTTTGACTTTAAACATTTTGATTATAATGTTTCTCAGAGTAATTTTTGGGTTGATCTTGCTTGGGTTCCCTTTGAAATTTTTTTTAAAAAATATTTGTTTATTTTTGAGAGACAGAATGCGAGTGGGGGAGGGCAGAGAGAGTGGGAGACACAGAATTTGAAGCACGCTCCAGGCTCTGAGCTGTTAGTACGGTGCCTAACATGGGCTTGAACTCACAAACTGTGAGATCATGACCTGAGCTGAAGTCAGATGCTTAACTGAGTGAGCCACCCAGGTGCCCCATGGGTTCCTTTAAACTTCCTGTACCTTGATGTCTATGTCTTTTCCACAATTTGAGAAGTTTTCAGCTACTTTCCTTATAATCTCTCTGTTTCTTTCTCCTCCCCTTCTCTGGGACTCTCATGAGGCAAATACCAATTTGCTTGATGGCATCCCACAATTTACTTAGGCTTTCTTCACTCTTTCCTTTTTTTGTTCCTCTAACTGGCTAATTTTAGATGATTTGTCTTTGAGTTTGCTAATTGTTTTGTGTGATCAGGCCTGTTATTGAAGCTATGTTTTGAATTTTTCATTTCTGGCATTGTATTCTTGAGCTCTAGTATTTCTGTTTGATTCTTTTTTTAATAGTTTCTATTTATTAAATGCATTTTGTTAATAAATTGTTTTTCTGATTTTGTTTAGTTGTTCATGTTCTTTTGCATTTTCATTCAGTTTTTAAAAAAATGATTATTTTGAATTCTTTGCTGGGCAAATCATAGATCTCCATTTTTTCCTGGTCCATTACTGGAGTGCTATCAGTGTTCTTCGGTGGTGTCATATATGTTTAATTCTTCGTGATCCATGTTGCCTTGCATGGTGTCTGTGCATTTGCAGGAACAAATGCCTCTTTCTGTTTTTATAGACCTTCCCTTTTCTGTTCCCTGGACTAATAGTATTATCTCTAGAATCACAGTTGTGCTGGGTTGGAACCAGTTACAAGGCTATCACTAGATCTGCAGGAGAACCTGTCTTTGGGTTTGTTACCAGGGCTTAGGCTAGTGTGGATCTCTTCTGGTCCCTAGGTGCATACTAGGTGCCTCTAGTACTTTGTCAGTAGGATGGTACTGGACAAGGCTTCAGGTGTGGCTCCTGCTATCAGGTTAATAGACAGTGGGCTTATTATCAGGTAAATGGGAGAACTCTCCCTGGGAGAACTGTGGCCCAGTTACTTGATGGCTTTCTAGGTAGGCAGGATTGACCCTGGACTGTACCTAAGAGGTGCTGGAACTGAGCCTTAGGGCTGTTTCACAATCCACAAGCAAGGTTCTCAGACCTGGCTCTGGGGACAGAGATGGGCATGTCTCCCTCCAGGTCACTGGATAGGCTGAATTGGTCCCTGACCATTGCTAAAGAAGCTCAAGTTGAATGTAGGGCCCCTTCAGGATCTTTTGGAGTAGAGTTGTATCTCTTACCAAATCCCTGTACCTGTAGAACTGCTCATGGATTGGTACTGGGAGTGTCTCCGTCAGCTCCCTTTGACAGCAGGACTATTCACAGACTGAAGTTGGAGGGGTTGGAACTGAATATAGGGCCCTTTCTGAGCCATCAGGGTTGAAGGCAAGAATGTTTCCCACTGGGACCCTGGATTATCAGGATTCCTGGCTGGCCGTGACTGTGAGGAGGCTACGATCACATATAGGCCCTTTCAGGATCCTTGGGAGTGCAGATGGGAGTGACTGCAGCCTGGACCCCTTGCCAGCAGGCCTACTTGTGTACTGTGGCTGGAAAGGGCCTGGAGTAGAGTATGGGGCTCTTTCCAGACCTTCACATGCATAGATGGGAATGTCTTCCACTGGGGCCCCATTACTAATGTCTTCAGGACTGCTGGCTGACTGGCAGACTGTTGCTGTGAGGAAGATAGATCCCTTTCAGGATCTCTAGGGACACAGACAAGAGTGTCTCCAACAGGGTCACTGTGCCAGCAAGATTGTTCCTAGACTGTGGGTGAGAAGGTCTAGAGCCTAGTTACAAGGTTGTTTCAGAATCTGTGGTCTACTTGAATTTGGTGGGCTTACCTCCATTGGCTCCTGCACTGTAGCCAAAAGGAGGTAGAGCTGGTTCAAAGACCACTTCCAGTCCAAAACTGAAATACGATCTGTATGACTACCACCTGATGCTTGGGTGGGAGTGACTCTTCCAGGTCTCTTGACATATGGCACATTTTGGTGACTGACCCCAAGTTGAATGGGGCTATAGTTGAGTTTTGAGGGTGTACGGAGCTATTTTTATTTCTGTAGTGGAGACTACAGTCAGTAAATCAGTTGCCTGGGGTAAGCCTGCATTGGGGTTTTACAGCTTCCTATCTGGATCTGGAAGCTCCCTGGAAGGCACTTTTGTCTGTGCATGGATGCCAAATTATTGTTGTCAAGAAGGGCATTTGTGCAAGAGATGTCCTATTTGGCCATTTTGTTGTCCTGTGTTATATAATGTTATTTGCATCAACTGAGATACTTTGACTCTTTATTTACAAAAATAAGGATAAATAAAAAGCAAAACATTAGATGCTAAGTTTCTTCTTTACTAATTAATATTATTACTAAGTAAAATGTTAGAATCCTTGACATTTATTGTATTAGACTTGGGAGACCTGGCGTTGATTGTTATTGCCAACACGAAAGTGGTGCAGCTGTCCTGCAGCTCCAGTTCTTGATCAATGAGGTAAGGATTTTCTTGACTATCACAGAGACATACATATATGCACTGCATTAGTTGATGTGATCTTTTTTATATTATGATATGTAAAATATATTATTTTTACTTAAATATGTCATATCTTATATATTCTAAATGCTTAAAGATATATATGCATGAAATATTATTCATGGTCACATTTTTTTTAATGTTTATTTTATTTTTGTGTGAGAGAGAGACAGAGCATGAGCCGGGGAGGAGCAGAGAGAGGGAGATACAGAATTCAAAGCAGGTTCCAGGCTCTGAACTGTCAGCACAGAGCCTGACGCGGGGCTGAAACTCACGAACTGCGAGATCATGACCTGAGCCGAAGTCAGACGCTTAACCGACTGAGCTACCCAGGCGCCCCTCACATTTCTTTAAAAAAAAATTTCAGTGCTCACTTTGGTAGCACACATACTAAATTTGGAATGATACAGAGAAGATTAACGTGGCCCCTACACAAGGAAGACATGTAAATTTGTAAAGGACTATTTTAGTATTTCTCAATTTATTAGATTTTAAAGGAAAAAGGTTGTACCAGGAGAATCTGTTATTGTTATTATGCAGCATAATTTATATAATATTTAAATTTTTTTAAATTACTGAAACTGATTGCTTCTTTGATCACTAAATTTTTTCCTGCATGCTAACTTAAATTTTATAATTCAGCACTAACTTCATGTTTTGCCTTTATCTTTCATGAAATAATCTTTTCAGTTATTTACCTATGGGTTCTGCTATCTGTATATATATTTATACGTATTTATTGGTACATGTATGCGTTTGTATTTATTTATATTTCCATAGGTATTATGACAATTGACTCCCTACTCTATCCCTATTTTATAGACCTATGGTGATGAAGAGCCTCCTAAAGACAAAGTATGTAATAATAAAGCTCAGAAAGGTTGCAGATCTTTCATTGGTTGAAGGCTTCTTAAAGCCTTCTGGGCTCATATTTTTACTCATATTTTAAGTGGGTCATTGAGTCTTCTAGAGTTGTGTTGGGTTATGTGAGCCAGTCAATGTAAAAATTCTTTAAGAATTTGTGCCATGCTGGGGTGCCTGGGTGGTTCAGTCAATTAAGTGTCCAACTCTTGATATCTTCTCAGGTTCTGATCTGGTGGTCATGAGATTGAGCCCTGCATGTGGCTCCATGCTGAGTGTGGAGCCTGCTTGGGATTTTCTTTCTCCCTCTCTCTCTCTGCCCCTCCCCCACTCATGAATGTGCGCGCGCACACACACACACCAAAAAAAAACCCATGTGTGCCATGCTAAATTCAGGCACTTAACAGATTGAACTCAGTGCCTTGAGAAAAAAAAATGAATTACTGCTGGTTGTTTTCTTATAATATGAATGATGATTTTATTCAATATCTCAATATATTTACATATTTTTTTCTAAGAATTTTATAATCATAAACATGGGAAAATGGTTCATAGAGCTTTGTATCAGAGATACTTAAAGCGTGAACATTTTGTGACATTGGCAAATGTTCACCTTTTACTTTTCTTAGCTGAAAATCTTTCTCAGAAGGCAGTGAGATTCTCCTTATTGACAAACCTAGCATATTTTACCTTGTAATCATACTTGCTATGGGATACGACAATGAGAGAAGGAGATAATGAAGAAAAGGGAAATTTTTAAAAAATATTTTATTGTAATACTTATTATTACTTAGAATGCCAACCTTTTTGAAGTCTCAGTGTTACTCTAACTCTTAGTGGAGAGATCTCAGACTTTTACCTTCTACATGGCTGTGCAGCAGGTATAACTTGTTTCTAGGTGATTTTCTCTCATTTTGATCCTCTGAGAATCATCTTGAAGTCCTTAAGTTTGCCTCTGTGTTGTATAACTAAGTAAAAAGAAAGCCTTTAACATCCTTCAGTTTACATCATCTAGCCAGAACTAGCTACCCTGATCCATCTTACACTCAGCTTCTTTACCTTTTTTCAAACTTCCTAGTCTGATCTCATGGCTGGTGTTTTTATTCGTTTTTAATCTTTTCACAAATTTTTATTACTTATGCTTCTTATAGATTTACTTTGCTTTTATAAATAAGCCCTAGACACCTCCTGATGTGCTTACTTTCATGTGTCTTATAATCTTTATTGGTGGTGTTATGCTCAGCGGTACTATGCATGTCCCTCCAAAATGATAAATTGCTTCTTATTTTTGTCATACAGTTAATAATTGTATACAATTAATAATCTATGACTTCCTTCCTAGATTTATTTGGCTATTACATTGATATTGAACATATGCTGCTTTATTTTAATTCCATTGCCTTTGGCATATTGTATCTTTTGTATAGCGTATAATTATTTATAGAATTTTTATTAATTTCATATATCATGTTCTATCCTTACTCTATTCTAAGTGTATTTCCATTGCCCATAGAAAGGAAATCAACATCCTCTATCTAAAAAATTAGCTTATCAAGCAGTTGAAAGCAATCCTAGTAATATTCCAGTTTGTATATAAGAAACATTTGGGGACAGTTTATAAATTAAACAACAAACAAACATAAAAATCCTCAAGGCATGTATGCAGTACATTTTATTGCATGGAATGTAATTATGAGTTCATGTTAAAAATATATATGAGTGTATACTACTTTTAATCATGTGTATTTATATACTAATATCAAATGTGCAAATTATACACATTTTAAACATTTTAATGGATACGCTCTTGGATGAGGATTGATGTTTTAAAAGCTATTCTTTGAGCCTAAAAACACAGGTATACAATATGAAGAGAGGCATAAGATACATGAGCATTTTTGTCTTAGGAATCTAAATGTTTTTCTATAACAATTTCTATCTTCTCTCCTTTAATTCTTAATGAAGAAATAAATTCTAGGAATTTCATTATAGTTAATCTGATCATCTAAATGGGATAATCTTATTGATATCTGTGGTTGATATTATAAACTATGAAAGGTTACTTGTAACAGAGTGCTTTGGAAAATATGGAAAGAATTTTAGGTATCTAAGGGTATGATGATTCTGCAAGATCTCTTTCATAGAACACATTCAATACTTTAGAGTACCTTCAGGCTTTGTCTAGGGCAAGCATTGACATTTTCAGCTGGGAAACCCATAATGGTAAAAGTTCTGACATAGTTTAAGATGTTCCTAACTAAAGTAAATAGTTTAAGCATATATATGTATGAAGTCATACACAGCAGCTAGTTATCTGCCCTTATCGTATCTGCCATATTAAGAGGTAGAAAACATCCTATTGTATTTGAAATATAATTGATTTATTTTTGGACATAACGTAAAAAAAAATCTTGGTATTCTTTTTGTAGTTATACTGAATTCTAATTGGAGATATGTTTTCTTTTATTAAAGGTGTTTTCTTTTATGACAGATGCAGCTTCTTGAAACAAGTTAATTCTTGAAAATAAATTATACCACATATATTTTTTAGAAAGTATATATACTTTACAACTATACATAAAATCTATACAAATGGTGAATTTTTATATGACCAGATTGCAATTTTAAAACTTAGATAGTTCTTTTCTGGAAAGCTACATAGTATGTGTGTGAATAGTAGAAACAAGAAAATTAAACTTAGTTTTTCCTAAAGAAAATACAAAAAACATTTTTAAAGTTTTTTTTAATGTTTATTTATTTACTTGGAGAGAGAGAGAGCGAGCATGAGCAGGAGAGGCGCAGAGAGAAGGAGAGAGAGAGAATCCCAAGTAGGTTCTTTACTGTCAGCACAGAGCCTAATGCAGGGCTCAGTCCCATGACTACAGGATCATGACCTGAGTCAAAATCAAGAGTTGGACACTTATCTGACTGAGCTACCCAGGTGTCCCTACAAAAAATTTTTAATATTCATAACGATGCTGCAATAATTATTTCCCTCCAGTGGTAAATGCATATTCCTTGAGCTAGTCATCCTGACCCATCTATAGGCTATATGTTCACTTGCTTCTTCTACTCAGCACTCTTAGCCTTCCTGATTGAAGTATGTACAATTGTTCTTCTTTACAATTCTAGGTTATATAGATACAAATAACTCTTAAAGTAGTGTAAAATTTACTATTAGCTTGTTGTTTTTGCCTAGCAAAAAACTCTTAAGGAAGTCACTCACTTTGTCTTCTTTTTGTTTCAGGGTGCCTTGGTTAGTGCAAGTTCAGATGATACACTTCATTTGTGGAACCTTAGACAGAAAAGGCCAGCTATTCTTCATTCTCTTAAATTTAACCGAGAACGGTAAGAATGTCTGAGTTAAACAATTTCTTGATGTATGAAAAAAGTATTTCCTGAGAAGTTTCAGGTTAACCTTGAAAGACTATTTTTGTCATAATCTTAATTTCTAGAAATAATTTAATATTATCCTTTCTTTTATAGTAGTTTATTTCAAAAAAAATCATAACTGATAGAGATTCAATCATATACTAATTGGGAACTCTTAACATTTTTGTTCTCCTCACTATAAACTGGCACTGCAGCAATGATGTGTTCTTTTCCTTAGGCCAGGGTGCTGAAAACTCAGACCTAAAATTTGAAAGTCAACTAAATACTAAATGTATTTTTATACGCTTTGATCATGGCAGTTATGTCCTACATTTTCAATCTTTTGCTTAAATATTTTACGTGAAAAAAATACCAGGACAAAGTTTTAGATTCCAAATATATTGGTACTAAGCGTTGTACTACACATCCAAACTTAATGTTTTCGAAGTTGGTAATTTGATCAGAATTTAGATTCCCCCATTTTAGAATGAAATATTAATAATCCAAAAGAGAAAAATAAATGGAAATGGGAAAAGTTACTAGATTTTATTTCTAACTACCGAATTTTAATGTTTCTAATGTTGGTTTCAATTAGCCCTAGAACATAATTCACATTTACTCAATTGATAATCCACCTGGAGTTAAAGTAAAATTTGTACTTCATTATCTGTCTCTATAATTTAACTATAAAATAACCTGATACTTGTTTATTATTTGGAAACCAATCTAACTCTTTGCAGTGAATGAGAAGGATCATGACAGGAAAATTTGATGTTAATGAAAGGAAAAGAAACCCCTGAGAAGTAAATTTACACAGATTAGCAAGTACTATTCAAATTGAGGTAGGTGAATAATGGAGGCAGGCAGTCATTGCTGAGAATTCAAGATAGTACTTACATTGTCGAATAGTAATACTTTAATATGTAATCATCACTATGGGCAGAGCTTAATGAAGTTTATCTGTTTTTATATAGCTATGTGAAAAAGAAGGATGGCAGTTATGCATTCTTTTTTTTTTTTTTTTTGCCTGAAGCTTTTTCTTTTTCTGCTTGTATGCATACTATACTATTTAAATAATTATTCCTCAATATTCTGAGTAATATTATAAGTAGTATGTCTATAGTATTTTAGGATTCATCATCAGTGGAAAATTTTACTATATCCAGTATATTTTTGAGAGGAGAGAATTTATATTTTAGATGCTTGCTAAAACTAAATAGAATTTCTTTATTTAGATTAGATCTAATTTTGGTTATTTTATCTTATATTTTAAAGTAAATAATACAACAGAAGTTTCAGGATATTGAAAAATTTAAAGATCAGTCAAGAGTTGTTATACCATTTCTGTTTTTTACGACTAAAAATATCATGTACTCAGATATTGACATACTGATTTTATCTTTCACTGTTTGTAAGATTTGGTTTGTTTTTTTCAATGGTTTGAGTAGATCTGGCCCTATACTTCTGTGTAGATGGACAGAATAGGTTTTCCCCCCTTAGAGTAGGAATGTTGAAGGAAATGTTCTGGCCCCTTTTGGCCCTTCGTGGGGTGGGGGAAAGAAATGATGGGATGATTTCCAATTATACTTTTATTATCTCAATTGATGTAGATTTAACTGTTAGCAACATAAAGGAGCAAGCTCACAGATTTTGGACAAGTTTAAATCATAGGAATTGTATGGGCATTGCTTATTTTAATGCTGACAACAATGTGATATCTGTATGTTTGACAAAGATAAATTCATTATCTTGAATGTGAAAATAAATTATCTTGACTTGAAATAATCATTAACTATCACATTCTACCGTAGAGGGGGGAAATATTTTTAAACCTGTGATAAATAGGAGCCTTAAGTCTATAAAGGAGAGTTTTACCAAGCACTTTTTGGAACTCTAAACCTTCTTAAATTAGCCACTTAACTATGTAAATTTCTATATATTCTTATGCTTGTGCCAAATATATATTTAATTTATTTTATGCTATTAATTTTAGGTTCTTTTTTTACTGTGGCACCTTCAACCTTTGGTCTTATAATCTTTGAAGGCAGTAACTGTTGAGAAATAGGTTTAGATATTTCACCTGCTCCTGGGGAATGATCCTTGGATTCCTTTAAAATCTGATTTTAATACTAAATATGGAAGAGCAACTGTTTTGATTTCTGTGATGCATGATCTGAAAATGAATAAAATAAGACATTCATATTTTAGGCATGTTAATAGTCCTTGCTATCACTGATCATAAATTGTATAATGTTGGGGAAAGCACAGAGTTATTTTATATCATTTTCAAATAAAATTCAATAGGTGGACTATGACTTAAACATGCTAAATTATTTTTACTTATTATATCAGAGTTTATTTTTTCTATCTGTGGTGTTCTGCTAATTAATATTATCAGAGTACTTTTAAGGAATATTAGCTAAGATGCAGGGAAGTAATATTTTAAGAACCCTATAATTTGCGAAATATCTAGCAAACTTGATCCATCAGAGTTGGCTTTTGGAGAAGTTTGTACCCCCAATTTGAAATACAGTATTGCATTATAATGGTAATTTGAATTATGTTTATTTAAAAATTTTCTTTAATAATTAACATATTTAGCTGATTTAACATTCAAAAGATGTAAGTTGTATGTACAGTGAAGAATCTATCTTCACTCCTCTTCCTTGGGCATTTAGTTCCCATCAGTGGAGGCAAGCAGTGTTACTTATTCATTTATTATATCCTTCCAGAGATTCATTATGTACACATATAGGCAAATACATGTAACATAATTTTCTTCCTTATGTATATATAAGCAAATATGAAAATACATACTTCTGTTAAATAAATTGTAGCATGTTATACAGTTTTGTACTTTCTTCACTCTCTTTATAATTTATTCTGAAGATTATTCCTTATCAGTACATACAATCTTCCTTATTTTATTTATTTATTTATTTTTTGGTGTGTATGTAAATGTTACCAAATCAAAAAATTGTGTAGGGGTGCCTGGCTGGCTCAGTTGGTGGAGCATGTGACTCTTGATCTCAGTGTTGTGAGTTTGAGCCCCTTGTTGGGTGTAGAGATTATTTAAAAATAAAATCTAAAACAACACACACATATTGGGGTGCCTGCATGACTCAGTGGGTTAAGCATCCCATTCTTGATTTTGGCTCAGGTCATGATCTCATGGTTAGTGGGATTGAGCCCCATGTCAGGCTCTGCACTGACAGCATGGAGCCTGCTTGGGATTCTCTCTCTCTCTCTCTCTCTCTCTCTCTCTCTCTTTCTCTCTCTCTCACTCTGTCTTTGTGCCTCTCCCCCACTTGGGCGCATGAGCATGTGCGCGCGCTCTCTCTCTCTCTTAGTAAATAAATAAACATTTTAAAAAGCCATATTAAAAAAGCTGTATAAATGTTAAGTGCACACACGAAATAATTTTATACCCATGTAACAAACACAAAAAACAAGAAACATAAAATTACTAGAACCACGGAAACTTGCCCCGTACTCCGTTTTATCTTTCAATTACTAACCCCCAGGTATAATACTATTCTGATTTCAAACACTATAGAATTAGTTTTGCCTGTTGTTTGGGCAATTATAAAAGTGATACTACACATATACACTTGTTTATAGTTAGCTTCTTTTGCTCAATGTTATATTTGTAAATTTCATCCAGGTTGCATGTAGCTATAGTTTATTACTTTCACTGTTATGTAGTATTCAACTTAGTGAATATTCTTCAATTTCATTAACATTCTACTTTAATTCACTTGCTTAAATTTAACTTTTGTGTTTCATCTTAAATTTTGGAAATAGCTTGTCAAATTCCACAAACATATTTTCTGATATTTTGATTTGACATACTGATCTAAAAAGATATATGGACCCTTATATTCACTGTAACATTTATAATAGCCAAGCTATGAAAGCAACCTCAGTGTCTATCAATAAATGAATGGATAAAGATATGGTGTATATATATACACACACACAATAGAATATTGCTCAGCCATAAAAAGAAAAAAATCTTACCATTTGTGATAGCATGGGTGGACATGGAGAGTGTTATACTAAATAAAAATAAGTCAAAGACAAATATGATATGTTATCACTTACATATGAAATCTAAAAGACAAAACAAAACAGAAATAGACTCATAAATACAGAGAACAAACTGGTGGTTGCCAGGGAAGGGGGGGGATGGGCCAAATAGGTAAATGGGATTAAGAGGTTCAAACCTTCAGCTACACAGTAAATAAGAAAAAAGAAAAAAGAAATACTTTGAATCATAGATTCTTTTGAGAGAACTAACATATGCCACAAAGATGGGGGATGACAATATTGATTCATTCAGTTGATGAACGTGGCATATGTTATATCCCTCCATTTCCTTAGGTCTTCTTTGATTTCTCTAAATAACATTTATAAATTTCTCTGAGGAGGTCTTTCACATTTTTGTTAAGTTTAGTCAAAATTTTTTTAAATTCCAGTATAGTTAACATATAATGTAATATTAGTTTCAGGTATACAATATAGTGACTCAACAATTGCATACATTACCAGGTGTTCATCACAAGTGTACTCCTTAATACCCTTCTTCTATTTCATCCATCCCCCTTCCTACCTCCCTTCTGGTAATCATCAGTTCTCTATGACAGGAATCTATTTCTTAGTTTGTCTTTCTCTTTTTTTTCCCTTTGTGCGTTAGTTTCGTTTCTTCTTAAAAAATGTTTATTTATTATGAGACACAGAGAGAGAGAGAGAGAGAGCATGAATGAGGGGGGAAGGGAAGAGATAGAGGCCAAGAGAGAACCCCCAAGCAGACTCCATGTTGTCGGCACAGAGTGCAATACGGGGCCCAATTCCATGAACTGTGAGATCATGACCTGAGCCAAAATCAAGAATTGGATGCTAAACGGACTGCCCAGTTGAGGCGCCCCTTGATTGTTTCTTAAATTTCATATATGAGTGAAATCACATGGCATTTGTCTTCCTCTGACTGACATATTTAACTTAGCATAATACTCTCTAACTCCAACCATGTCATTGCAAATGGCATGATTTCATTCTTTTTTTATGGCTGACTAATATTCGATTGTAGGTATATATATCACCACATCCATTCATTGGTTGATGGACACTTGGGCTATTTCTATAATTAGGCTGTTGTAGATAATGCTGGAAAAAACATGGGGGTGCATGTATCCCTTATGAATTAGTATTTTTGTATCCTTTGGGTAAAAACCTAGTAATGCAATTGCTGAATCTTAGGGTAGTTCTATCATTAACTTTTTGAGGCATCCTCATACCATTTTTTACAAAGGCTGCATCAGTTTGCATTTCCACTAACAGTGCAAAAGGGTTCCTCTTTCTCCACATCCTCACCAACACCTGTAGTTTCTTGTGTTGTTCATTCTAGCCATTCTGACAGGTGCGAGGTAATATCTCATTGTAGTTTTGATTTGTAATTCCCTACTGATAAGTGATTTTGAGCATCTTTTCATATGTCTTTTGGCCCTCTGTATGTCTTCTTGGAGAAATGTCTATTCATAAATTGTGCCCATTTTTAAACTGGATTATTTATTTTTGGATGTCAAGTTGTATGAAGTTTTATATATTTTAGATAGCTTTTATTGGATATGTCATTTGCAAATACCTTCTCCCATTCCATCGGTTGCTTTTTAGTTGTGTGGATTGTTTCCTTCACTCTGCAGAAGGTTTTTATTTTGATGAAGCCCCACTAGTGTATTTTTGCTTTTATTACCCTGCCTCAGGAGAATATCTAGAAAAATGTTGCTAAGGCCATTGTCAAAGATATTATTGCCTGTGTTCTCTTCTAGGATTTTTATGATTTCCTGTCTCAAGTGTAGGTCTTTGATCCATTTGAGTTAATTTTTGTGGATGGTATAAGAAAGTGGCCCACTTTTATTTTTTTGCATGTAGCTGTCCAGTTTTCTCAATACCATTTGTTGAAGAGATTTTTTCCCCATTATATATACTTTGCTCCTTTTTTGAAGATTTCTTGACCATATAATTGTGGGTTTATTTCTGTGGTTTCTATTCAGTTTCATTGATCGTGTGTCTGTTTTTGTGCCAGTACCACACTGTTTTGATTACTACAGCTTTGTTGTATAACTTGAAGTCTGGAATTGTGATACATTGAGTTTTAGCTTTCTTTCATGATTTCTTTGGCCTTTTCAGGTATTTTGTGGTTCAATACAAATTTTACTATTATTTGTTCTAGTTCTGTGAAAAATACTGTTGGTATTTGAAATAGATTACATTAAATGTGTAGATTGCTTTGGGTAGTATAGACATTTTATCAATATTTTTCTTCTAATTCACAAACATGGGTATTTTTATTTGTGTTATCTTCAATTTCATTAGTATTTTATAGTTTTCAAAGTACAGGTCTTTCGCTTTGGTTAAGTTTATTCTTGATATTTTATTTAATAATTTTTGGTGCAGTTGTAAATGGGATTGTTTTCTTAATTTCTCTTTCTGCTGCTTCATTATTAGTGTATAGAAGTGCAACAGATTTCTGTACATTGATTTTCTATCCTACAACTTTACTGAATTCATTTATCAGTTCTAGTTGTCTTTTGGTGGAGTCTTTAGGTTTTTATATTATATATCAAGTCATCTGAAATACTTCTTCCTTACCAGTTTGAATGCGAGTGGATATCCTTGTCTTATTCTTGATGTTCGGGGGAAAGCTCTGTTTTTCCCTATTGAGTATTCTTTTATTTCATGGTTGACCCATTTATTGTTTAGTAGCATGTTATTTAACCTCTGTGTATTTTTGTTTTTTTCAATTTTTTCTTGTGGTTGACTCCTAGTTTCATAGCATTGTGGTAAGAAAAGATGCAGGTTATGACTTCAGTTTTCTTGAATTTGTTGAGGCTTGTTTTGTGGGCTAATAAGTGATTTGTTCTGGAGAATGCTCCATGTGCACCTGAAAAGAATGTGTTTTCTGCTGTTTTAGGATGGAATGTTCTGAATATATCTGTTAAATCCATTTGTTCCAATGTGTCATTCAAGGGTACTGTTTCCTTCCTGACTTTCTGTTTGGATGATATATCCATTGTTGTAAGTGGGATGTTAATGTTCCCTACTATTATTGTATTAGTTCTTTTATTTTGTTATTAACTGTTTTATGTATTTGAATACTCTCTTATTGGGCCCATAAATACTTAAAATTGTATATCTTCTTGTTGGATTGTCCCCTTTATGATTGTATTGTGTGATTTTGTCTCTTGTTACAGTCTTTGTTTTAAAGTCAATTTTGTCTGATATATAATGCTACTCTAGTACTCTAGCTTACTTTTGACATCCATTTATATGATAGATATTTCTCCCTCCCTTCACTTTAAATCTGCATGTGTCTTTAGGTCTGAAATGAGTCTCAAATAGGCAGCAAATAGATGGGTCTTTTTTTTTTTTATACACTCTGTCACCCTTTTTTTTTTTTTTTTTATATAGTCTGTCTTTTGATTGGAGCATTTGGTCCATTTTCATTCAAAATAATTATTGACAGATATGTATTTATTGTCATTTTGTTACTGGTTTTGTTATGGTTTTTGTAGTTTTCCTCTGATCCTTTCTTCTCTTGATCTCTTTTCATGGATTGTTGGCTTGCTTTAGTGACATACTGGTATTCCTTTCTCTTTATTTTTTGCATGTGCATTAGTGGTTTTGATTTGTGGTTACTATTAGGTTTGTATATAACATTTTCTTGATATAGCAACCTATCTTAAGTTGATGGGCACTTAAGTTTGAATCCATTCTTTACTCCTACCCATGTATTTAGGTATATGGTGTCATATTTTATGTCTTTCATTTCTTGAATTCCTTGACTGATTTTTACAGATATACTTATTTTTACCAATTCTGTACTTCCACCTTTTTATACTCTCACTGATATTATTTCCTTTCTATTCAAAAGATTCCCTTTAATAGTGCTGGTTTAGTAGTCATGAATTCCTGTTTTTGTTTGTTTGAGAAACTCTTTATCTCTCCTATTTTGAATAATAGCTTTTCTGGATAGAGGATTCTTGGCTGCAGATTTTTTCCTTTTAGCACTTTGAATATATCATGCCATTCTCTTCTGGCCTGCAGAGTTTCTGCTGAAGAATCTGCTGATAGTCTTATGGGATTTCCCTAGTATATAACTCTCTTTTTCTCTTGCTGCTTTCTTTATCACTACTTTTTGCCATTTAAAAAACTGTCCCCTTGGATTAATTTTGTTGAGGGAATCTCTGTGCCTCTTGGATATGGATTTCTGTTTCCTTCCCCAGATTAGGGAAGTTCTTAGCTGTTATTTTTTCCAATAAATTTTCTCTCTGTCCTTCTACTGGGATCCTTATAATGCGAATGTTACCATACTTGTTGGAGTTGTTGAGTTCCCTAAGTCTAGTCTCATTTTACATAATTCTTTTTTGTCTCCCTTGTTCAGCTTTATTGCTTTCCATTATTCTGTCTTCCAGGTCATTAATTCATTCCTTTGCTTCCTTGAGCCTGCTATTTATTCCATCAAGTGTATTTTTAATTTCATTAATTGTGTTCTTTTATCTCTGATTGGTTCTTTTTTATCTCTTTGTTAAGGGTCTAACTGATGTCCACCACTCTTTTCTCAAGTCCAGTGAGTACCTTTATGATCATTACTTTAAATTCTCTCTCTGGCATATTACCTATATCCATTTTGCTTAGGTCTCTTTCTGGTGTTTTGTTTTATTCTTTCATTTGGGACATATTCTTCTGTTTCCTCATTTTGTCTATCTCTCTGTGTCTGTTCCTGTGTATTAGGAAAGCCAGCTATATTTCCTGTTCTTGAAAGTATTGGCTTGATGAAGAAGAGGTCATATAGTGCCCTGTAGTGTTTGTCCCATGTTCCCTAGGCCCTGGCATTTCAGGGGTATCTCTTATGTGCGTTGTGTGTGCCTTGCTGTTGAGTTCTGGTTTTTATCCTTCATACCAGTCATCTACAGAGGTTCTTTGTTCTGGGCAGTGTTTGGTCCCCAGCTAGGTGGGGCACATTTTAAAAAAGTGTGCACTGGTCTTGTGAAAGGAGGCCTGCTACTGCCACTAGAACTGAGGTTCCACAAAATGCAGGTCAGGAAATGAGGACTTCGTGGGGTTTTTGCAAGTCTTCTAGGGGAGGAGTCTTGCAGCACTGTAACTAAGGAAAGTGGGAAGGACAGATCAGCTGAAGCGCAGGTAGGTGGGGGTTGGTGTAAGCAGGTTAGGTAGCTAGTGTTGGCACCATGCTGGTTCCTGCAAGTGGCCATGTGTTTTTGCTAGGGGGCTGGGGAAGAAAGTGTTGCCTGACAGCTCCTTTGTTACTGGAGGTGTCTCCCATGATCCCTGCCTCTCCAAGCCATTTTCTGAGATGAGTAAATAACTCTCCCTCCTGTCTGCCCCTGGCATTTTTCAAACTGCTGCTTCCACGCTGTACTGCCAATAGATGTTTGTTGGGCTGTCTCTTTAAGGGCAGGAACTTTTATTTCCTGATGCCTTTGGGGCGCTTGCAGAGTGAAGCCTGCTGATTAAAAAATTTCCAGGCTTTAAGTCTCACTGGTTGTAATAACTCACAAGATTTGTCCCCTCTCACTTTCAAAGCCAATGTTATGGGGATTCATCTTACCCATGTGGACTGCCCAGTGTGACAATCTGTTTATCACCCTTCTTCATGCCACTGGCTCCCTTTTTACCTAGAGGCCATGGTCCATTTCACTCCCAATCTGTGACTTCACCCTTCCTACCCTCTTCGATGTAGCCTCTTTTCTCCCTTTCGTTGTAGAGTTTGTTCTGCCAGTCTTCGGCTCATTTTCTGGGCTGTTTATGCTGATGTGTTATCTAGTTGTACCTGTGGGACAAGATGAGCTTAAGGTTCTACTTTGCTATCTTCCCATCTTCCAACTATGTGTTATTTATTAGGGTTTTTTAGTTGTAAGGCAGAGGACCTGGGAGAAAAGAGGCTATTTTACCTTGGTCAGAGTTAGACATTCTAATTTAATTATTTTTATTAAAATTTTGCAAAATCCAGCTCTGTCTGAGCTGCCCCTTCTTAGGCCAAGGGGCATAAAAATTTGGTAATTGTATATTCACATGCAGTTATAATATATAATACATAGGGATCCCATGTACTCCTTACCCAGTTTCACCCAATGGTAGTAATATCTTTCAAAACTTACCCAGTTTCACCCAATGGTAGTGCTATCTTTCAAAATAGTAAAAATTCAGAACCAAGATATTGACATTTATTTGGACAAGTGTATAATGACATATATCCATCATTATAATATCCTACAGAGTAGTCACTACCCTAAAAATCCACTATATTCTGCCTATTCATCTCTGCCCCTCTTTCACCCTATTAACCAACTCCTGTCTTCCTACTGTCTTCATAGTTTTGCCTTTTCCAGAATGTTATATAGTTAGAATCACACAGTATGTAGCCTTTGCAGATTGGCTTCTTTCACTTAGTAATATGTTTTCATGGCTTGATGGCTCATTTCTTTTTACTGCTATATAATAGTCCCTTATCTGAATGTAGCAGAGTTTATTTATCTGTTCCACTACTGACTGACATCTTGGTTGCTTCCAAGTTTTGGCAATTTTGAATAAAGCTGCTATAAATATAAACATCCACACGTAGGTGTGGACATATATTTTTAACTTTTTTGGGTAAATACCAAGGAGTGCAGTTACTGGATTGTATGATAAGAATATGTTTCATTTTTTGAGAAACTGCCAGATGCCCTATCTTCCAAAGTGGCTGCACCATTTTATATTCCCACCAGTGGTAAAAGAGAGTTTCCATTGATCCACATCCTCGCCCACATTTGGTGTTGTCTGTGTTCCAGACTTGGCCATACTAATAAGTGTGTAGTGGTATCTCTTTTCTTGTTTTAACTTGTGTTTCCCTAATGACATATGATGTGGAACACCTTTTTATATGCTTATTTGCCATCTGTATATCTTCCTTGGTGAGATGTTCATTAAGCTCTCTGGCCTCTTTTTTTTTTTTTTTCTGGATTGTTTGTGTTTTATTGTTCTTATTGAGTTTGAAGAGTTCTTTTTTATTTTAGGGGTGCCTAGGTGGCTCAGTTGGTTAAGTGTCAAACTTTGGCTCAGGTCATGATCTCATGGTTTGTGAGTTTGAGCCCCGTTTCGGACTTTGTGTGGATAGCTCAGAGTCTGGAGCCTGCTTTGGATTCTGTGTCTCCCTCACTCTCCGCCCTCCCCTGCTAATGTTTATTCTCTCTCTCAAAAATAAATAAACATAAAAAATGAGTTCTTTTTGATTTTGAATAACCATCCTTTATCAAATGTGTCTTGAGCAAATGTTTCCTCCCAGTCTGTGGCTTATCTTCTAATTCTCTTGATACTGTCTTTCACAAAGCGGAAGTTTTTTATTTTAATTAAGTCCAGATTATCAGTTATTTCTTTGATTATGCCTTTGGTGTTGCATTTAAAAAGGTGTCACCATATCCAAAGTTACCTAGATTTGTCTTATGTTATCCTCTAGAAGTTTTGTAGTTTTATGTATACGTCTGTGATCCATTTTGAGTTAATTTTTGTGAAAGGCATAAGGTCTTTGTCTAGATTGAATTTGTTTTTTCATGTGGATGTCCAGTTCTAATACAATTTGTTAAAGAGAGTCTTTGCTCCATTGTATTTCCTTTGATCCTTGTCAAAGATCAATTGATTTTATCTATGGAGGTCTATTTCAGGCTTCACTCTTCTGTTCCTGTCATTGTGGTTTTAATTTACAGTTCCCTCCTGGCCCATTTTGCTGGATAATGTTTTCATGTGTTTAATAGCCATTTTTATATAAACTGTTCGTTGAAATGTCTATTTGTGTCTTTTTGCCCATTCTCTATTTGGGTTATTTTTTTAACAGACTAGTTTTTACGAACAGTTTTAAATTTACAGAATAAGTGAAAGATACTACAGACTTTATTGTTAAAAGCCATAATTTATTTGGATTTCCTTAGTTTTACCTTTCTTTTTCTGTTGCAGGATCCAATCCAGGATACCATGTTACATTTAATTGTCATATCATCCTAGGCACTTGGCTTTGACAGTTTCTCAGATTTGTTGTTTTTAATAGCTTTCACCATTTGGAGGGCTCCCTGGTCAAACATTTTGTAGGATGCTCTTCTATTGGAACTTGTTGCTTTTCTCATGATTAGACTGTGGGTATGATTTTGGGGAAGATGATCACAGAGGTAAAGTGCTCTTTTATCATTTCGAGGGTCCATTGCTATCAATATGATTTAATGCTGTTAATACTAACTTGGGGCACTTGGCTGAGGTAGTGTTTGTCAGGTTATTCCACTATAAAGTTACTCTTTCTTCTACTTTTCCATACTGTTTTCTTTGGAGGAAGTCATTGTGCAAAGCCTACATGTAAAGAGTGGGGATTTATGCTATATGTCCTTAAGGGCAGAGTATCTTTAGAAATGATTTGGAATTTATTTGCAAAGGAGATTTATCTCTTCCCCATTTATTTATTTATGTATTTATTCATTGATTCAATCAGTCATTTATTTGTAGCAATATGGACTCATAAAATCTTATTTCACACCTTGGGTTATAATCTAATTCTACTTTATTATTTTGTTGCTCTTATTGTTTTAACTTTGGTTGTCATGAACTCTTTCACTGGCTTCTATGTCCCTTTAGCATACCCCAACTTTATAGGCTTTACGGAATTTTAAACACTTCTTTACTTGTTATTCCAGACTCATATACTTTATGCCCCAGTCCTAGGATCAGCCATTTCTCCATTTTCATTTTATTATATTAGAAACCAAAATATGGATACTAGGTGTGCTCATTGCTACTGGACCATGGCTGCTTCTAGGCCTGCTCAGCTAACACAACAAGGAAATATATTTATATATTAACCCTTGTCTATAAAAATATCTACAAATACTTATAAATATTTACCTTTTTGTATCTATATTAAGATAAATGTGAATTCATCTTGATGTCTCCAACTGTAATTCATTACCATAAGGGTTATTCCTCTTCTTGTTTATTTATAAATTTTCACTCAAACACTGAGAAACTTGGCTTCTCCTATCTACTATCCATTTGCTTATTTGTTCAATTCCAGCATCTATGTATATTAAAATTACTAATCCATATCCCTGAGGGAAACAACTTTATCAACTAGAATATAGCATTTATGTGTAATTGTTTTTATCTTCAATCTTACAGACTGCACTCATTTCCATAATTATTTAGGTAACCCTTTTTTCCCCTCAACTCTCTTCATTGAAGTTATTTCATACAATTATAATAGAATTAGATGATTTTGGTATATTCTTCATTCCCTCTTGGGATCCTCTGAACTCTAAAAAAGTGATATAAAAATTTGCATACACTAAGGTTCATTCTTTATGCTGTAAACTTGTGTTGATTTTGATGAATGCATAATATGTGTTCACCATGACAATTTCATGAAGAATAGTTTCACTGCCATAAAAATCCTGTGTTTCATATATTCAACCCTCTCCCATTTTCCCTGAGCATCTTGCAACCACTGATGTTATTACTACCTCTATAGTTTGCCTTTTTTTAAAATTATAGTTTATTGTCAAGTTAGTTTTCATATAACACCCAGTGCTCATCCCAACAAGTGCCCTCCTCCATGCCCATCACCCATTTTCCCTTCTCCCCCACCCACCATCAACCCTCAGTTTGTTCTCAGTATTTAAGAGTCTCTTAAGGTTTATCTCACTCTCTCTTCTTAACTGTTTTTTTCCCCTTCCCTTTCCCTATGGTCCTCTGTTAAGTTTCTCAAGTTCCACATATGACTGAAAACATATGGTATCTGTCTTTCTCTGCCTGATTTATTTCACTTAGCATAATACTCTAGAGTTCCATCCATGTTGCTACAAATGGTCAGATTTCATTCTTTCTCGTTGCCATGTAGTATTCCATTGTATATATAAACCACATCTTCTTGATCCATTCGTCGGTGGATGGACATTTAGGCTCTTTCCATGATTTGGCTATGGTTGAAAGTGCTGCTATGAACATTGGGGTACATGTACCCCTATGCATCAGCACTCCTGTATCCCTTGGGTAAATTCCTAGCAGTGCTATTGCTGGGTGATAGGGGAGTTCTATTGTTAATTTTGTGAGAAACCTCCACACTGTTTTCCAGAGGAGCTGCACCAGTTTACATTCCCACTGACAGTGTAAGAGTGTCCTGTTTCTCCACATCTTCACCAGCATCTATAGTCTCCTGATTTGTTCATTTTAGCCACTCTGACCGGTGTGAGGTGGTATCTCAGTGTGGTTTTGATTTGTATTTCCCTGATGATGAGTGACGTTGAGCATCATTTCATGTATCTTTTGGGCATCCGGATGTCCTCTTTGGAGAAGTGTCTGTTCATGTCTTCTGCCCATTTAGTTTGCCTTTTCTAGAATGTCTTATAATTGTTCGTGCATGCGCACACACACACACACACACACACACACACACAGTCCTTTCAAGCAGTCTTCATTCACTAAGCTATATGCACTTAGGTTTCCTCCATGTCTTTTAGCCACTTGATAGCTCATTTTTTTTAAATTGCTGAATAGTATTCCATTGCATGGTTGTACTGATTTGTTTATCCATTCACCTATTAAAGGCCATTTTGGTCACTTCTAGTTTTTTTTGATTATGAATAGGCTATTATAAAAATTTGCATGCAGGTTTCCTTGGTTTCAATTTAGTGAAAAATAGTTAAGAGCACAATTGCTGGATCAAATGGACTACTTTTAGCTGTGTAAGAACCTGCCAACTTGTCTTCCAAAATGGTTGTATCATTTTGCATTTCCACCAGAAATAAATGAGAGTTCCTGTTGCTAGATCCTTGCTAGCATTTAGTACCGTGGTTTGGATTTTTAGCCATTCTAATAGGTTTGTAGAGTCAGCTTGTTGTAGTATTTGTAATTCTCTAATGACAGATGATGTTGAGCATCTTTTCATCTGCTTATTCCACATGTTTATCTTCTTTGGTGCGGCATCCGTTCAGATCTTTTGCCCATTTTAAATTTTATTTGGTGGTGTTCTTATTGTTTTAAGTGTTTTTTTTATATACCTTGGATATAAGTCCCTAATCGGATGTATATTTCGTATATACTTGGCTAAATCTGTGGCATGTCTTTAAATTCTCCTAACAGTCGCTTTTGCAGAGCAGGAGTTTATAATCTTAATGAAGTCCAATTTAATACTTTTTATTTCATGGGTTGTGATTTGGTGTTATATCTTAAAATTCATTGCCAAATTCATGTCATGTAGATTTTTTCCTGTGTTTGCTTCTAGAAGTTTTGTGGTTTTGCATTTTATATTAAAGCTTATGATTCATTTTGATCTTTGTGAAAGATGTAAGGTCTGTGTCTAGATTCATTTTATGTGCATATGAATGTCAAATTAAGTACTATTTGTTGAAAAGACTATAATTTCTTCAGTGAGTTGTTTTTGGTTTTTGTCTAAAATCAGTTGACTTCATTTGTGTCTATTTTTGGTCTAAATAGTCTTTTCCATTGATCTGTGTTTCTATTATTTTGCCAGTACAGTGCTATGATTAGATTTCAATCACCTTGAAATAAGTTTTGGAATTAGTAGCATGAATCCTCCAACTTTACGTCAGTATTGTCATTGTTTTTCTTCCCATTCCTTCCCCACTACTTTCCCCCTTCCCACTCCCTGCCTCTTCTTTCTCCCCCTCTCCCATCTCCTTCCTCTTCTGTATTGTGTTGGCTATTCTGGGTCTTTCCTTTTTCCATATAAGAATTGTATTTCCATATAAGAATTATTTTTTAAGTATTTACAAAGAACTTTTGGGGGTTTTGATTAAGTTTGTCTTGAATCTATCTATGATCTAGTTGAGAAAAATGGACATATTAATGAAATCAAATTTTCAAATCCATCAACATAGAATATCCTTCCATTTGATTTTTGTTAGACTTTTGAAGTTTCTGCTTATAGGTCATGTACATATGTTGTTAGAATTACATCTATGTATCTCACTGTTTTTAGTGCTGTTTTAGATGGTATTATGTTTTAAATTTCAAATTCTGTTTATTTGTGGTATATAGAAATGCAACTGATAGCAATTGTCCTGTATCCTGAATCCTTATTTTAGTTGCTTTCCAGTTTTAGGAGGTTGTTTTTGTCAATTTTTCAGAATTTTATACATAGGACAATGATATCTTCTTTGAATATAGATAATTTTATGCCTTTCTTCTCAATCTGTATAAAGGTTACTTCTTTTTTTTAATTATCATTTGCATTAGCTAGGTCTTCTGACACAGTGTTGCATAGGAGTGGTGAGAGGGGACATCCTTCCCTTGTTCCTGATCTTAGGGGAAAAGCATCTAGTTTCTCATTATTAAGTATGATGTTGCAATAGGATTTTGTATGTATTTATCAAGTTGAAGAAGCTCCTCTCTATTGCTAGTTTACTGAGAGTTTCTCAGGAATAATGTTGGATTTTTTAAAAATGATTTTCCTGAAACTATTAATATGATCTTTCGATCTTTCTTCTTTAGACTGGTGATATGATTGATTATATTAATTTTCAAATATTGAACTAGCCTTGCATACCTAGAATAGATTATGCTAGGTTTTAATATGAAATTCTTTTTATACATTTTTAATTTGATTTATTAATATTCTATTGAGAATGTTTTCATTTATGTTCATGAGGGTTACTGGTTTCTAGTTTTCTATTATTAAGTCTTTGTCTGGTTTTGGTATTACACTATGCTAGCCTCATACAATGGGTTAGGAAGTATTGCCTTTGCTTGTATTTTCTGGAAGATCTTGTAGACAATTGGTATAATTTGTTTCCTTAAATGTCGAGTAGAATGAAACTGCTTCAGTCTGGTGCTTTTTTTTTTGGAAAGTTATTAATTAGCGATTTAATTTCCTTAATAGATTTAGGTCTATTCAGATTATTGATTTCTCTTCTGTGAGTTTTAGTAGAAATTTAGTTTTAGTGGGAATTAGTCCATTTTATCTAGATTACCAACCTTGTGGACATAGAATTTTTCATTGTGTTCTTTAATGATCCTTTTAACACACATGCGATTAATACAGTCATCTTCCTTTGTTTCCAATATTGGCAATTTTTCTTTCTTTTTCTCTTGATTAGCCTGGTTAGAGGTTTTTCAGATTTTTTAATCATTTCAGAGAACCAACATTGGGTTTGGTTAATTTTCTCAATTGTTTTTTTGTTTGTTTTATTTCTCTAAATTTTGCTCTTTTATTCTCCTTGATTTAAGTTTAAATTGCTCTTCTTTCTCTAGTTTCCTGAGGTGTGATATTAGATTAATGATTTTATATCTCATTTTCTAAAACATTCATTTAGTGCTATAACATTTCCTGTATGCACTTCTTTTGCTTCATTGCATAAGATTTGGTTAGTTGTGCTTTCATTTAGTTACTATATTTAAAAATTTCTCTTGTGATTTCTTCTTTGAATCATGCTTTATTTAGATTTTATCTGTAAATGTAAATGTATTCTATTTTTCTGCATTTGATTTCTAGCTTAATTCCATCATTTTTGAGAATGTAGTTTGCATACTTTCTGATTTAAAATTTGGTAAGGTGTGTTTTATGATCCAGAAAGTGCTTATCTGAGTGAATATTTTATGTGAACCTCACAAATATTTTTTACTTTTGTTAGTTGGAGTAATCTATAAATTGGATTGATGGTACTGTTTTTGGTCACCTGTATTCTAACTTATTTTATGCCTGCTTGATCTATCAGTTACTGAAAGATGGATGTTGCAGTTTCCAACTCTATTAGTGAATTTTTCTTTTCTTACTTGCATTCCTATTAATTTTTCCTTATGTACTTTGATGTCTATTGTTAGGTACACACACATTAAAAACTGCTGTCTTCTTGGAGAATTCTTTTACCATTATTTAATGCTCTTTTTTATCCTTAACAATATTACTATGTTTTGAAGTCCTTTTTGTCTAAAATTTATATAACTACTTCAGCTATCTTTTGATTAGTGTTAGATGGTATATTTTTCTACTCCCCCTTTACATTGAACTCCACTCTGTCAGTATTTTTGAGTTTTTGTTTATATAGCATATACTTGATTGTTTTTTAAATCTACTTTGAAAATCTCTATCTTTGGGGCACCTGGGTGGCTCAATTGGCTAAGCATCCTACTTCAGCTCAGGTCATGATCTCACGGTTCGTGGGTTCGAGCCCCACGTCGGGCTCTGTGCTGACAGCTCAGAGCCTGGAGCCTGCTTCCGATTCTGTATCTCCCTCTCTCTCTGCCCCTCTCCTGCTCATGTTCTGTGTCTCTCCCACAAAAATAAAATAAACATTAAAAATATTTTTAAAAAATGAAAATCTATCTTTTAATTTGCTTACAAAGATAATTTTTATGTAAATTATTGATATAATTAATATCAACTATGTTTGTAACAGTTTTCTGTACTTGTGCTTTATTTCTTTTCTTCTCCTTCTCCCTTTCTACTTATCTTTTTTTAATATTTTTTAATTAAACAAATGTTTGTTTATTTTTGAGAGAGAAAGAGAGCATGAATGGCACAGGGGCAGAGAGAGTGAGGGAGAGAGAGAATCCCTACCAGGCTCCATGCTATCAGTGAAGAGCCCGATGTGGAGCTCAATCTCAAGAACTGTGAGATCATGACCTGAGCTGATATCAAGAGTTGAGTGCTTAACTGAGTACAGATATTTTACTTCTTTGGTTTGGTTTATTCCTAGGTATCTTATGGTTTTTGGTGCAATTGTAAGTGGAATTGATTCCTTGATTTTCTGCTGCTTCATTTTTGGTGTATAGAAATGTAACAGATTTCTATATATTGATTTTATATCTTGTGACTTTGCTGAATTCATATATCAGTTCTAGCAATTTTTTGTTCGAGTCTTTCAGGTTTTCCACATAGAGTATCATGTCGCCTGTGAAGAGTGAAAGTCTGACTTCTTCTTTGCCAATTTGGATGTATTCATTTCTTTCTATTGTTGGTTGCTGTAGGACTTTCAGTACACTATTGAACAGTGGTGAGAGTGGACATCTTTGTTGTGTTCCTGACCTTAGGGGAAACGCTCCCAGGTTTTCTTCATTGAGGATGATATTAGCTGTGAATCTTTTATATATGGCCTTTATGATGTTGAGGCATGTTCCTTCTATCCTGACTTTCTTGAGGTTTTTTATAAAGAAATGATGCTGTATTTTATCAAATGTTTTTTCTGCATCTATTGACAAGATCGTATGGTTCTTATTCTTTATTTTATTAATGTGGTATATCACATTGATTTGGAAATATTGAACCATGCTGGCAGCCCAGGAATAAATCCCATGTGACTGCGGTAAATAATTCTTTTAATGTATTGTTGGATTCAACTTGCTAGCATCTTGTTGAGAATTCTTTGCATCCAGGTTCATCAGGGATACTGGTCTTTTTAGTGGAGTCTTTGTTTTATTTTGGAATCAAAGGAATGCTGGCCTTATAGAATGAGTTTGGAAATTTATTTGTTTCTATTTTTTGGAAGAGTTTCAGAAGAGTAGGTATTAATTCTTCTTTAAATGTTTGGTACAATTCCCCTGGGAAGCCATCTGGCCGGACTCTTGTTTGTTGGGAGATTTTTGATTACTGATTGAATTTCTTTGCTGGTTATGGGTCTGTTCAAATTTTCTCTCTTCCTGTTTCAGTTTTGGTAGTTTATGTTTCTAAAAATTTAACCATTTCTTCTGGATTGCCCAATTTGCTGGCATATAATTACTCATAATATTCTCATAATTCTTTTTATTTCTGTTGTGATCTCTCCTCTTTCATTCATGATTTTATTTATTTGGGGCCTTTCTATTTTCTTTTTGATAAGTCTGGCTAGGGGTTTATTGATTTTGTTAATTCTTTGAAAGACCAGCTCTTAGTTTTGTTGATATGTTCTACTGGCTTTTTGACTTCAGTATCATTTATTTCTGCTCTCATCTTTATTATTTCCTTTCTTCTGCTGGTTTTGGGCTTCATTTGCTGTTCTTCCCCCAGCTCCTTTAGGTGTAACGTTAGGTTGTGTGTTTGAGACTTTTCCTATTTCTTCAGGTAGGCCTGTATTCCAGTATACTTTTCTCTTAAGACTGCCTTTGCTACATCTGAAACTTTTGGACTGTCGTGTTTTCATTTCATTTGCTTCCATGTATTTTTAAAATTTCTTCTTTAATTTCCTGGTTAACCCATTCATTCTTTAGTAGGATGTTCTTTAACTTCTTAACCTGTACTCGTGGTCTTTCCAAAGTTTTTCTTGTGGTTGACTTCAAGTTTCATAGCATTGTGGTCTGAAAATATGCATGGTGTGATCTCAATCTTTAAGTACATATTGAGGCATGATTTGTGACCTAGTATGTGTTCCCTTTTGGAGAATATTCCATGTGCACTGTGTTAAGTCTGTCTGGTCCAGTGTATCCTTCAAAGCCATGGTTTCCTGGTTTATCGCTGCTTAGATGATCTGTCCATTGCTGTAAGTGAGCTGCTAAAGTTCCCTACTATTATCAATGAGTTTCTTTAAGTTTGTTATTAATTGATTTATATATTTGACTGCACCAAGTTGGGGGCATAGATATTTACAATTGTTAGATCTTGTTGATAGACCTCTTTATTATGATACAATTCCCTTTTTCATCTCTTATTATAGTTTTTGGTTTAAAATTTAGTTTGTCTGATAGAAGTATGGCTACTCTGGTTTTCTTTTGATGTCCATAGCATGAGAGATGATTCTCCATCCCCTTTCAATCTGCAGGTGCCTTAGGTCTGAAATGAGTCTCATGTAGGCATCGTATAGATGGATATATTTTATCCATTCTGATACCCTATGTCTTTTGATTGGCTCATTTAATCCATTTACATTCAGAGTAACTTTGATAGATATGACTTTAGTGCCATCGTATTACCTGTGATGTTGCTATTCCTATAGATTATCTCTCTTCATTTCTAGTCTTTGTTGCTTTTTGTCTTTCTTTCCTGCTCAAAGAATCCCCTTTAATACTTCGGGCAGAGCTAGTTTATTGTTTACAAATCCCCCCCCACCCTTGTCTAGGAAACTCTTTATCTCCCCTTCTATTCTGAATGACAGACTTGCTAGATAAGGTATTCTTGGCTGCATATTTTTCCCCATTAGTATGTTAAATATATCATGCCACTCCCTCTGGCCTGCCTAGTTTCTATGGACAGGTCTGCAGCTAACCTTATGTGTCTACCTTTGTAGGTTAAGAACATTGAAGCAGTCCATGGCTGCTTTCAGAATTCTCTTTATCTTTGTATTTTGCCAGTTTCACTATGCATGAAAGTTATCACTTTTCATGATATGTCATGGTGTTGACCTGTTTTTGTTGATTTTGAGGGGAATTTTCTGTGCCTCTTGGACTTGAATGGCTGTTTCCTTCCCCAGATTAGGAAAGTTCTCAGCTTAATTTGTTCAAATAAACCTTTTGCCCCTTTTTCTCGCTCTTCTTCTGGGACTCCTACAATATGGATATTATTGTGCTTTTTTGAATTGCTGAGTTCCTTAAGTCTATATTCATGACCTAACAGTTTTCAGCTTCATTAATTTCTATAATTTTATCTTCTACATCACCTATTCATTCCTCTGCTACTTCCATTCTCATTGTGATTACATCTAATCAGTTTTGCATCTCAGTTATAGCATGTTTTATTTTAGCCTTACTAGTTTTTAGGTCTTTTATCTCCACAGCAAAGGTTTCTCTGATGTCTTCTATGCTTTTCTTTCTTTCTTTCTTTTTTTAATATTAAAAAAATTATTTTAACATTTATTTATTTTTGAGAGACAGAGAAAGGCAGAACACGAGCAGGGGAGGGACAGAGAGAGAGAGAGAGACAAAGAATCTGAAGCAGGCTCCAGGCTCTGAGCTGTCAGCATAGAGCCCAACGTGGGGCTCAAACTCACGAACCATGAGATCATGACTTGAACTGAAGTCAGACGCTTAACCAACTGAGCCACCCAGGCACCCCTTCTATGCTTTTTTTTTAAACTCAGCGAGTATTTTTATGACTGTTCTAAATTACTGTTTATATATATTGCTTTTATCTGCTTTCAGCAAATCCCTGGCTGTGGTTTCTTTTTGATCTTTCTTTTGGGGAGAATTCCTCTGTCTTGTCATTTGGCCTAGGTTTCTGTCTTTTGCATGATATGAAAGCTTGTTATGTTTCCTGCTACTGAGAGTAATGTTTTATTTATAAGGGATCATACACTGTCCAGGGTCTGGTGCTTCAGGAAGTGTTTCTGGTTTACGCTTTGTACACTCTCCTGTTGATTTGCCTGTACTTTCCCCAATGTCAGTCCTCTGTAGAGTTTCTCCTTGCTTGGAGTGGAGAGTATTTGGACCTTTAACTAGGTATGCTTTGATTTTTTTTTTTTGTGTTAAAATAAGCCTGATTTTTAAAGAAACAAAAATGCCTGATCTCCCCTTCCCCCCAAAAAAAGAAAAAAGAAAAGGAAGAGGAATTAAAAAGCAAACAAAAAACTATAAGCCTGTTTCCAAAGAAAAAGAAAGCAAGAAAAAAAAAAGAAGCCTGAGCCAGAAAATGAGAAAAGAAAATGAAAAAACAAACACGTGAACAAAAACTATAAGCTTAGTTTTACTTCCCCCACCTTGCCCCCCTCGCCCCCCAAAAAGAAAGCCTTGTTCTATTTCCACCAGAACTGAAGCTGATGCTTTGGACCACTCTGTGATCAGTAGACTTGTGTGCAGGGTGCCTGTGTTGGTCCTCTAGGGGAGAGGCTCGCTGTACTGGCTCACAGGCCTGCCCTAGTAAAGATGCCCTTGCCAGGCACAGGGGGGTGAGGTTTGCTATAAGGGGCTTCAGCCTTTACTGGGGGCATTGCACTGGCTGTGCTGGTGGGTGGAGGGTGGGAGTTGGAGTAGGGTTCGGAAGATGCATCACCCTGCTCTCTTGTCCCTGGGGAGGGTAGCTTGCACCAGCTGCTACTTCTGGAGTCCTCACAAAATAGCAAATGATCACCCATCTTGTGTCCCAGGCTTCTGTCAGATCTTTTTCCTTAACCCTTCTGTGCCAGGGCCATTGGCATGCCTGGCACCACAGCTCTCCTGTCATTTATCTGTGGTGCTGCAGCTGGGATTGAAAACTCCAAATCTTAAAGGACCTGGCAAGGCTCAGACACCCTCCCCTCCTCTCATGGTTAGCCTTGTAGTGCTGCACCTGGTGCTGTGCTTTCCCAGAGGATCAGTCACACAGCCATGTAGGTGCCTGGAGCTTTTGTTGAAGCACGGTGGGGAGGTGGGGGAAGCTGCTGTGTCTGGTTACCTGCCCTCTGCATATGCTTCTGTCTCCTGCTGTTGAACTGCTACTCAAAGGCGCCAGCTGAGTCATTTGTCCTTAGAGAGGCAATATACCCTATTTCAAATGCACTCCAGGAAGCAGAAAGTGCTCTCCCACTGCAAACCAGGGGATCTCCACACCAGGCTGTCTGCTGTCTGCTCCTGGGCCTTTGCCCTACTTCTCCCCAGGAGCACAGCTGCCCACCCAATTGACTCCGGCAAATGATGTGAACTTTCAAAACCTCCAAATTTGGGCTCCACTGTTTGCAATAACTAGCAATAGTCAGTACCTACGTCCCTGATTCCCCAGTCAGTGGTTTTAGGAGAGTGTTTTTCTTGTGCAAACCCTATGTGCTACTCTGTTTCCCCCTCTCCTTTTCTACTCTGCAAAAAGGGCTCCTTTCCTTCTGCAGCCCTGTGATTTTTTCTCTCCCGCAGATCCTATCTCTGCACTTGCCACCTCAAGATATGCAGATTGTTCTCTTAATCCTCTGATTAGTTTCCTAGGTGTTCAAAATTATTTAATGTTGATATAGGTGTGTTTGAGGGATCAGGCAAGCCTAGGATCCCCCTACTACTCTGCCATCCTAACCCCTCCCCTTTATGATTTTCTTAATATTTTCTCTCGTTTACTTCATTGCAAGAGTATAACATAAAAAATATGTGTTAGTTGGCTATTTATCTTATTGGTAAGACTTCCAGTCAACAATAGGTTATTAGTTGTTAAGTTTGGGGGAAGCCAAAAGTTATACATGGTTTTTTAACTGCATGGAAGGATCAGCATCCCTATCTCTTTCATTTTTTAAGGACCAACTGTATACCAATTTTACCTCAAAAAAAGTTAAAATGAATAAGTGGGACTGTATTAAACTAAAAGGCATCTGGACAGCAAAAAAAGCAGTCAATAAATTGAAAAGGCAACCTAGAAAATGGGAGAAAATATTCACAAACCATGTATCTGAGAAGGGACTAATATCCAAAATATATACAATATGCATACAACTCAATTGCAACACAAAAAATCCAATTAAAAACGGAGAAAAAATCTGGTACACATTTTTCCAAAGAACACATACAAATGGGCAACAGATAAAATGAAAAGATGCTCAATATTGCTGATCATCAGGGAAATGCAGATCAAAACCATAACATCACCTCACACCTGTTGGGATGGCTTTTATCAAAAGGACAAGAGATAACAAATGTTCTAATGTGTGGAGAAAAGGGAACTCTTATACACCATTGATGGGAAAGTAAATCGGTACAGACATTATTGAAAACATTATGGAGATTCCTAAAAAAATTTAAAAATTAAACTGCCAATTTGATCCCAGCAATCCCACTCCTGGATATATATCTGAAGTGAAATCAGAGATATTTACACACCCATGTTTATTGTGACATTATTCACACTAGCCAGATGCAGAAATAACCTAGGTTTTTTAATGGATACAAGGATAAAGAAGATATACGTGTGTGTGTGTGTATATATATATATATATATCACATGTTCATATATATCACATGTTCATATATATCACATGTTCATATATATCACATGTTCATATATATATATATATATCACATATCTCTAGTGTCCTTGATATTTTGTCTCTCTTGTTTTTTGGTTTCCCTAAAAACTCCTTCTTATATAAAGATTTTTGGGTTGTAGTTTGTCCTGAGACTTTGATTCTCCCCTAAGTCCATTAAAAGTAATTGGTTTTCAGTTGGTTAGGCCTTTTCTTTTCTTTTTTTTTAATCATTCAGGTTTGAGAATTTAAAAATTTATTCTAGATACTAATCCTTTGTCAGATATGTGGTTTGTAAATATTTTCTCCAAGTTTATAGTTTGTATTTTCATTTTCTTAACATAATTGTTCATAGAGAAGATGTTTTAAATTTTGAGGAAGCCTAATTTATTCTTTCATTATGGATTATACTTTTTCATCAAATATAAGAACTCATTGCTTAGTCCCAGATCCCCAAGATTTTCTCCTATTTTTTTGGTAAATTTTTATATTTTATATGTAAATGTGTGATTTGTATTAATTTTTATATAATTTAAAGTTCTGGTAGAGATTTATTTTTGTCTTAATAGATATCCAATTCTCTAGTATCTTTTGTTGACCTCATTGAATTACCTTGTATATTTGTCAAAAGTCAGTTGGACATATTAAGTGGGTTTACTTTTCTGTGTTCTCTGTTCTGTTTCATTGATCTGTATGTCTGTCTTTCTGCCAATGCCACACAGTCTTGATTATTGTGGCTATGTATTATGTTTTGAAATGGGGTTGGCTGATTCCTACTATTTACTATTTTTCACAATTGCTTTAGCTATTCTAGTGCCTTTTCCTTTCCATATAAATTTTAGAATAAGCATGTCTATAAAACCACAAAAATATCTTGGCCTGAGTTTTATAAATATGTGAATCAACATCTTTACTATGTTGATTATTAAAACACATGAACACAGTATGTTTACTTAGATCTTTGATTTCTTTCATCTGGGTTGTGTAGTTTTTAGCATAGAAAGAAGTTGTATGATTTTTTAATATTTACACCTCAGTGTAGCATATCTTGAATGCCTTTAAATAATACTGCATTTAAAATTTTACCTTCCACATGTTCATTGCTATTATATAGAAGCACAATTGAGTTATGTATGCTGCAATGTTGGTGAACTCACTAATTAGTTCTAAGAATTTCTTTGTAGATTCCTTGGGATTTTCTCTGTAGACAATCATATTGCCTGAAAATAGAAACATTTTATTCCTTCCTTTCTGATCTACATGCTATTATTTGCATTTCTTGCTTTCTTGCACAGGATAGAATTTCCAATACTATGTTGAAGAAGAGTTATGATAACAGGCATCCTTGCCTAGTTCTTGATTTTTAGGGGAGAGACATTTAGTCTTTCATCATTAAGTGTAAAATTAATTATAGGATTTTGGTAGCTGCTCTTTATTAAATTGAGCAAATACATTCTAATGCCATTTTTGATCATTTTTATCATGAGTGAATATAGAATTTCGTCAAATCCTATTTCTAAATCAATTGATATGATAATATTGCTCTTCTGTTTTAGCCTATTAATGTGGTGAGTTACATTGATGTACTTGAGCTAGCCTTTCATTCCTGGAATAAGCTCCTCTTGGCCTTTTTTATATACTGTTCAATTCTCTGTTAATCTTTTGTTAAGGACTTTATGTCTGTATTCATGAGGAGTATCAATGTGTAGCGTATTCCCCTGTCCCCACAAGCTTTATTGTTAATTGACAAATTAAAATTTACATATTTAAAGTATACAATTAGCTATTCTTTTTTATAAGTTTTTATTTAAATTCCAGTTAACATACAGTGTTTTATTAGTTTCAGGTCTACAGTACAGTGATTCAACTCTTCCATACAACATCTGTGCTCATCACAAGTACACTCCTTAGTCCCCATCACCAATTTAACCCACCCTTCCACCCATATCCCCTCTGGTACCATCAGTTTGTTCTCTATAGTTCAGAGTCTGTTTTTTGGTTTGCTTTTCCCTCTCTTTTTTTCCCATTGCTCACTTTTTTTCATTTCTTAAATTCTACATATGAGTGAAATCAGTTGTATTTTTCCTTTTCTGCCTGACTTGTTTCACTTAACATAATACTCTCTAGCTTCATTCATGTTGTTGGAATGCAAGATTTCATTCTTTTTTATGGATTTCTGAACATTGATTTTGTATCCTGTGACTTTACTGAATTCATGTATCAGTTCTAGCAGTTTTTTTGGTGGAGTTTTTTGGGTTTTCTACGTAGAGTATCGTGTCATCTTCAAATGGCGAAAGTTTTAGTTTCCAATTTGGATGCCTTTTATTTCTTTTGCTAGCTGATTGCTGTGGCTAGGACTTCGCGTATTATGTTAAATAACAGTGGTGAAAATGGACATCTCTTTCTTTTTCCTGACTGTAGAGGAAAATCTGTCAGTTTTTTCTCCATTTAGGATGATATTAACTGTGGGTTTTTCATAGATAGCCTTTATTGTGTTGAGGAATTTTCCCTCTAAACCCACTTTGTTGAGGGTTTTTATCATGAGTGGATGTTTGCTTTTTCTTCATCTATTGAAATGCTTATGTGGTTCTTATTCTTTCTTTTATTAATATGGTGTATCTCGTTGAATGATTTGCAAATATTGAAACACCCTGGCAACCCAGGAATAAATACCACTTGATTGTGGTGAATGAACCTTTTAATATACTCTTGGATTCAGTTTGCTAGTATTTTATTGTGAATTTTTGCATCCATGCTCATCAGGGATATTGGCCTGTAGTTCTTTTTTTTTTTAATGGAGTCTGGTCTTGGTATCAGGGTAATGCTAATCTCATAGAATGAATTTGGAAGTATCCCTCTTGTGTTTCCTGGAGGAGATTTTTAGTTATTCTTTAAATGTTTGATAGAATTCACTAGTGAATATATCTGAGGCTGAGGGTTCCCTTTCTGGAAATTAAAAAAATATATTAATTATACATATTATATATAATTAATATTATATATTATATATATTTTCTTAATAGTTATAGGACTATTTAATTTATTTCAGATTTGGGGAATTGTGTCAATTTGTGCTTCCTGATGAATTGGTCCATTCTACCTACACTGTTGGATATACTTGTACAGAGTTGTTATTTATCTGTACTGATATTCCTTGTTTCATTCTTAATATTGGTAAATTGTCTTTTATCTCTTTTTTTCCCTTGTCAATCTTGCTAGAAAATTTTAAAGTTTATTGAAATTTTCAAGGAAACTGCTTTTTGTTACACCAATTATCACCATTGCTTCTCTGTTTTCAATTTCATTGATTTCTGCCTTTATTATTTTCTTTTTTCTACTTGGTGTAGGTTTATCTTACTCTTATTTTTCTAAGTTCTTGAGGTGGAAGCTTAGGTTTTGACCTGAAACTTTTTCTTTTTCCTGATGTGAGTATTTTGTACTGTAAATTTCTGGTGGGCATTGATTTAACTGTGTTTCACCAGTTTCGATTTCATGTATTTACAGCATCAATCAGTTCAATGTATTTTTTTCCAAGAGCTTAACATACATCTCTTTTATTGAAGTATTATTAACATACAGTAGTATATTAGTTTCAGGTGTACAATATAATGATTCAACAATTCTATACATGTTTTGTTTGTCCATTTGTTTTGTTTCTTAAAGTATACATATGAGTGACATTGTATTTGTCTTTCTTTGACTTATTTTACTTAGCATTATATCCTCTAGGTCTATCCTTGTTGTTGCAAATGACAAGATCTTGTTCTTTTTATGGCTGTGTAATATTCCATTGTGTGTGTGTGTGTGTATGTGTGTGTCACGTGCACACACATACACACACACACCATATCTGTATCCCTTCATCTATGGATGGACACTTGGGTTGCTTCCTTATGTTGGTTCTTGTAAATAATGCTGCAATAAACATAGGGGCTCACATATGTTTTTGAATTAGTATTTTTGTTTTCTTTGTGTAAATACCTACTAGTGGAATTACTGGATCATATGATAATTCTATTTTTAATTTTTTGAGGAATATCCACACTCTTTCCCACAGTAGCTATACCAACTTGCATTCCCATCAGTATACATGAAGGTTCCTTTTTCTCCACATCTGTGTCAACACTTATTATTTCTTGTGTTTTTTTTAATATCCTTGTGATGACTTCTTGGACTCATAGAATAGAAGTGTGTTACTTAGTTACAAGTGTTAGGAGATTTTTTTCTCTTACTTTTTTTGATTTCAAATGTGATTCCTTTGTGTTTAGAGAACACATTCTATATGACTTGATTATTTTAAATTTGTTGAAGTTTACTTTTTAGCCCAAAATGTGGTATATCTTAGTATATGTTTTGTGGTGACAAGAATATTTTGCTGTTGTTTGGCAGATTATTCTATAAATGTTGATTAGTTCCTGTTGACTGATGGTTGATTGTGTTGAATTCTATACCCTTGCTGATTTGCTGGGGACCAGTGTTGAAATGTACTAGGATCATGGATTCTCTTTTTCTCTTCTCTGTTTTTGCTTCACATAATTTGCAGTTTGTTGTTTGGTCATGCACATTTAGGATTGCTATGTCTTCTTTGTGAATTGATCTTTTTATCTTTACATAATGTCCCTCTCTGTCTCTGGTCATTTTCTGTTCTCCAAAGTTGTTTTTTTTAATCAGATATTAGTACACCTATTCCTGCTTTCTTTTGATTAATGTTTATATGATACATCTTTGTCCTTCCTGTTACTTTCAGCCCACCATACCAATGTATTCAAAGTGAGTTTCTTGTTCACAGCATATAGTTGGGCAGTTTTTAAATTCACTCTGCCAATTTTAATTGCTATTTACAATTTATGTAATTATTAGTGCT
>CM053573.1:62688369-62713311 GCA_028646485.1 Cryptoprocta ferox
AATCAGATATTAGTACACCTATTCCTGCTTTCTTTTGATTAATGTTTATATGATACATCTTTGTCCTTCCTGTTACTTTCAGCCCACCATACCAATGTATTCAAAGTGAGTTTCTTGTTCACAGCATATAGTTGGGCAGTTTTTAAATTCACTCTGCCAATTTTAATTGCTATTTACAATTTATGTAATTATTAGTGCTTAAGTTCTTTATTTTTTGTTGTCTGCTTATTTTATTTTTCATTCAAATGTTTTTTCTTGCCTTCCTGTGTTTTAATAGAACATTATTTTAGAGTTCCAATTTGATTTATAATTTTTAGTGTATCTCTTCTATCACTTCACCTTTTTAATGGTTTCTGTAGACATTTCATTATGTATAAACAACTTATCAAAATCTACTGCTATTGCATTTTCTCAGTTTGAATGAAGTATAGACATTTCTTTATTTTCCTTTACTTCCCTCATTTTAAATAAATTTTCCTCTCTCTGTATTTAAAAACCACATCAGACTGTATTATAATTTTTGCTTCAGCTATGAAACATAATTTAGGGTACTTAAGGAAAGGAGGAAAATATATTGTATTTAACTGTATTTTTACTCTCCCTGTAGTTTTTTATTTACACTAGACATTCAAAAATGTCTTTGATCTTCTTTCCATTTAGTGAACTCCTTTTAACCATTCTTTTACAGTTTGTCTTTTAGTGACAAACTCTTAGTCTTCCTTTACCTAATAATGTCATGGTTTCTCCCTTATTTTTGAGGGATATTTTGGGGGAACATAGAATTCTTTGTTGATAGTTTTTTTCCTAAGCACTTGAATAGTGTTCTACTTCCTTTTGGCCTCTGGTTTTCTGGTGAGGAATCTGCCATCAGTGGAATACTTTCCCCTATAATTATGGTTTTATTTCTATTATGCTGCTTTTAAGATATTTTCTTTCTTATTTTTTAGATAGTTGACTATGATCTTTCTTAATTTTATTTATTTGGGTTTATCCTGTTTAGTTTTTCTCAGCCTCTTGAGTCTTTTGGTTTGTTTTTTTGCCAAATTTAGAAGTTTTAGACATTCTTTAACTACTTTCTTCAGTCCCATTTTCTGTTCCTTTCTTTCTGGGGCCCTGATAACATGTATGTTAGAGCTTTTATTTTTATCTCACAAGTTTCTGAATCTCTGACATTTTTTAAAAAACATCTATTTTCTGTTTATTGTTCAGATTGGATAATTTTTATTGTTTTATCTTTGAGTTCACTGAGTCTTTTTTCTGTACCCTCCATTCTGCTTTTGAGCTTATCGATAAGTTTTAAAATTTTCTTTGTTCTATTTTTCAGTAGTAAAATTTGCATTTGGTTTTTATCTCCTGTTTCTTTGCTGAGACTTTTCATACATTTCATTTCATTTCATTTATAACTTTATTGTTGCATTTTTATGATAGCTTATTTTAAATATTATCAGTTATTTCTAACATCTGTATCATCTTGGTGTTGGTATCAATGGCCTTTTTTCATTAAAACTGAGATTTTCCTATTTCTTGGTATGATGAAGGAGGTTTTATTAAAACTGGTTATTTTGGATATTATGTTATGAAATTATAGATCTTTTTTGAACCTTCTTTTTGGGGTACCTTGTTTTAACATTGCTCTGGCAGTGGAGGACAGATGTCATCTTGTTACTAACAGGTGGGAATAGAAGTTCAGACTTCCTTGTTGGCCTTTACTATCTTCTAAGATAGGGAGAGGCACTTTGTAACTGCTGGATAGGGTATAATTATCGCTCCTTATTTTACTTCTACTTTTATCGTCCTGACCAGGATACCAGTGCCTCCTTCCTGCTCTCCACATGGCCTCCACTATCTCAGTTCTCTCATTCAGAAGTTGAAATATTCTATGAATTTATTTGTTATTTTTTTAAGTTTATTCATTTATCTTGAGAGAGAGCGCACACATGTATGAGCAGGGGAGGGGCAGAGAGAACCCTAAGCAGCCTCCGCACTGTCAGTGCAGAGCACCATGCAGGGCTTGAACCCGCGAACCGTGAGATCATGACCTTAGCTGAAATCAAGAGTTGGGTGCTTAACCAACCAAACCATCCAGGTGCCCCCAAATATGCTGTGAATTTATTTATTTATTTATTTATTTATTTATATGCTGTGAATTTAAATGAAAGTAGAAAATGTTATTTCTTTTGCTGTAGGAGAATGAAAATAAGCTTCTCAGACTTGCCAGAAATCATGATGTTATTCCTTATGGAACTGCAAAGATTTGGCTTATTTTAAAAATTTGACTTATTTTTGATAGTTTTCCAAATAATTACAGGCAACAAAATTTAGTGAGTTTTTTTACTATCTGGTTAGTTAATTAAGACTTTTAATTGAAATTTAACTAAAGTTTCAGTTTTCAATTTAATTTTATCTCTTGTGTTATAATTCTAGCTGGCTACAGGTTATCCAATATTATCAGAATCTTTTTCTTAGAGAATTTTTAATTCTTTAATTTTTATTTTATATGATTTGAGTTTTTCCACTAAAATTCCTAAGTATCAGTCTTTGAATCAAGATACTGAAGGAGTCTTAGGGGTAGCTCTCTGTTTCTTTCCCTGCCTGTTGTTGTGGTTCTTATTATCACCATTGTTAGCTATTTTGGGGGAACTACACAGCTACATGGCTCTATTCCTACTACTAACTTAGTAATTTAAGTTCTTATCCTAAAACTTGAAGTGTAAAATAACAGCATTCATTCAATCACAGAAGAATATTTCATAAATACTGTTCGTAGCTTTCTGTATTAGAATCACCTAGAGCAGTAGTAACTAAACTTCAAGTGTACATGACCAAGCTGGGGGTTCCTCATAAAATGCAGTTTCTGATTCTGAGGTAGGGCCTGAGATTCTGAATTTCTACTAAGTTTCCAGATGATGTTCATGCTGGTTTATAGACTTCATTTTAAATATCAAATACTGAGGTTACTTGTTAAAGTATCAGTCACATGTTCCATCCCAAGTCCATGGAGTTATAATTTGTGTACCTTGAATATGAAAACATGCATAATATGAGATATTTATTTATACTAAAGATTCAAAATTATTGCTATAATTTAGTAGTTCTTAACTATGGTTGTGCATCAAAACTGCCCAGAAAGAGTTTTAAAACAATATTGCTAGATTTACTTCAGAACTGCTGAACTTTCCTCTCTGGCATTTGTATTTTCAATATGCAGAATATACACCTGATTCTGAGTATAATCAGGTTGTAAAGCATAATTATAAATATTGTAGAAGGGACTGCATCCAGGGTTATCATGGCTGGTAGTAGAGGTTTTACCTAGAACCTGGATGAAAAATAAGACTAAAATTGAACTGTGTTAGAATTTAGGGGAAAAAAGTTTCAAACTTGAAATCTTCCATTCAGTTTCATACAGCAAAGTCTCTATAATTTTAAGCCATTAACTTTTTAAAAATATTTTTTGGCTTGTGTTGACAGTGTTACTCAAATTAAGATCTATAGGCATAGTCTTGGAGTTATGAATTTTCCACAGTAATTTCAGATTGTAATTTTTTTTTATAAATACATTAATGGAATGATACTGAGTGATTTGAACAATTTTATGCAAAAATACTGTCATACAGTTCCAATATATGAAATTAAATTTGTACTTATGGTTGTGTTGGCACCAAGTAGTGTTATTTTAATTGTATGGATTAATAAAATAATAGAAGTAGACTACGCACATGTATTATGTATTTATGAAAAATGATTATAAAACTTTATAATGTTGTACTATGGAATAGAGTTAAAAACTGTTCAAGTATAGACAAGTAGTAGAAGAAAAACATGGAATAAATATAAACTAAATTCAAAAGAACCTGTGTAGTCAGAAACATATCCATATAGTGAGGTTAAATATTTCTTTTAAAAAAATCCATCTGTCACATAAACTAATGTCATTAATTTGAAATCTAGATGCCATTTTCTCCACATCCTCACCAGCATCTATTGTTCCCTGAGTTGTTCGTTTTAGCCACTCTGACCAATGTGAGGTGGTATCTCAGTGTGGTTTTGATTTGTATTTCCCTGTTGATGAGTGACGTTGAGCATCTTTTTATCTGTCTGTTGGACATCTGGATGTCTTCTTTGGAAAAGTGTCTATTCATGTCTTCTGCCAGTGCTTTTTATAAAGAATTATTTGGTGAAATTTGAATTAATGGGTAAGTGGATGGAAGGCTAACAATGTCTTAGATGATTTATTATAGAGAATGATAGTAAATATGGATATAGGAAAAATATTATTTTTCCAGGGTTCCTACATAACTTAAAATCTTTCATCTTGCAGGTAATGGTGGTGGAAATACATTACAAATGAAAGTGTAACTATTAAATGCAGTAAATTAAATTCAATAAGGTATTGATTAGTCACTTATTAGTGTTACCAAATATACAGCATAAGTGTAATCATGTCCTCTCCCTCACCCATGTCAAGCGTCTTAAGTAAATCACATTACTCTTTTTTTTTGGGTTCAAATAAAGTCTGGGACTCTTTTTTAAAAATTAGTTGTTTAACCACTACCCATCAGCTGAACATGGTACATAAGATGAAACCCTTCTGTCATTAAAGGGCTAGTTTCTTGTCAATAAAAATTAGGGAAAAAGTAATATTGGTTCCATGAATAGTTCTAATCATGTTTGGGTCTTTTTCATGTATTCCATTGTTCTTGTACTGTAAAGTTTCTCTATACTGGAATTCTGCCTCTTGCTTCAGCCCTCATTAGTGAAACCTGGCACTTTTTAGATTTTTCTTCTTAACCTTGGAAAAAACTATGTCATTTTGAAGTTTGTTCTTTATCTACCAGAACTCCTAAATTTTGTCTACTTTTATGAAATTAGTGTTTTTTCTACTCTGTGATTCAGAAACGGTGATCTTAAATCCTCTTTAAAATGAGTTTCCTTTTTCCACTTACATTGAATTGAAAATAGACCCTTCATTGCCTAGAAACATGACCTTCATATTATTTCCTGTGGAACATTATTAAATATCCCTTAGCGACAGCACTTCTAGACTTTAGGTTTTAATCAGAATTGTCCAATATCATATAGGTTACACTTCAATTAGATTGCCAGTTAACTGTGAGTACATATATGATAGTAGAATTTCTAGTTTTTTGGATATAATGTACAGGGTGCTTTTAGCAGAATTCTTTTGAATACAGTTTGATTTAGAGAGGTAGGTTGTGAATACTTAAATGAACTAGACTGAGAATATAAATTCAATACACTGGATGTTTACTCTTATATAAAAAGAAATGACATAGAATTTTGGGGGGAATTTACCATTCATATTCCTTTTTTTTTTTTTTTTTCATATTGGTCTGTCTTCCTGGCCTCAGAATTCTATCCTGCTCTTCTAACAATTTACTGGCTTTTTTGTGAGTGAATTCTAGGAAATATTATGATTCAGTAACGAGTTCTGGCAGTGGATAACTGTGAACTTACTGCCCGTGTCATTTTAAGAGTGATTAAGGAGCATGAGTAGGCAAAACTAGAAAGAATGATACACTGTCAATAGAAGACTCAGGTAAATTCCCATATTTCATTTATAGGAGTCATGGTTGCATTGACTATAGAACAGGTTCTCAGAATTGGTCAGAAAGCCCATTGTGAAGATAAAGGCAGAACAACAACAACAAAAAAACCCATGGAATAGTATAGTAGATCTCTGACCTTCTTATAAGTTTTCTTTATACTACTTAGTTTCCAAGCATGTGAATAAACAGTAAATAATATATGATCTTACACAGACAAAGCTATAAATTCTCTGATAGCTGAAATTTGTTTCCCATGTACTTAATTTCTATTTGAAGTGAATATTACTGAAGAAAAGCAAGTATAGAAATATGTTAATTTGCAGTCAGATAGGAATGTATTTGAATCCATTTTGCCACTTACTAAGTGTCAGTCATCTGCAAGTAAAAATAGAAATTCGTGGCCTCAGTTTTCTCTTTGTAAAATAGAAATATTTATCTGTCTTGGAGTTCTCTTTTCAGAATTAGAAATAATATATGTTAATGCCCATGGTAGACACTTATTTAATGGTGGTTATTACTATCATTATTATTTTTAATGATGTACTCTTGTTGTATATCCTGTATCATCTAATAACTAACTGCTACTTGAGTGTATAGTAAATTTTATTGTTTATATAGCTATCACTACCTAATAAAGTATAAGGAAAATATAATGCTGACCAAACATAAAATTTAGATATTTTAATTGTAATTTTCTTTCTTTCAGAATTACTTACTGTCATCTACCTTTCCAGAGTAAATGGCTCTATGTTGGAACAGAAAGAGGAAATACACATATTGTAAATATTGAATCTTTCATTCTTTCTGGATATGTTATCATGTGGAACAAGGCAATTGAGCTGTAAGTTTGAACTTGAATATCACTTTATTTGGCTTAAATATTTCTTATGGGTATGTAAAATATATGTCAAATTACAGAGTTATTTGAAACATTTATAGCTAACTTATGATTAATTTATATGAAGTTTAGCAAAAATAATTTGAAACTGTAAAGACTTTTAAAAATAGATATCATAGTGTTAACATATTCTAATTTTAGACTTTCTGAATACTTAAGAGTTTCTAAATAATTAAGTGTTATATATATAAATTTAATGATAATATACTAAAACTCAATTCTAAAAGTTATACAGAAAATCACTTTTTTATTGTCATTCTTAATATAGCTGCTTCCAGTGGGAATGGCAAGTGGATTGTGACCAAATTTCATTTTATGTAAAAATAATCATAATCAGTTCACATATTTTTTTATTGGTGATGGCTTATTCTTCACTTGCCTAACTAACATATTGTTCAGAGTTCTAATGAGAATCAATTTATCAATATTTTTCATGTTTTGACATATACATCTATTTGGATATGTGTTTAGTGGTAATTACTATTTTGACTTGGGCACTGATATTTAAGTTTATGCACACATAAAAATGTGAAATTCCCCAAATGTGAAACTTTATGGAATTCCAAGCTATCTTTTTGTAGTACATACATAGACAATTCTCCTGGTCACTGTGTTAATCAGAAAAACAAATTTTCTTTAATAAATGTTGATATCTGTGCATATTAGGTTCTTAATAAGATATGTTTAATTTGAGGCTGGCTCATTCTCTCTCATATAGATATATTCTAAGTTACATAATTAATTCTCCAAAACTCTGATTAAAACAGTCTATTTTCATGAAGCTTGAGCCTGGTCTTTATAATAAATCTAAATCTACCATTCCATATTTTAAATGTTTCAATGTGCCTGTATATTACATGATAGGAAAGGTTGTTACTAATTATGATCTTGTTATAATATTCCTTTTGTTTTATGTCCTAATGAGTCTTTTACCAATGGGAATTCTCCCTCTCTGATTAGATTAAGAGCTGCTCCAGGGCAGAATCTTTGTTCACTGCTTTGTTTTTCTTCATACGTGGCTTATTTTGGTGCTTTTCACAGAGTGGCTACTAAGTGACTGATGACACTATTGAAGAGTTAGTATTATAGTAACACTCTACTATCGACTTACTGCTTTCATTTATAACTAAATTGGCATGAGCTATGTTACTCATATGTATTTTGATGTTCTATATGTGTATTTCAAAAAACATTTATCCTATAGTCAACTATGTGTTCCAAAAATTATTTACTTTTTTAGCTATTTGGGAAAGATTTTCCCACTATAATCTTATGTCTATAAAAGTGGTAAGTTGGGCTTCACTTAATGTTTGCGCTCATAATATTGTTTTAGGATAATGATAAAAACAAACTTGAGAGATTGAATTATAAACTTTTATACAAATTTAATATTAGTACAAGTAGTAATAGATATATCATTTGTGTTCAGTTGAATGCTGCTCATTAAGTTTTTTATCCAAATATATCAAATATTTCACCACTTTTACTATTTTGTTTCCATAGTCACATATTTACCAAATACTTTTCGTAGTTTATTAGTGACTTCTACTTTACTTATATATATTTATATAGTCTAACCTTTATGATTTCAGGACTAATGATAAATTTAAGAACTATAAAGAGGGTAAAATTATAAGGAACTAAAGTAAAATAAGGCACTTTTATTTTTCATAGTATGATCTTAGACATGTGATACAGCATCAAATAGAATCTACCATTTATATAAATCTCATCTTTTATAGAGTTGTACATGCCTCTGAAAATGTCCTGAAATATCCTCAAGAAATTATTAGTAAACAACATTACCTGTTGAATGTTTCTTGGTTTACATAGACCAAATTTCCAAAAGTGTGTTCCATGGAATTATAGATCCATTGTAATATATGTAATTTTAAATGGCAACTTCCAGTCTCCTAGAACAGTCTTTTAACTGCTCTCTACCTCTTCAGATACATTAGAAAATGTATGTCACTTCCTGTTAATATGTGTCAAGTATAAGGGACAATAATAAAATATATATTTAAAAGAGCCATTTCAGTGATAGAATTTTAGACACAAGTTTTAATAGTACATTTTCTAAGTACAGCAAATGCGGAACTTTCTTTAAGAGATATGTGAAATGATTTCTATGTAAGTTCTTACTTGAAATACTTTTTATTCAATGTTATCTTTTAGTTTTTTTCTTTATTTAGTGAAGTCTCTTAATTGTAATTATAGTCAATTCCCATAATTATAAATGTGTTCCCAAAATGTATGTATTAATTATTTGGAAACTGGAACACATTTTCCATAGAAACAGTGATGTTTGTTGACGACCTCATAAAATAGTAGCATAGAACTAAACTGACATTAAAAAAAAAATTTCTATGGGAAAATGTATTCCAGGTTAGAGCACAAAAATAAATATTTCTGTGGAGCAGGCCTAGGTTTTTAAAAACTATAATCTATGTTTTTCTACATATGATTAAAATTTGAGCATGAAATTCAGAATTAAATCATAAGTGTAAGGCTTGTGTTTAACAGTCACTCAAACATGTTTATTGTGCACTATGATATGCTAGGTACTGGAAACAACTATGAACTGGGAAGACATAGTTACTGTCCTCTTGGGGCTTTCAGTCTAATAAAGGTGAGATTAATTAAAAAGGCAATTCCAATATATTGGAAATAAAATGTGGCAATTCTATAAGAAGGACACCTAACATGGGGTCTTAGAGAAGTATCTGTGAATGAAGTTACATCTATGTTGGTATGTGACAGGATGAGAATTTTACCAGAGTGAAGAATTGAGAGAGAGGGGTGGGAGTATTCCAGAAGGAGGGGATAGAAAGTTTACAGGATGGAATTTGAGAGGGTTTTTGTTCCATGCACAGGAATTTTAAGTAGTTTAGTTGGTTGAAACACCTGGGAGAAAGGATGACAAAGGAGAGGTAATCAGGGGATATAATAGGAAAGGCTTTTTAAGCCTGTTTTATAAGTTTGGACTTCGAAGGCCAAGAGCTGGATTTTGAAGGGCTTTATGCAAGGGCTTGACTTGATTAAATATGCATTTAGGAAGACTACTCTGAAGGCAGGTATGAAGAAATAATTAAAGAGAGAAAAGTCTGTATACTAGGTAAACATTATGATTGATTTAGGAGCGGTGATAAGTGCCATAATTAAATAAATAGAAGATAGAAGAAGTCAGACTTGGGTATTATGGGAGGATCTAAGAACAATAGAGAAGAATTAAGAGGTGTTAGGCTTGAGCAACTGTGTAGATAAGGGTGCTATTTAGTGAAATAAAGCAGGAGATTCAGTAAGTTAGGAGTAAAATAATGAGTTCAATTTTAGGTAGGTTGAGCTGTATGTGTTTATAAGACATTCAAATGGAATTGGTATGGGAAAATGATAGGAAGTGGGATATATGGATCTGAAGATAATAAGATCTGAATTTATGGTCATTGAAACTATGAGAAAAGATGAGATTGTGCATGAAGAGTATATAGAAGACAGGTAGCAAACTAGCAGACACTCAACCAATTCTGACTCACAGATATGTTTTGTTTGGCTACCAGAGTTTTAAATATGTTTTGAGTTATTTCTAATACTTCAAAATTGGTAGAGTAGAAATAGATATTTTGTATTTCCAGATTTTCATGAAAATTTATGATGAGACAATTCTAGTTCAGTATTCTTGCATGGCAGTCAATAATCAATCCACCTTTTGTAGGTGGGTAATGTGCTATCCAGTTTGGCACAGTTCTCATTCAGCCTATTTAATTCATTTGCAATAATTGGTTGGCTCCTGTGAGTTCTTGAATTCATGACTATAACATGGGAATAGATGACAGATGAGGCCAGAATATAAAGGAATATCAATATTTAAGATACAGAAAGAGAAAGAAGGTCCACAAAGGAAACTACTAAGAAGCCATCATGGTGAATGGGAGGAAGATAAATAAACAGGGATACCTAGAAATATTATTGGCCATTATTTCGATGGATATTACATGACTTTAAGGTCACTATTAATTCTATCTAAAGTAATTTTTATAGGATTTACAGAATCCAGAGTACATCAATGCTTTATGGCTATAAGGTTTGCAAGGAATGCTTGATGGTTTTTGGAAGTATAATGTCAGGGGAAAAGTCAGAAAAAAACATATCAAAATGTTAGTAGTCATTATATTTAGGTAGTGGAATAATATGAGAGCTTTTTTTCTTTTGACTATTAGTACCTTCTAAGTTTGGCTTTCTTTTTTTTTTTTACACAAATAATATATCTTCTATAGTCTGAAAAGGTAAATATAAACAACTGAAGTTTCATGCTAGATTATTTTCTGAACTTGAGTGTTTAACAGAATCTGAGAATCTAAATTGTAGGGTCTTGCTTATGGCCTTACTAGTGTTTCTCAAAGTATATTTCAGTGATTCCTTTAATATGGTCAATGAGAAAGGATTCTATGAACTAGTACTTTTGGAAAATATCAAAGATTTGCAATATTCACTTGCATATTATGGCTCTAAGAAGTTTTGTAAAAGAAAAACATATTTTGAAAATATTTAATTTTTTTCTTGTAAAAGAAAAAAATGTTTAATTCAGGGTTTCCCAAACTTTTTAAATATGAAACACTCTTTAAGTGAAATACATTTTATAGTCACTAGTTTATCATGAAGTACACTTTGTTATTTGTTGTTCCAATCAAACCCAAGAGACAGTGGTATGTAGTTTGTTGGATATTATTAATTTCCAAAGGATAATTGAAGGACATTGTCCCTTATCAGAGGCACTTCTACTCTAATAAAACACTGCATTTAGAATGCAGGTAGTAACTCTGGTTTCCAATTATTCCTTTGATTTACAACAGTCATAATACATATGGTTCATTGAGTGCTTAACAGGTTTTGCCATTATATTAGGTGTAATATATATACATTCTAATCTTCATAATTAGTATGGTCAGTACTACTATTTCCATTTTTAGATAATAAAATTTAGGATAAACCCAGTAACAAAATATCTAAAAAATCTGTCTTTATTCCTCTGAGTCACGGTGGGGAGTCAGTATCTGGGGAACCTAGAATTACTTAATTTGTCACTTTTCTCTGATTCCAGCAAGTTTTTAAAATTTAATCTTCTTTACTATTTTGTGAAGAATCCTTAATGGCTTTAATATGTGCATAAGAAATAAGTTATAACTATATCAATATAATAATAATAGGATTAATCTGGCACAAATAGGCTGTTGAAAAGATGTGGAAAAATGAGCAGTAACGGATCTAGGATCATGTCAGGTCATATTATATTTAACCATGGCAATCATATTCAACAATATGTTATAATAGGGAACACAAAAGAAACATGCCAGATATCAGAGTAGAATAAATTTAAAGTCAGATTTACAGAGCATAGGTCCTTTTAACAATATGCACTTAGACACAGTTATCTGTTATTGCTTACCCTGGATAACAAATAAATGAGACATAACCAGTGAACTATGTTTCCTCGGTTTGTCAATTTTCTGTTAGCTGGCTATCAATAGAGAGAGTTTCTTTGTAAATCAAAGGAGCTACTATACTTAGGAGCAAAATCAGAGATTTTATGTCATAAGAAATTGTAAATCAGTTATATACTTTGCAATTTGGTTGAAAGGATTTACAGCATCCTTATGGCCTTGTGGCTGTGTAAGTTTTGTTTAGCTTGTATAAGTAAAAGTTCAATTTCAAACTTCCAGAGGCCCAGATAAGGCAACAAACATATAAATACCTAATCCAAAAATCAATACTTTTATGAAAAGGCATCATCTTGATTATTCATAATTTTCCTTTGATAATGAGGAGATAAAGTCGGTTAAACATCTGACTTCGGCTCAGGTCATGATCTCATGGTTTGTGGGTTCGAGCCCCACGTCGGGTTCTGTGCTGACAGCTCAGAGCCTGGAACCTGTTTCAGATTCTGTGTCTCCCTCTCTCTGCCCCTGCCCCACTCGTGCTCTGTCTCTGTCTCAAAAGTAAATAAACTATATAAAAAAAAGATAACATGAAAAGATCTAAAGCATCACTTTCATTATTAATATTGTCCCTTCAAGTATTTAATTTCTGTGCTCTAGAAATAAAGAATCCTAGGTCACCTGGGTGGCTCAGTCGGTTAAGCATCCGACTTCAGCTCAGGTCGTGATCTCATAGTGAGTTCAAGCCCCACATTGGGCTCTCTGCTGTCTGCAACACAGAGCCTGCTTTGGATCCTGTGTCCCTTTCTCTCTCTGCCCCTCCCTTGCTCATGCTCACTCTCTCAAAAATAAACATTTAAAACAAAAAAAGAAATGAAGAATCCTATTGTTATATGGATCTATGTTCTTAAACCTGATTAAAAAAATTACACCTATTTTAATAGAGTTACTAGGAGAAAGAAAGATAGTGTTCAAGAAAAACAACCAAAATTCAAATGAATCTACACTAACTCTCAGAATACTAGGAGTGTATTCTAGTATAATGTCTTTGTTCCAGTCTCTAATGGTAAGGTGTTTTAATTTTTATTTTTTAATTACTATTTTGAATTGATTTAACAGATCCACAAAGACTCATCCAGGTCCAGTTGTACATTTAAGTGATAGCCCAAGAGATGAAGGGAAAGTGAGTATTACAATACCATTATTCTTGCATTTATTTTTTTTCATCCTTGAATGATGGTGTTTCTTGCTCTTATTTTGTACCTAATTTATAGCACAGTTCATAGCATTCAGAGTTTTCTAAAATTAAAATATTTTGAATGAATGAATGAGCGAATGAATGAATGAATTATTCACACTAATAATGGTCCCAAATTAAGTCTTTATTTTCACCTAGAGCTAAAGGTGATATTTAATGCTAGAATTTTGAGGAAGGTATGGGACATGTGGAACAACTTCAATTTCAAATATTCTATGCTGGAACTTAACAATTTGATTATCAATCTCGTTAATCATTGGTCTCTGCTATTCAGTTTTGGTAATGATAAATGACAAATATTAAATAATCATAAAATAGCCAATCTTGATTTTATAAATAGGTAAATATATAGAAAATTTCTGAGGTTATAGAAATAATCCTTATTCATTTTAATTATTCATAATTTTCTTTTGATTTTGAGGAAACAAAGTTGATAACATGAAAAGATCTAAAGCATCACTTTCATCATAAATATTGCTTCTTCAAGAATATATTTTTTGCTAAATATCATAGAAAATACTTGAATAAATTAGTATAGGTTTGCTTCTTTGTTCATTTTTAAATGATAAAAAGTGAGTTTGCCTAATAAATATTGAGCCTGAAAGTCAAGTTTGCCTGATGGTAATAGAAAGAACATTGGATTTCTTCTAATTGATCCATTAATACAGTGTAATTCCAATCAGGTGTCATCAGAATTTACTTATTTTTAAAGAAATGATTCTAAAATTCATAAGAAAAAGGAAGTATTTTTCTCCACACCCTCAGCAATACTTGTTATTTCTTCTGTTTTTGATTTCAGCCATTCTAACAGGTGTAAGGTGACATCTCATTGTGGTTTTGATTTGCATGTCCCTGATGATGAGCGATGTTATGCATCTTTTCTTGTGTCTGTTGGTCATCTGTATGTCTTGTTTGGAAAAATGTCTATCCAGGTCCTCTGCCCATTTTTTAATTGGATTATTTGGGGTTTTTTTGGTGTTGTATAATTTCTTAATATATTTTGGATATTAACCCCTTGTTGGATATATCATTTGCAAGTATCTTCTCCCATTCAGTAGATTGCCTTTTTGTTTTATTAATGGTTTCCTTCACTGTGCAAAGGCTTTTTATTTTGGTGTAGTCCCACTAGCTTAATTTCACATTTGTTTTCCTTGCCTGAAGAGACATATCTGGAAAAATATTTTTACAGCTGATGTCAAAGAAATTACTACCCATTTTTTCTTCTAGGAGTTTTATGATTTCAGGTATCATATTTAGGTCTTTAATCCATTTTGAGTTTATTTTTGTGTATAGTATAATAAAGCAGTTCAGTTTCATTCTTTTGCATGTAGCTGTCTAGTTTTCCAAGCACCGTGCTCCTTTGGCAGCACGTATATTAAAATCCGAATGATACAGAGAAGATTAACACAGCCTCTGGGCAAGGATGACATGCAATTTAGTTTTCCCAGCACCATTTGTTGAAGAGACTGTCGTTTCTCCATTATATATTCTTGCCTCCTTTATTATAGGTTAATTGACCAGATAAGCATGGGTTTATTTCTGGGCTCTCTATTCTATTCCATTGATCTATGTGTCTGTTCTTATACCAGTATCATACTGTTTTGATTACTACAGCTTTGTAGTGTATCTTGAATTCTGGGATTGTGATACCTCTAGCTTTGTACACAGTTGCTGGGAGTGCAAATTGGTGCAGCCACTGTGGAAAACAGTATAGAAGTTCCTCAAAAAATTAAAAATAAAAATACCATATGATCTAGTAATTACAGTACTGGGTATTTATCCAAAGAAAACAAAACAAACACAAAAAAACCCCACTCATTCGAAAAGATATATGCACCCCTGTGTTTATTGCAGCATTGTTAACAATGGCTAACAGACGGTAGCAACCCATCCTCCATCCATAGATGGATGGGTAAAGAAGATGTGGTATACATGCACAATAAAATATTACTCAGCCATAAAAAAGAATGAAATCTTGCCATTTGCAACAGTATGGATGGGCCTGGGGGGTATAATGCTTAGTGAAATAAGAGAAAGACAAATACCATATGATTTCACTCATATGTGGAATTTAAGAAACAAAACAAATGAACAATGAGAAAAATAGACAAACAAAAAAAAAAAAACCAGACTCTTAAATATACAGAACAAATCCATGGTGGCCAGAGGGGAGGTGATTGGGGAGAGGGGTGTAATAGATAAATGGAAGAATAGAATTGTTGAATCATTATATTTTACGCCTGAAACTAATATAACACTGTATATTATACACCAGTTAGGAAGAAAAATAAAATTAGTAACTATAAATTTTAAAAAATGAAAATGTTTAAAACATTTTAATTTTATTTTTTCTTCAAGTTTTTATTTAAATTTTGGTTTGTTAACAAACATTGTAATATTAGTTTGAGGTATAGAATTTAGTGATTCATCACTTACATACAACTCCCAGTGCTCATCACAGTAAGTGCCCTCCTTAATGCCCATCATCCATTTAACTCATTCCCCCTGCCCACCTCTCCCTCCAGTAACCTTCAATTTGTTCTCTATAGTTAAGTCTGTTTTCTGGTTTGCCTCTCTTTTTTTATCCTCCTATGTTCATAAACAAAAGAAACAAAAACCTCATATGTTTTGTTTCTTAAATACCACATAAATCATATGGTATTTGTCTTTCTTTGACTTATATTGCTTAGCATAATACTTTCTAGCTGCACTTATATTATTGCAAATGGCAAGATTTCATTCTTTTTTTATGGCTGAGGAATATCCCACTACACACACAAACACACACACACACACACACACGCACGCACACAAACCCCACATTTTCTTTATCCATTCATCAGTTGGTGGACATTTGGGTTCTTTCCATAATTTGGCTATTGTTAAAAAGTAATACAATACATTGTGATATTGGTACAGGGGCATACAAAAAGACCAGTAGATCTAAATGGACATTCCAGAAATGGTTCAGATGTTTGGAGTAATTTTTGGATATTTTAGAGAAGATGTTTTCGGACATAATAAACTATTGAATAAATGGTGTGGACAATTGGATATCCATTTCGAAAAAATAGTAATGTCTCTCTACCTTACATAATTCACAGAAGTAAATTCCAGATGGAGAAAATACATACACATTAAAATCACAACTCAGAAAGTTTTAGAAGAAACTATAGGAAATGAGTTGTTACTATAAAGTAGAGACATCCTTGGGAAAGACATAAAACCTAAAAGCTTTAAGGAATATACCATAATGAGACAATCATGATAAGAGGCAATAAAGAGGGAGATATTTGCTACATACATAGCAGGCAGATAATGAACACGCAAAATATATAATAAACTTGTACTATATCCTCATCTTTCATAATAGGAAATCAATAATGTCTAATATACCAAGAAATTATAATATAAATATAATTAGAAATATGAGAGTAAGTCTAGAAAAGCAGTTATAAGAGTTGAAAATGTGTTGCCTCTCAACTCTAGAGAGCAGAGTTTGGCTGCTATGAAAAGGAAATATCCTCACTTTTAAGTACTAGAGAAATGCAATATTCCATTTTTTCTACATCAGACTGGGAAAATATTAAAAATTAAAAATATCAGGTAATGGAAAATATTAATAATTGAATAATGGACACTAGTAGGTATATATACCAATGTGGGCAAATCTGGCATTATCACCATTTAAAAACATGTATTCATTATGACTTAGAAAATTCATTTCAGATGTCTATCCTATTTATATTACCAAGGGACAAAATATTAAAAACAGAATAAAGTTCAATTAATAGAAAATTGAATAAATGTATGCTAATATATCCATATTATAGAATGCTGTACTGATATGGAAAGTTCTTTAAGCCATGTTTTAAAAATAAAAGTTGTAGAACAATAAATGCAGTATAAGGCCACTTGAATAATGCATTTGTGTTTTTATTATATATTCAAATACCCAAGAAAAAAGGCCTGAAAGTAGAGAGGATACTAGAGATTGGAACTGGGGAAAGTAATCAAGTAATCAAAGGTACTGATATTCCCCATTCAAATTTTTATGAAAGAATATAATGTGTGTTAATTATGTAATTAAAAATTAAAAGGGATGCAAAATAAATTTGTATTAGAGTCAGAATACTGCATGTTTGAACTCTTGAATAAATCATTTGATTTTTTTAAAAAAAGTTTATTTTGAGAGAAAGAGCAAGCAGGGGAGGGGCAGAGAGATGGGGAGAGAGAGAATCTCTCCATTTGTCAGCGCAGAGCCAGCCATAGGACTCTATCCTGCAAACTGAGATTTCAGGACCTGAGTTGAAATCAAGAGCAAGATGCTTAACTAACTGAGCCACCCAGGTGACCCCAAATCATTTGGCTTCTTGTACATTAGTTTTTCCATCAATAGCTTTTTGACACATAGAGATTTTTTCTTATTTTAATGTATTCTCATTTTTATCAGTCTTCTCATTTGATTCTTGCATTTTATATCCAGTAAATCATTTCTTCCTGTGGGAAAATATCATCCTTTTTTTAAAAAAGGAAAATCAGTTTTAAGCCTTTCCACTTCACAATTAGATTTTAACCTAAATATAATTTATCTTATGTTGGTTTGAGATAAGGGATACATTTGTTTTTACATAGAAATAATTCATTTATTGAATAGTTAATTCAGTTACTAATTTATGAGGACATCTCACTCATATATGAAGTTGCCATGTTTGAATGGGTCTTTTTTCTGGATTTTTCCTCTGTTGCACTGATATATTTATTTATTAGTCTACTATTACTACATTTTATTAGTAATATTACCTTTACAAAATATTTTGTTATCTGGTATGCCCTCCACCTCTTCTTTCCTATCTTGGCTTTTTCCTCAACATTTATGGTACTATACACACTGTAGAATCAGTTTATAAAGCTCTATGTAAATGCCTACTGGGATTTTGTTTGTAACTTGAACGTATTGATTAGAAAAATTTCCTTCATTAAGATATGAGTATTCCAACTATAAGCATAATATGTTTCCTTCGGCCTTCTTATCTTTTTCTATATAGCTTTATAACTTTTTCCATAAAATTCATATATATCTTTTGTTAGCTTAATTCTAAACTAATTAGAATTCTTAATTCTAATTCTTTAGAGATTTTGTTGCTTCTGTGAATTAATTTTTTTTAATTTATTTTATATAAAATATTTATTTTGTTATTTTGTGTTCACTGTATTATCTAATGTTTTGTTTTTAATAGCTGTCCTTAGATTACTGGAATGTATTATGTATAAAAGCATAACAAACATAGACAAATTTTGTTTCTTCCCTTGTAATATTTATATTTTTTATCTACATTTTTTTTTTGTTGGATACGAAGCCAGTACAGTTGAATATAAATGGTTTTAATGGGAACTTTCTTTTGTTTCCAGCTGCAAAAGAAATAGCCTCAAGATTTCAACATTAAGGTGCTGGCTACAGGTTGTTGGTTGATTGCTTTTATGAAGTTAAAAAGTTTTCACCTATTTCCAATATTCTAAGAATTTTAAATTATAAATAGTGTTGAATTTTTTGAATGCTTTTCTACATGCATTGAGATATGTTTTGTGCTAATCTCAGCCTATTGATAAGGATGATATAGAGGGTCTAGAAATACATGGGGCTACTCATCTGGACCTGAACCAGCTCCCTTAGACATTTCCCTTTTCAGAGCCAGTGTTGTGGCTGGAACAACCCTTGTGGTTCTTTTAATGGTCAAGATGCACCTCAGCAACAATCAGGGAACTATTAAAAACAAGATTTATTGTTCATGGGTCCTAGAGGGTACACAACATGCTTGGGGCCACTCAGTGAAGTCATTGGTAGAGAAAGACAGAGTGCATGTACCTGGGGTGCTGATTTTACTGAGGGTGGAATGCCTAGGGTTTCACATGTTCACTATATTTATGAAATAAAACAGAAGAGTGGGAATTTAAGTGTGGAAAGGGAAAAGGAAGCTGTCAATCAAATTGTCAGTTTATCTCTGTCAACCAGAGCTTTCTAAACAAGGGGAACTTCATGGATGGGTTAGCCTGGCTCTTTATCTAGTCATGTAACTGGCAATGTGTTTCTTCAAGATGGATGTCCGAAGTGAATGCCTCAGCAATCAGAAGTTTAATGTCAGACACTTATATTACAATAAAAAAGCTATCATGTACTTATACTACAAGATGACTACTTAAATTGTTAATTTGTTGAAATATTAATAAATTTTCTAATTAAAAATTTTACATTTCTGGGATAAATTCAACCTGGAAGGGACAAATTTCCATGGAGGCTTAGTGGTGAAGTGAAAGAAGAAACAAATTACTTATGTTAAGTGTTGTACTGAAACAGCATAGTATCATGGAATCAGAAAATAGACTGTTTTCTCTCTAAGATATTATTTACTAAGGAAACTGCATTAGTGTATCCAATCAAAGAGGGTGCCCTTGAACTGAGAGATGCTTATGTTGGGCATAATAGTGTATACATTTCCTTGGAATTCTCTCAGCCCTGTTTGTATCCCCAAATTGTGACTGTTTGCTTAATCTCCATTCAGGCAGGATTAATCAGCTTTATACAGTACTATTTCCTTAGGTTGACTGGCTATGCCAAGTCTTAGCTCCTCCCTTTAATTCTGGATTCACATAGTGTGCCATACTGTAAGGCATGATATCTGGCTTCCCTAACAGCTACCAAAGGGGTCAAACGACAAGACACTGAAGTGAGGGGATATTAACTTCCCTTCCCATGGAGAAAACTTCGACCAGTATTAGAGAAGACACAAGAAATAAATTCTCCTTTCCTCCTCCTGTGGTTGGGCTATTCTGAATTATGGTTTTTCCACATAAACTGTTAGAGACATCCAGCAAGGCCAAGCAGATATACCTGCTAAGTGATTGGCTGTGTCTCTTTGTCTTCTCCCATAAAGTAGTGATTAGTGTGATAATGTATCATCTTACTTTTACTTCTTTGCTTTACTTCACTTTTCTGTTATTATTACAGCCCTGAGATTGCAATTCTCTGTGAAACATTAGCACTTAGCCTCGCCTCAAGCTGTTTTCCACAGAACCCTGGTTAAGACAATAGTTATCAGTATTGTTCTAGATCAGGGATTGGAAACTACAGCCAATGGGACAAATCTGGCTTGAGGCCTGTTTTTATAAAATGGTTTTTTGGGACAAGCCATGCTCACCATTAACATATTGTCTGTGCTTACTTTCTTACCACAAGAGCAAAGTCAAGCAGTTGTGACAGAGGTATAAGGCCTGTGAAGCCTAAGCTATTTACTATCTATCCCTTTACATAATAAGTTTGCTGCCTCCTGTTCTAGATTGTAGACCCTCAGGATGGGATTTTGGGGTTGAACTGTTTCCGAATTAAAATCAAAGAACCCACTGAAGTTGTCAAATGAAGTGTTATTAAACTTTATCATGCAGTGACATCATAATTACTTAAATATCCTCCAATGAATAATTGGTAAAGGGGCTGATGGAAAGGTAAGACGATAGGAGTTCAAGTACTTGTGTTTAATTGATAAAGAACAAGGATGATTATAATGATGATGGAGCTTCCATTGATGCCACTTGCATTATTTTCTATTATGATATAAATTACCACAAATTTAATCGTTTGAAATAACACCAATGTATTATCTGATAGTTCTGTAGGCCAGAAGTCCAATACAGGTCTCATTGAGCTAAAATCAAGATATTAGCAGGTTGCATTACTTTCTGGTAGCTCTAGAGGAGAATCTATTTTCTTGCTTTTTCACCTTTTGTAAACTGTACACATTTCTAGGCTTGAAGCTCCCTTCCTCCATCTTCAAAGGTAACATAGCATCTCTTTTTAACCATAGCTGGAAAAGGTTACCCACTCTTAAGGACTCGTGATTAGATTGGGTCTACCCAAATAATCCAGGATACTCTCCTCATCTCAACAAATCTTAATTACAACTGACAGGTTTTATGTTTTGTTTTGTTTTGTTTTTGTCATTTTAAGGTAATATATTAACAGGTTCTGAGGATTAGGGCATAGACATCTTTGGTGGGCATCATTTTGTCTACAAAGCACTGGAAGTAAGATGATTTAACTCAGAAGAGTTAATTACTGAGTTAAGAAGCCCTTTAAAGACAGTTCGAGGGCAGAGTATGCTAAAAAATAGGCCTGTTTATATGGGGATAAATGGGGGATAAATGCATAGTTTGATAGGTCTGTTTGTTAAAGTCAAAGCCCTGATAAGAAAAGAGTGTGACCCTGATTGCTGGTTTATTCACTTCCTAGGGCTGCCATAACAGAATTCTATTCACTGGGTGACTTCAAGCAATATAAATTTATTATTTAAATTTGGAGGCCAAAACTCCAAAATCAAGATCTTGGTCAGGCCATGCTCCTTCTCAAGGCTTTAGGAGAGAACCCTTTCTTGCCTCTGCCAGCTTCTTGTGGCTCCTAGTGTCCCTTGATTTGTGGCAGCATGACTCCAGTCTCTTCCTCTGTCTTCACATGATCTTCTTCTCTGTGTCTTCTCCTCTTTTACAAGGACAGTAGTCATTGGTTTTAGGGACTACCCTTTAGTCAAGGATGATTTCATCTCAAAAAATTTTTTTAAGTAATGTCTCCACCTAACGTGGGGCTCAAACTTATAACCCTGAGATCAATGGCCTTATGCTCTACCAGCTAAGCAAGTCACGTGCCCCTCATCTCAAAATTCTTGACGAATTACATCTGTAAAGATGCAATTTCCCAATAAGGATATATTCTGAAGGTCTGGGGGGACATTATTCAACGACTACACCTGGGATAGGGAAGTTTGTGAGTATAAGCCTGAAAATTTCACCCTCTCTAATTTCTTTGAACCTTCCTGGCCAGCAGAAGTACCTCTTTTACTATGTCCAGAGAATGGTGTCCCCATTTCTAGAAGACTTGGTAAATGGCCAATGAAATTAGGTAGTTTTCTTGGCTGATGATGTTTACCCTCACAAGATCAACCTTCGATTTCATTACCTTCTGGCCAATAATTAGAATCAGATCTCAGATTTCAGCACACCCTAACGTATAAATTCTCCTCCAGGAAGAAATAAGCACTACGTATGAACCCACTCCCCACCAAAGGAATTTAGAAACTGGATAGTTAGTCACCAAGTGTATAGGAATTTTTTTAAGAGTTTGAACATAGGAACTACATAGAGGAGAGTTCATTTACATGGGGGCACTCAACCATAATTTGGATTTAATGCTCTGAGAAGGACACCTGGATCTGGTCCTAATCATTTGTTGGGATGGTTCTTTGAAGGCTGGACTCAACAAAGGTATATGGTAAAGTAGAGAGGTATAGTATTAAAGAGGTCAGAAAACAGGGAGGTGAGAATGTTAAATGGATATATTATATTTGTCCTGGCAACTCATCTCCTGACTGTATACCCTGGGAGGCTATTAAGGACAGTGTGTTCACTTAACCTATTAAGAAGGGCTTTGGAAAGATGAGTAAAAGGATTTTTTGAGAAGTTTCATAGGGGTTGTCCTGTTTTGGCTTTTGTTGCCAGTAGGAGATGATGGCAGAGATCCAGACTCCATAGTATCTATGGGGATTAAATATCATAGATTGGTAGAGGCCAGATGGTAATATTTGACCATCTGGCAATACAAACATAATTACCATAACAAGTAGTAAGCCTGGATGGTAGTGCAGAAATCTATGGTAATAGCTAATATATCATGCTGTTTCTAGGAGCAAAATTAGGTGAGCAGCTGAGATGTTGTTTGATTTGCATAAGCAGAAAAAAATCAGGTCTTGACATCATGACCACTGAAGTGGAAACTCACAGCACTTCATCAGATTTACAGATATAAGTCAGCTCTAAGATCTAGAGCCCATTGATAGAATGGGAGAGGCCAGTTGCCCCTGAGGAAGGACCCTGAAGTGCTTTCATAAGTACATATAGTAATTATAGAAACATCCGTGGTCATTTGCAGAAGTAACTTTACTTTTCAGTACTGTTAGCTATAGTGTTGGAGCAGACATTAATATCAAAAGATCCAAAAAGTGTTGTCATCCAGTTAGAGTCATGGTATATAGAACTAGGTCACTAGGTGATAAATGATGTTTTGACCAAATGTATCTCATAGTAGGTCCAATGGGTATGCAGACTCACCCAGTTATTTTATACCTCAGTTGTATAATTTGTATAGATATATGTAGAAGCTGGCATAATTCTCTTATTGGTTTTCTGACATTGGAATTAGAGCTATTACAATTGGGAGGGACAAATGGAAACTCCTAAAACTTGTCTCTCCTTGCCATTCTTATAAACAAAAGCTAGTATGTATTTTTGGAGAAGTTGCAGAAATTAGCACAGTTAGACTTGAAGGATGTAATAGTAGTGGTCACTTGTTGAATTCCATTGTCTGGGTCCTGCAAAAAACAAGGTGCATTGAGCTTGGTATTAGTAGACCAGTATAAAATTAACCAAGTGATTGCCCGAATCACAGCTGCCTTGCTGTTGATGCTTCTACAGGTGCAGATCAGTAAGAGCCTATGTCTGATGATGAACAATTACTGATTTACTGAACTCATTTTTCTCAGTTTATCAGCAGAAAAAATCAAAAGCAGCTTGCTTTCATAGAAAGGGAAAGCAGTATAACTTCATAATTGTTTTCCCCAGGACTGTGTTATTTTTCATACTCTCTGTCATAGCATAGTTCTAAGGAAACTTGATTGTCTTAACATTTTTTAGAAAGGATACTAGTTCACTTTCTTTACTATGTAATAGTAATTGGATCTGATGAGCAGATAGTGGCAAGTACCTGTGGTAGCTCACAAGATCATGTCAGAAGGTGGGAAGAAAATCCCATAAAGATCTAGGACCTTGTCTTATATGTGATGATTTTGAGGGTCTAATAGTCTGGGGCATGCAGGGGTATCTCCTCTAAGGTAAAGCATACACTTTTGTGGAAAGTGTCATATCACTTGACAGGCCTTTTGAGATTTAGATAATAGTATATAATGACTTGAAAATTATTGTTCCAAATCATTTTTAAAAATTATCCAAAAAGTCTGCTGGTTTTAAGTGGGACCTAGAGAAGAAAGGGGGGCTTCCAGGCTGCTTTGCAGTCCACCTTACCACTATGATCTAGCAGACCTAATGGAGCTTAATGTATCTGGTAGATAAGAATGGTCTTTTGGAAAGCCCAACAAGAGAGTCACAACAGCTATTCTTCATTTTCAAAGCAATTCCTGGCATACCAATGAGCTCTTTTAGAGACTGAACACCTAACCATGGGACACCAAATGACTATGTAACCTAAGTTGTCCAACATGACGTAGATGTTATCATACTCATTGAGTCATAGGAATGGGTGAGGGAATCAGCAAAGAAGTCAAACTCACTTTTCACAGATGACATGATACTCTACATGGAAAACCTGATCGACTCCACCAGAAGCCTACTAGAACTGATCCATGAATTCAGCAAAGTCACAGGGTACAAAATCAACGTACAGAAATCGGTTGCATTTTTATACACCAATAATGAAGCAACAGAAAGAGAAATCAAGAAACTGATCCCATCCACAATTGCACGAAAAACCATAAAATGCCTAGGAATAAACCTAACCAAAGAGGTAAAAGACCTGTACGATGAAAACTATAGAAAACTTATGAAAGAAATTGAAGAAGACACAAAGAAATGGAAAAGCATTCCATGCTCATGGATCAGAAGAATAAACATCGTTAAAATGTCATTATTACCCAAAGCAATCCACACACTCAATGTAATATCAATTAA
>CM053573.1:62713411-62788801 GCA_028646485.1 Cryptoprocta ferox
AAAGCTGTCATCACCAAGACAGTATGGTACTGGCACAAAAACAGACACACAGACCAATGGAATAGATTAGAGAGCCCAGAACTGGACCCACCAATGTACGGCCAATTAATCTTCAACAAAGGAGGAAAAAGTATCCAATGGAAAAAAGATAGCCTCTTTAGGAGGTTGTGCTGGGAGAACTGGACAGCAACATGCAGAAGAATGAAACTAGACCACTCTCTTACACCATACCCAAAAATAAACTCAAAATGGATGAAGGACCTGAACGTGAGACAGGAAACCATCAAAACCTCTGCTCTCCTCTAGGAGAAAGCAGGAAACAACCTCTATGACCTCAACCGCAGCAATTTCCTACTGAAAACATCCCCAAAGTCAAGGGAATCAAGAACCAAAATAAACTATTCGGACCTCATCAAGATAAAAAGCTTCTGCACTGCAAAGGAAACAATCAAAAAAACTAATAGGCAACCGATGGAATGGGAAAAGATAGTTGCAAATGACATATCGGATGAAGGGTTAGTATCCAAAATCTACAAAGTACTCACCCAACTCCACACCCGAAAAACAAACAATCTGGTAAAGAAATGGGCAGAAGACATGAATAGACACTTCTCCAAAGAGGATATCAAGATGGCCAACAAACACATGAAACGATGCTCAGCATCACTCATCATCAGGGAAATACAAATCAAAACCACACTGAGATACCACCTCACGCCAGTCAGAGTGGCTAAAATGAACAACTCAAGAATCTATAGATGCTGGCGAGGATGTGGAGAAACGGGTACCCTCCTACACTGTTGGTGGGAATGTAAACTGGTACAGCCACTCTGGAAAACAGTGTAGAGGTTCCTCAGAAAGCTATCAATAGAACTCCCCTATGACCCAGCCATAGCACTGCTGGGTATTTACCCAAGGGATACAGAAATGCTGATGCATAGGGAAACATGTACCCCAATGTTCATAGCAGCACTTTCAACGATAGCCAAATCATGGAAAGAGCCTAAATGTCCATCAACGGATGAATGGATTAGGAAGATGTGGTTTATCTATACAATGGAATACTACATGGCTATGAGAAAGAATGAAATCTGGCCATTCGTAGCAAAGTGGATGGACCTTGAGGGTGTCATGCTAAGCGAAATAAGTCAGGTGGAGAAGGACAGATACCATATGTTTTCACTCATAGGTCTAACAGGAGAAACCCAACAGAGGACCATGGGGAGGGGAAGGCGAACAAGAGTTAGGGAGAGGGAGGGAGACAAAGCACGAGAGACTCTTGTGAGTACTGAAAACAAACTGAGGGCAGAAGGGGGAGAAGGAAAGGGGAAGGGGGGTGAAGGTCATGGTGGAGGTCACTTGTGGGGAAGAGCACTGGGTGTTATATGGAAACCAACCTGACAATAAACTATAAAGTTAAAAAAAAATCATTTTACAATGGAAGTGATATATTCAGGAAATCAGCCTTCAGTTGTCTAAAAGCCATATACAGATAAATGGGGGTCTAAGAATTACATCTGTTGCAACAATGCCTTTCTCACAACTGATACATAAAGTCTCATGGAGTGGGGCTGATGAAGGAGGACAGAATTCAGGCCTGCCTCATAGGTCAGATGATTGGTTGGTATTATGTCGACACGGAATGCTGCTCAACTACATCTCTACTTAGGGATGATCTTGAGTAACCTGATGAAGAAAAATCTTCAATCTCCAAGCACTGTAATTGATTGCACATTTCATATAGAGTAAAACAATAATAAAAAATCCAAAAGCAAAAATTCCTTTCCATTTGGAAAATTTAAAACTCTTATTATATAATTATTATATCAAATAGAAAATAAAAACTAACTCTGAAGAATATATAAAAATTAACAATACTGTAATACTACATATGAAATATGGAATATAATTTCTATGAAATATAATGAAATAAATTATAAAATAGTTCATAGCCTTCAATACTTGCATGAATTAGAAATGTAAATAAATCCAATATGAAACCAAAAAGCTAGAAAAGGAATAAGAAAATAAAGCAAAAGGAAGCAGAAGAGAAATATAAAGATACCTGTAGAACTTAATGGACTTAGTTCTCCTGTTTTTAAGCTGTTTTATAAATTAATGTGCTGGTTCTTTGCATAGAACGTAAATAAAATATGCAAACTACTATCTGACCTGAGGAAGAAAAAGAGGGGAAAAACAAAGTTACACAAATGATACACAAAACAAGAAGAAATACACTAAAACTAAGGAAATTTTAAAACATCCAAATTAATGCCATGAAATTATTTTATACAACTCTAGCAGATATATTTATTTTTTAAGTTAAGTTTTTTTATAGTTTGTTGTCAGTTGGTTTCCATATAACACCCAGTGCTCATCCCAACAAGTGCTCTCCTCCATGCCCGTCACCCCCATTCCCCTCTCCCCCACCCCCATCAGCCCTCAGTTTTCAGTATTCAAGAGTTTCTCATGGTTTGCCTCCCTCCCTCTCCCCAACTTTATTTTCCCCTTCCCCCTCCCCCATGGTCCTCTGTTAAGTTTCTCCTGTTCCACTTATAAGTGAAAACATATGGTATCTGTCCTTAACTGCCTGCCATGTAGTATTCCATTGTATAGATAAACCCATCTTCTTGATCCATTCATCAGTTGATGGACATTTAGACTCTTTCCATGATTTGGGTATTGTTGAAAGTGCTACTATGAACATTAGGGGACATGTACTCCTATGCATCAGCACTCCTGTATCCCTTGGGTAAATTCCTAGCAGTGCTATTGCTGGGTCATAGGGGAGTTCTACAGTTAATTTTTTGAGGAACCTCCACAGTGTTTTCCGGAGGGGCTGTACCAGTTTACATTCCCACCAACAGTGTAGGAGGGTGCTTGTTTCTCCACATCCTCGCCAGCATCTATAGTCTCCTGATTTGTTCATTTTAGCCACTCTGACCAGCGTGAGGTGGTATTTCAGTGTGGTTTTGATTTGTATTTCCCTGATGATGAGTGACATTGAACATCGTTTCATGTGTTTGTTGGCCATTGGGATGTCCTCTTTCGAGAAGTGTCTGTTCATGTCTTCTGCTCATTTCTTCATTGGATTATTTGTTTTTTGGGTGTAGAGTTTGGTGAGTTCCTTATAGATTTTGGATACTAGCCCTTTATCCAATATGTCATTTGCAACTATATTTTCCCATTGCGTTGGTTGCCTGTTAGTTTTCATGATTGTTTCCTTGGCCGTACAGAAGGTTTTTATCTTGAGGTACCAATAGTTCATTTTTGCTTTTGATTCCCTTGCCTTTGGGGATGTGTCAAGTAAGAAATTGCTGCAGTTGAGGTCAAGGAGGTTGTTTCCTGCTTTCTCCGCTAGGGTTTTGATAGTTTCCTGTCTCACATTCAGGTCCTACATCCATTTTGAGTTTATTTGTGTGTATGGTGTAAGAAAGTGATCTAGTTTCATTCCTCTGCATGTTGCTGTCCCGTTCTCCCAGGACCACCTGTTAAAGACGCTGTCTTTTTTCCATTGGATACTCTTTCCTGCTTTGTCAAAGATTTATTGGCTATACATTTGTGGGTCCAGTTCTGGGTTCTGTATTCTATTCCATTGGTCTATGTGTCTGTTTTTGTGCCAATACCATACTGGCTCAATGATGACAGCTTTGTAGTAGAGTCTAAAGTCTGGGATTGTGATGCCTCCCATTTTGGTTTTCTTCTTCAGTATTACTTTGGCTATTTGGGGTCTTTTGTGGTTCCATACAAATTATAGGATTGTTTGTTCTAGCTTTGAGAAGAATGCTGGTGCGATTTTGATTGGGATCACATTGAATGTGTAGATTGCTTTGGTTAGTAATGACATTTTAACAGTATTTATTCTTCTGATCCTTGAACATGGAATGTTTTTCCATTCTTTTGTGTCTTCAGTTTCCTTCATAAGTTTTCTATAGTTTTCATCATACACATCTTTTATATCTTTGGTTAGGTTTATTCCTAGGTATTTTATGGTTTTTCGTGCAATTGTGAATGGGATCAGTTTCTTGATTTCTCTTTCTGTTGCTTCATTATTGGTGTATAAAAATGCAACTGATTTCTGTACATTGATTTTGTACCCTGTGACTTTGATGAATTCATGGATCAGTTCTAGTAGGCTTCTGGTGGAGTCAGTCAAGTTTTCCATGTAGAGTATCATGTCGTCTGTGAAAAGTGAAAGTTTGACTTCATCTTTGCCAATTCTGATTCCTTTTATTTCCCTTTGTTGTCTGATTGCTGATGCTAGGACTTCCAACACTACATTAAACAACAGTAGTGAGCGTGACATCCCTGTCGTGTTCCTAATCTCAGGGGGAAAGCTCTCAGTTTTTCCCCATTGAGGATGATATTAGCTGTGGGCTTTTCATAAATGGCTTTTATGATGTTTAAGTAGGTTCCTTCTATCCTGATTTTCTCGAGGGTCTTTATTATGAAAGAATGCTATATTTTGTCAAATGCTTTTTCTGCATCTGTCGACAGGATCATATGGTTTTTATCTTTTCTTTTGTTAATATGATGTATCACATTGATGGATTTGTGAATATTGAACCAGCCCTTTAACCCAGGAATGAATCCCAATTGATCTTGGTGGATAATTCTTTTTATATGCTGTTGAATTCTATTTGCAAGTATCTTGTTGAGGATTTTTGCATCTGTATTCATCAAGGATATTGGCTTGTAGTTCTCTTTTTTTACTGGGTCTCTGTCTGCTTTGGGAATCAAAGTGATGCTGGCTTCATAGAATGAGTCCAGAAGTTTTCCTCCTACTTATATTTTTTGGAATAGCTTGAGAAGAATGGGTATTAACTCTGATTGAAATATCTGGTAGAATTCCCCAGGGAAGCCATCTGGCCCAGGGCTCTTATTTGTTGGGAGATTTTTGATAACTGATTCAATTTCTTCACTAGTTATAGGTCTGTTCAGATTTTCTATCTCTTCCCGTTTGAGTTTTGGTAGTGCGTGTGTGTTTAGGAATTTGTCCATTTCTTCTAGGTTGTCCAGTTTCTTGGCATATAATGTTTCATAGTATTCCCTGATAATTGATTGTATTTCTGAGGGATTCATTGTAATAAATACATGTTCATTCTTGATTTTATCTATTTCGGTGCTCTCTCTTTTCTTGTTAAGAAGCCTGGCTAGAGGTTTATCAATTTCGTTTATTTTTTCAAAAAACCAACTCTTGGTTTCATTGATTTGTTCAACTGTTTTTTTTTTTGTTCTATATTGTTTATTTCTTCCCTGATCTTTATTATTTCTCTTCTTCTTCTGGGTTTGGGGTGCTCTTGCTTCTCTGCTTCTAATTTCTTTAAGTGCACTGTTAGATTTTGTATTTGTGCTTTTTCTAGTTTCTTGAAATAGGCCTGGAGTGCAATGTACTTTCCTCTTAGGACTGCCCTTGCTGCATGCCAAAGAGTTTGGATTGTTGTATTTTCATTTTCATTTGTTTCCATATATTTTTTAATTTCTTCTCTAATTGCCTGATTGACCCATTCATTCTTTAGTAGGATATTCTTTAACCTCCATGTTTTTGGAGGTTTTCCACACTTTTTCCTGTGATTGATTTCAAGTTTCATAGCGTGCATGGTATGATCTCATTCTTTTATATTTATTGAAGGCTGCTTTATGACCCAGTATGTGATCTAGGAGAATGTGCCATGCGCACTCGAGGACAAAGTGAATTCCATAGCCTCAGGATGTAGAGTTCTAAATATATCTGTCAAATACATCTGGCCCAATGTATTGTTCAGGTCTATTGTTTTTTTTAGTGATTTTCTGTCTAGTTGATCTATCCGTTGCTGTAAGTGGAGTATTAAAGTCCCCTGCTGTTAGCACATTCTTATCAATAAGATTTTTTCTGTTTTATGTATTTGGGTGCTCCCGAATTCGGTGCATATACATTTATAATTGTTAGCTCTTCCTGATGGATTGACCCTTAATTATTATATAATGCCTTTCTTCATCTCTTGTTACTGCCTTTACTTTATAGTCCAGTTTGTCCGATATAAGTATGGCTACTCCAGCTTTCTTTTGACTTCCGGTTGCATGATAGGTATTTTTCCATCCCCTTACTTTTTTTTAAAAATTTTTTAACATTTATTTATTTTTGAGAGACAGAGACAGATCATGAGCATGGGAGGGACAGAGAGAGAGGGGCACACAGAATTGGAAGCAGGCTCCAGGCTCTGAGCTGTCAGCACAGAGCCCGATGCGGGGCTCGAACCCACGAACTGTGAGATCATGACCTGAGCCGAAGTCGGATGCTCAACCGACTGAGCCACCCAGGTGCCCCTCTGTCCCCTTATTTTCAGTCTGAAGGTGTCCTCACGTCTAAAATGAATCTCTTGTAAACAGCAAATAGGTGAATTTTTTTAAATCCTTTCTGATACCCTATGTCTTTTTATGGGAGCATTTAGTCCATTTACATTCAGTGTTATTATTGAAAAATATGGGTTTAGAGTCATTGTGTTCTCTGTAATATTCATGCTTGTAGTGGTGTCTCTGGTACATTGTGTTCCTTGCAACATTTCCCTCATAGAGTCCCGCTTAGGATTTCTCATAGGGCTGGTTTAGTGGTGATGAATTCTTTCAATTTTTGTTTATTTGGGAAAACCTTTATCTCTCCTTCTATTCTGAATGACAGAATGACAGGCTCGCTGTATAGAGGATTCTTGGCTGTATATTTTTCCTATTCATCACATTGAAGATTTCCTGCCATTCCTTTCTGGCCTGCCATGTTTCAGTAGATAGGTCTGCAACTACTCTGATATGTCTCCTTTTGTATGTTAAGGTCCCTTTATCCCTAGCTGTTTTCAGAATTCTCTCTTTATCCTTATATTTTGCCAGTTTCACTGTGATACATTATTCATAAGGTTGATTCAAGTTATGTCTGAGGGGAGTTCTCTGTGCCTCTTGGATTTCAATGTCTGTTTCCTTCCCCAGATTGGGGAAGTTCTTGGCTATAATTTGTTCACGTACCCCTTCAGCCCCTTCTTCTCTTTCTTCTTCTTCTGGAATTCCTATGATACGGATATTGTTCCATTTGATTGCATCACCAAGTTCTCGAATTCTCCTTTCGTGCTCCTGGATCAATTTATCTCTCTTTTTCTCGGCTTCCTCTTTTTCTATAATTGTGTCTTCTAATTCACCTATTCTCCTCTCTGCCTCTTCAATCTGTGCAGTGGCCACCTCCATTTTACTATGCACCTCATTTATAGCATTTTTTTAATACTATACTAATTCAAAAATACTAATACTAATTCAAAAATACTAATACTAATACTAATTCAAAAATAGCTTGAACTCATGGACTGCAAGATCATGACCTGAGTCAACGTTTGACACTTAACCCACTGAGCCACCCAGACGCCATTACAAGGAAATGCTTTAAATTTAAGGTTATAGAAAAGTTGAATGTAAAAAGAGAGGGAAGATATAGCATGTATACCCTAAGCAAAAACAAACACACAATCAAAACTGGTATAGCTATGCTGGGGCTCCTGGGTGGCTCAGCCGGTTAAGCGTCCGACTTCAGCTCAGGTCATGATCTCGCAGTCCGTGGTTCGAGCCCCGCGTCAGGCTCTGTGCTGACAGCTAGCTCAGAGCCTGTCTTTGGATTCTGCGTCTCCCTCTGTCTCTGACCCTCACCTGCTCGTGCTGTCTCTCTCTCTCTCTCTCAAAAATAAATTTAAAAAAAAACATTAAAAAAAATTAAAAAAAAAAACTGGTATAGCTATCCTGATATCACACAAAGGAGATGTCTTGGTTCAGGCTGTTATAGCAAAAACACTCTAGACTGGATGGCTTAAACAACATTTATTTCTCATAGTTCTGAGGCTGGAAAGTGCAAGATTAAGGCCCAGCAGATTTAGTATGTAGGAAAAGACAAGTTTCACGATGGCCGTCTTCTCACTTCTGTGTCCTCCTATAGTAAAAAGGGAAAGAAAGCTTCCTACAGTCTCTTTCGTAAGGGCACTGCTCCTTTTATTTAGTGTTCCACCCCCTCTTTATTTAGAGAGCACAAGTGGGATTGGGGCAGAGAGGGAGAAGAGAGAGAGAATTTTAAATAAGCTCCATGCTTGTCATGGAACCAGAACAGGGCTTGATCTCACTACCCTGGGAATGTGACCTGAGCTGAAATCAAGAGCCAGATGTTTAACAGACCAAGCCACCCAGGCACCTCTAAGTTTCTACCTCTAAGACCTAATTACTTCCCAGTGGCTCTACTTCCTAATACCACCACAAACATTAGAAGCAAAAGTAAGCAGGGGCGCCTGGATGGCTCAGTCGGTTAAGCGATTAAGTGTCTGACTTCGGCTCAGGTCATGATCTCGCAGTTCATGGGTTTGAACCCCACATAGGTCTCTGTGCTGACTGCTTAGTACCTGGAGCCTGCTTCAGATTCTTTGTCTCCCTCTCTCTCTGTCCGTTCCCTACTTGCACTCTGTCTCTCTCTCAAAAATAAGTAACATTAAAAAAAATTTTTTTAAAAAGAAGCAAAAGTAAGCAAATAAAGAATTAGTGAGGATAAATAAAACTTGAACATGATTGACTTAATTGACATATATAGTACACTACACCCAACACCTGCATACCATACATTATTTTCATGTATACATGAAATATTTACCCAAATTTTACATTTGCTGAGCCATGAATCATGTTTCAAGAAATTTCTGGGGATTATAATAATACTCAGTATATTCTCTCACCCCCTGGAGAATTTAGCAAGATTATCAATAAAACATAAATAGGAAATCTCCTACATGCTTAGTAATTAAATAGTACACTTCTGAATAACGTCAAATAAGAAATCAATATTGAAGTTAGAATATATTTTAAGTTAAATTCCAGTACAACATTATCAATACAAATGATATGTTAAAACTTATGGAATGAAGCTAAAGCTGTGTTTTAGAGGGATATGTGTAGCTTTTGTTGCATTGTTAAAAAAGTGAAGAAAAGCTTTAAATCAATGATCTTAGTATAAAAATCAAAAAATAGTGAATTAAACTCAGTAGAAGAAAGATAATAAAGATAAGGTTAATTTTATGTGTTAACATGAGCTGAACTGTGGGATGGGCAGATACTTGGTCAAATATTATTCTGGCGTTTCTGTGAGGGTGCTGTGGATGAGATTAACATTCAAACAATTAGACTGAGTAGATTGGTCTCCCTAGGGTAAGTGGGCACGATTGAATCAGTTGCCTGAACACAGCAAAAAAAAAAAGAAAAAGGCTGACTTTCCTCCAAGATAGGCTGACTACTTTCAAACTGGGGACATCAGCTTTTTTCTGCCTCTGGACTTGAACTGAAACATCAGCTTTTCCTGGATCTGGTGCATTTTGGCCTTCAGATTGGGATTACACCATTTATTCTTCTAGTTCTCATGCCATTAAACTCAGACTAGAACTACATTATTGGCTCTCTGGGTTTCTAGCTTGCCAACTAACCTTACCAGTTAACCCTTCTAGACCTGTCAGCCTTCATAATCACATAAGCCAATTCCTTACAATAAATCTCTTTCTGTATAGATACATCCTACTGTTTCTATTTCTCTAGAAAATTCTAATATAAAATATGAAAGCAAAAATTAAACAGAAAACAAAAATGTAGTATATTAGCAAAAAAGAAAGTTAATTCTGTAAAAACACTAATAAAACTGATGCATCTCTGGCAAGTCTAATCAAGAATCAAAGAGAAGGCACAAAGGCACACACCTATTTGCATTCATCCCAGGAATACAAAATTGTTTTAACTTTTCAAAATCAACAGAATTTGCATATTAACAGAAATATGGAGAAAAAAGCATATGACAATAAAAAGATAAATATTTGATAAAACTAACCTTCACTTTGTGGTAAATAAAAATTTCTCATTATATTAGAAGAAAGGAACTCTGTTATTCTGAACTTTATTTACCCAAAAATATGAAAACATCCTCCTTAATGGCGAATTAATGTTTTTCTTCTGCATTCAGAAATAAGACAAAGATGCCTATCATACATTTAACATTGTGCAGCTATTGACAATATTAGTTTTTAAAAAATGAGAAAGAATTGGAGGTCTCCTATGTAGCTTTTAGAAATAATAATTGGTACAAGCACTTTGGAAAACTTCTTGGCAATATTTATTAAAGTTAAACATATTCGTACCCCATTAATCAGTATATACCTGATAGAAATACATATGCATTTTCACTAAAAGACATATACAAGCTTATTTATAGCAACATTACTATATTACCTGTCAAATGAATAAATTGTGGTATTGTCATATCTAAACAATAGAATACTATCACAACAATAAAAGTGAGTGAATTACTGCTCTAAATATCATGTTCAAAAGTAGCAGCAGGACAGAAAAGGATATTTAGTATATAATTCCACTCTATAAAATTCAAAAACAGATACTGATAACCTATAATGTTAGAAGTCAGTAGTTACTTTTATTTTTTATTTGTTAAAAAAGTGTATTCATTTTATTTTGAGAGAGAGCATGAGCAGGGAAGGGGCAAAGGGAGAGGGAGAGAGAGAATCCCAAACAGGCTCTGTACTGTCAGTGCAGAGTCTTATACAGGACTCGATCTCATGAACCGTGAGATCATGACCTGAGCTAAAATCAAGAGCCGGACCCTTAACCGACTGAGCCACCCAGGTGCCCCAGAAACCAGTTACTTCTAGTTACTTTTAGAAGATAAAAAGAGAACGGGAATGTTGACTCATGAAGGGTATGAAATAGGCTTCTGAGTGTCTTGTAGTATTTTTATTCTATTTATTGTTTTTCTATTGTTTTTTGACCCAGATAGTAGTTTCACAGGCATATTCACTTCATAATTCATTAAAGACACGTTCATAATTTGTGTGCTTTTTGCTGTACTTCAATAAAAATATTTATTAAACATGTATTCCTGATAAAATAAATTTATTTTAAAAATGAATTAATTCATACTCCCTTAGCTATATATCTTAAATATATAGAGAATTCAGGATCTAACTTAATGGGGACACACTAGGGAGATTGCCACTAAAGTCAGGAAGAAAGCAAGGATGCTCACCTTCTCCACTATTTTTAACACTGTAGGATGTTTTGGTAATGCAGTTAAGACAAGTACAAATAATTAGAGGCGTAAAATTGGAAAAAAAGAAGTAAAAGTCTCTGTTTTTGATTATATGATGCTATGCCCAAAATACTTAATAAAATTAATGCTAAAATGAATATAACCAGTAAAAAAATTTATAAGGTATTATACTAAAACCCAACCATAGAAACAAGGCCCTTTCAAAAAGGATAATGAAGAGAAGATCCAATTTAAAATAGCAACCAAAAACTTCAAAGTGATTAGCTATAAAATTAATAAGAAAATCTATATAAAGAAAATTTTAAACTTCCTCAAAGACATAAAAGCATATTTGAATAAGTGAAAGATATCCTTTACTCTTGGATAAGTGACTATTTTTCGCATTTCTTGAAGTTTTCTCTTTTTTTTCTTGACTTTCTAAAGTCAGATGGTTTTATCAGTACAGAATTTAAAATTTTTCTTCTTTTCATATGTATTTCTAAAACAATAATTTTCCCTCTTGAGGCTAAATTTGTATATCACAAGTTTTAATATAAGGCATTTTTATTCAGTTCTGTTTCATCTTTTAACTATAATTTCTTCTTTGACCATAATTAGAAGTATACATTTTAGTTTCCAAAATATTTTTGTTAATAACTTCTAATTTTATTTCATAGCTGTTAGGGAACATAGTATCTGTGATTTTGATTTTGTGGTATTTAATAATTATTTTAATAGATACTTATCAGATACCTATTTTCTTCAGATACTGTTCCAAGTCTTGATGATATAGTCAGGAAGTCACCTAACTTCTTTGCCTTTACAGTACTTAAATTCTATTGTGACAGATAAATTTTTAAAATTACATATTATATAGTTATATATAATTATTATATATTATATAATATATGTAATTATATAAAAATATTTTTATGACCTGGGTGATATTCATATTTTGGTGTGATCAGACATGGAGATTGATCTTGTCTTGATTCATCATGGTCACAGAGTGACCTTGTCAGATGTCTCTTGGGTATCAGGAGCTGCTTTTCTCTTTCTCAATTCTCTAAGTGATTCTAATATTTTTTCATACTTATTATGTCATAATGTTGTATAGTTATCTCAGTAATGTATGACATTTTGAGGTTAGGTAGTTTATATTTTGTGATTTACTGTGGCTATTGCTAGTAATGTTTTATAAACAAAAACTATCAGATGTTTCTATGAAAAAATATAATAGCATTTTAGACTATTATTTAATTGCATTTTAGGGCTCAAATTTTGAAAGGTAATATTATTCATTCTCTTGCTAAGTGAGATTTTCTGAACGCTTTAGACTTACAAACCTTCTTTCATAGATTCCATAGGAATTGGCTTAATTTTACATCATTTTCTACAGTATGCAAAAAGAGTTGATTTGAAGTTGAAAGGCATCTTAGTATAGTATTTATGATGCTATATAAATTTTAACAAATATTTTTAAAGTTTATATTTACTATTGACTTTTTTAATTTAGCAAGTTATTATGTCATTTAATTTGTATGTAAACCTCAAATTTTTTGCAAATCAATTTTAAAATTTACTATATATGATTTAATACTGAAACCTTTTTTATTTTAGCCATGCTGACAGGTGCAAGGTGATATCTCATTGTGGTTTTGATTTGCGTTTCCCTGATGATTAGTGATGTTGAGTATCTTATCATGTGTCAGCTATCTGTATGTCTTTTCTGGAAAAATGTGTATTTAGGTCCCCTGCCCATTTTTAATCAGATTATTTTTTTGGATTGAGTTGTATAAGTTCTTTATACATTTTGGATATTAACCCCTTATCAGATATATCATGTGAAAGTAATTTGACCAATTCAGTAGGTTGCCTTTGAAAATTAAAAATAGAAAAGGGGCGTCTCGGTGACTCAATCAGTTGAGTGTCCAACTCTTGATTTCAGCTCAGGTCATGATCCCAGCATTGTTGGATTGAGCCCCACATCAGGCCCTGTGTGGAGGCTGCTTAGGATTCTCTTCCTCTCCTTCTGCCCCTCTCCATAGCTCATCCTCTCTCTCAAAAATGAAAGAGAGAGAAGAAAAGAAATGAAAAGAAATTGCATATGATCTAATAATTCCACCACTGTGTATTTACTCAAACAAAACAATTACACTAAATCAAAAGATATGTGCACCCTTATGTTTATTGCAACATTATTGACAATAGCCAAGATATGGAAGCAACCTAAGTATCAATAGACAAATGGATAAGAAAGATGTGGTATATATACACAATGGAATGTTATGTAATCATAAAAAAGATGAGATTGTTACATTTGTGATAACATGGATAGACCTACAGGGCATTATGCTAAGTGAAAGAAATCAGAGAAAGACAAATACCATATGATTTTACTCATATGTGGAATCTAACAAAACAAATGAGGAAACAAAAAACAGAATCGGACCTATAAATATAGAGAACAAATTGATGATTGCCAGAGAGGAGAGGGGTGGGAGATGGGCAAATTGGGTGAAGGGGAGTGGGAGATACAGGATTCCAGTTACGGAACGAATAAGTCACAGAAATAAAAGGCACAGAATAGGGAATGTAGTCAATGATAGGGTAATAGAGTTGTATGATGACAAATGGGTACACTTGTGATGAGCATAGCATAACATATAAAGAAGTTGAATTACTATGTCATACACCTGAAATTAATGTAACATTCTGGATCAGCTGTACTCAAATAAAAAATCTTAATTAAAGGTGCACCTGGGTGGCTCCGTTGGTTACGAGTCCGACTTCGGCTCAGGTCATAATCTCACGGTTTGTGACTTTGAGCCCCGCATCAGGTTCTGTGCTGAGAGTTCAGAGCCTGGAGCCTGTTTAATATTCTGTGTCTCCCTCTCTCTCTGCCCCTCCCCCACTCATGCTCTGTCTCTCAGAAATAAACTATATAAAAATTTAAAAAAGATTGCCTTAAAAATTAAAAACTAAAAATAAAAAGTAAAACCTTTAAACATGTTATAGCTTCAAAAATATACATTTACTTCATGACCTGATATTTGAAATTTTTACATTTCCTATTAAAACTAGCTCATTTATTTTTGTCATTTTTTGTGTCCTATTATAAAATGTTGAGGTAAGTTTAGGTCTCAGGATGCTATATAGGAGTAGTTTATAACCACCACTCTATTTTCTGATTTTACCACTGGTGTTTTAGAATTATTGAAATATTTTTATGTACTGTGTAAGAATTTTCATCAGAAAAACACTACTACTGGATTTTAGTAAAATCATCTTAAGGCAAATTTGTGGAAAATATTATTATTATTTGGCCGATTTTTATCCTGTTTTTTTAAATCTAATGACAGAGTAAATTTAACAAAATATTAACTACAAATAATAACTCAGAATTATATGATAATAAAAATCAGCATGGCTAGCAGTAATTAGCAGGATGGGTTGAATATGATCATCTACTAATCATTATCTGTTCTCAAATACTTCTGTTTTAATGTGAAAATATGTATTTTGTTGTGTTTATTGATTTATAAATATCAACCATTTTTAATGATGTGAATCTGTAGAATACCTTTGGGTACTTCTTAGGGTTCATAAATCACCAGTTTAAAATACGTAAGTCAAAGAGAAAACAGGATTTGATATACAGAAATTAGAAACCAAATTTGTGGCCATACTTTTGAAATGCATAGAACTGAATGGCACGTACATTAGTGTTAACCTTATCCCATTTCATCTTTTATTTCATCTTCTATTTCTGTTTCTTCTTTCATTTTCTATCCTATTTTTCTTTGTTCCAATGTTGTCATTCTTATTTTTATGTTTACATGTTCCTCAATTTCTCTTTGGAATGAGGCAGATTTCATTGGTAAATATATTAAAGTAGAGTTTATTTGCCATTTTTTAAATGTAGGAAATCTATCTTCAGGCTCTAAAAAATTGATATTCTAAATAAAGTTGTGTTTTGTAGTATGATTTTATTGTATTAACATTAGACTTTATTTGGATCAAGTAAAATTAACGTTAGAATTACAAAAACGATTGTTCTAATATTTTCCAGCTGCTGATAGGTTACGAAAATGGTACTGTAGTATTCTGGGACTTGAAATCTAAAAGAGCAGAACTGAGAGTTTATTATGATGAGGTAAGTGATTTCCACTGAAATATCTGAAAAGGCTATTAGAACTTTGTGCCTGTTTTCTACTCTAAGTGTTGTACATTACCAATTTTTATCATTTGGAAACTGCCTGGTTCTGACCCAGTGCCTCATATTGCCCATTGGCATTTGCATAAGTTTTAACTCTGGGTTGTTCTCTTGAATGAGAATTCTGCCTTGACTGACTATTTTTGGGTTCCTTTTGGCATCTTATATACATTGATGCCGAATATCTATCCTTTTCCTTCTTTAGGTTCCATGGTTAGATCTTTAAAGACACTATTCACAACTTCCTTAGAAAATTCTTTTTCTGTGGCAAAAAATTTAAGAGGTTAGTTTGAAAGGCCTTATCACACAATACTTGCCTTCTCAGAATTAGAATTGATTTTGTAAATACTATACTTAATAATAAGAGTCAGTATAATCTTGAAGGAAGTTTTATTGTACATAGTTGAGACCATGAGGTTTTCATTTAGAGCAATGAACTGCTGTTTATCAGGGAATAGACTGAATTGATACTCTAGTTGTTTAAAGATTAATCTAGGCCACTAATGATTTCCCCTTTCAGAAGAATCTAATATGAAGATAGATTGGGGCAAAAATTGAAAAAGCATAATTATTTCTTATAGTTGTGGGAATAAATATCATGTAAGCTCTCAATTCAGTTTTAAAAATGGTAAAGTAGGGAGAGTTAGGAGGAAAATACAGGTCAATAATCACCTGTGGGTATCACCTGCACTTATGCAGAAGAATTTAAGACAACACTGAGATAAATAGAAAAATTAAAAAGAAAAACACATTTCTTCATGTTCTACCTCCTATCCTTTCATAACAGTTGAATTTTTAAATTTGATCCTTAAAGATAGAAGCCATTGGCCATTTCATAACCACACACACACCTGATTCATTTCTTAGTGGTTCTGGCAAACTAAGATTTTATGGTATATACAAGATAATTCTCATAATGACAGAGTTCAGAAGTACTCAGTTGGGTAATTTGGTCATGACTGGTGAAAGATACTCTGGCAGGTGATGTCATACAATTATGGTCTGTGTGATAAACTTATAGTGCGTCTTGAATCATAAGGAGAGAAGGCCCGAGGGAGCTAAACTAGATTTTTCTTTTGTTAAATACACAAAATATAAAGATGATGGGGAGCTAGATAAAAGTACAAATATTATCTAAGTATTTAGCCAATTGGAAATAGAGTAGGCCATCGAAAAAGGAAATCCAGAGCAAAATGCTGAATCAGCTACTTTTTTAATGGCCTTAAACAGTGTAGAAGGAAGAGTTCTAACCTTAAAAAGTGAGCAAAAGTACTTTTTCAATGTAATGTTCAAATAAACATTAACAATGTTTAAGTCAGTAGAGTACTAGATGACACCTACTTTATACCTAAAAATCATTTTAAATATTGACTTACACACAATATATATATACATATAGTCTATTTACTTTGATGTATAATTATATATCCTATCATTTTAATGGAGATAGTTATATATATCATTTTACTGCCAAACTTTTAAAACTTTGCTCTCATATTTAGGATTCACTTATAATACTATTATGAAATGGTTTCTAATTAAGTCACCAATGATCTCTTGATTACTTAAATAGTGACCCCTTCATAGTCTTTCAAGTTTCTCATTAAATCTGTTGCTTTACATCAGCCCCTCCTTAAAATTGTTTCTTCCTTTGTCTGTGTCTTTCTACCTAATTTTTCACCTCTTCTTTCTCCATCACTTCTTTCCTTAGTTTTTCTTTAAATTATAGATACTCTTGAGGATTCTGTCTTTATTCTCTTCATTTCTCCTCCAGTTTACATTTATATTCATGTCTTCTCCCATCATTTCAAATATTAATTTTATGTTAATAAATTTAAAATTTATGTATCTCTAATCCTTTTTCCTGAACTCTTGATCCATATATCTAACAATCTAGCACATAAGCTCATATAAATATCTCATTGACACTGAATTTACATTTAAAAACCTAAACCTTGCTCTGTGTTCTCTTTTTCAGTTTTTAAATTTTGATTATCTATTCTAGTGTGTAACCCTCAGAATCATAGTTGGTCCTTTCTGTTTATATATCCTATGCTATCAGTTTTGTAGTCTCTTGATTCTGTTATATTGTGTCATTCATTTCCTCTCTTTTTTTCATTCCCACATTCAATGTTCTAGTCTAGGTTGTTATCTTTTCCCTAGAAAACTATGGTAGCCTTTTAACTAATTGCATTTCCTCTGATATCTTACCTTTTTAGTATCTTTCACTAACAAGATTATCATTTTAAGACACAGATCAAGGGGCACATGTACCCCAATGTTCGTAGTGGCACTTTCAACAATAGCCAAATCATGGAAAGAGCCTAAATGTCCATCAACTGATGAATGGATTAGGAAGATGTGGTTTAACTATACAATGGAATACTACATGGCAATGAGAAAGAATGAAATCTGGCCATTCGTAGCAAAGTGTATGGACCTCGAGGGTGTCATGCTAAGCGAAATAAGTCAGGTGGAGAAGGACAGATACCATATGTTTTCACTCATAGGTCTAACAGGAGAAACCTAACAGAGGATCATGGGAAGGGGAAGGAGGAATAAGAGTTAGGGAGAGGGAGGGAGACAAAGCACGAGAGACTCTTGAGTACTGAAAACAAACTGAGGGCGGAAGGGGGAGGGGGAAAGGGGAAGGAGGGTGATGGTCATGGTGGAGGTCACTTGTGGGGAAGAGCACTGGGTGTTATATGGAAACCAACCTGATAATAAACTATAAAGTTAATAAAAAAAAAAAAAGTAATGTTACAAGCTTTTGTCACTACTTCCAAGTGCATGATTTACTCAAGTAGATGGGCCTATACAGGTGATCTGCAGGTTCAATATTTTTTTTGGCTGAAAAAACTTAGTCCTAAAATGCTAATAATTTCATTGATTATGAAAATCTAATTTTCTCATTAAGAAAAAAAATAATAAATATGATTTTGGAATTAAAATATGAAAAAAGAAAAAGACACAGATCATGTAGTTCTCTACCTCAGAAACTGAATGGCTCCCAATTATCAAAAATACAAAATCTTTATACCCTGACAGGAAATTTAAGATCCTAGTGCTATCTTTTCCCTTTAGTTTAATGCTATGAATCATTATAAACACTCCTCACACTTCAGGCATATTACTGTCTCCTAAAGATACCATTTATTTTCCACCTCCAAGCCTTTGCTCCAGCTAATCCCTTATCATGAACTCCCTTCTTTCCTCTTTTGCATATCAAAATCCTATTAACATTTTAGCCATTGTAAAGCTATTTGGACTACCTACCTAGTCCCTTGATGAATAGCCATTGATGAATTGAAAGGTTTGGTTTGTAAATCCAACATGATTTTCAGAAATAACTATATGAATTTACTCCCACATTAGCTGTGACATTTTTGTTTCATTACATCAATATTTCTAAATAATCTCTCACATCAAAAACCCTCAGAGTTTGACATATGAGGATAACATTGTAATACCTTGAGTAGCCACTGTGTTTCCTCTTTTCATATTGGTATCTGATTTTTGGGTTTCCTTTTTCTTTTTTCTTGTAGAGAAACTCAGTCACAGCCACCAAGTTGACCAAACTAGCTAGTGTTGTATCTTCTGTATTTTATTTTCTTTTTAAATTCTTCGTGTATTAGTTATATTATATTTGGGTGATTTTTTTGTTTGTTTTTTATTTTTGTTTTTGTTTTTTCAGAACCCTTAAAGGCCTTTTTTAAGAAAGGAGTAGGGTATAATCAAATTAATAGCAATTGGATACTGCTCCATTAAATCTATTCAAATGCCAGCTCTTCAGCAATGCACTATTTGACCCTCTCTAATAACAAGCTAGTTTTAGAAGGCTCTTCTTACCTATAAGTATACAATACGTAAGCTACTTTATGGTACATAGACTTATTTTTCTTTTATGTTGCAGCTATTATTTTTGTATTTGTCTTCCCTAGTTGGTAGAAATTTAGCAAGATAGGAAGAAGGGTTAGGGCTGGCAATGATCTCTCTGCCTCCATCATTCATAGCAAAGTAGTCTGAGAGAACTTTACATTGACTGAGGTTCATTAAGTTAACACATAAAAGTTAACACATTTCCCTTGAGCTACCTACAAAAGTGAGAATGAGCAAAGGAGAAGATGAAGAGTGTTTTCCTCCAACTGCCTCTACTGAACCCTGGCAAAAAACAAAACAAAACAAAACAAAACAGGCTTATCTAGTAATGAAGACCAGAATGAGAGAGAAAATAAGTCCAGAGTTTCATATCTTTTTCATTTAATTAAATCTTACTTATCTTGTTGTACAGCTCATATCCTATGTCCTTTTATAATATGTTTAATGATTACTCTAGCCATCAGTTATCTATAACTCTAATAATACTTACTGTTTGGAAAACAAATAATAAATTAGTTTTAAATACTAAATGCTAAATATCTTGGTATATGGTGTGTGTGTGTATACAAATATACACCTAAAAATAAAAGTTCCAAATAATAACTATTATTAATATTCATTTATTTCAATATTCCCTATCTTGCAGTTTTGAAAGCTCCTTTAAGGAAAAGATAATGTATATATCCGTTCAGCTTTTATGTCTACTAGAGCTTCCCCTTATTGTGCTTAGCACATTATCCAAAGTCCATATAAACTTATGGTTTATTTATTTTTTTTTTTAACTTGTAACAATATTTTATTAAAAATATAGCAAAGTTTTTGTTATTTGAAAAAACATTATGAACAGCATTTTAAATATTTCCATTTCCATAGACACACTGTGTAAATCACAGACATTAGCAACAATTTCAGCCCATTACAACCAGATCTGCTCCCTAAAAATGTACCTTATCCCATGAAATAATTAATTCTTCTGTAATTCCCATGAATAAAGGAGAAAAATAAAATAAAGCTTCTTTTTCTCTAGGTATTCAAATTTTGTGTTTATATTTGCTTTATCCAATCTCTGCATTAATTTCAAGCTAAGACTTATCATTAAAACAGTAGTATCCCAATAAAGGAGTAGTAGTAGATGATGGATTACAGCCACAGATTGAATTGCCTTAAATTTATTTTAAAAATCATAAACCTTTCCACAATCTCATATTTCTGATCTTGATTTATATCAGAATTCTTTATATAATTCAGTGTATATAAGAGACCACTAGAAAGAATACCAAGCTGTGGAAATATGTGATAACATTATTATTCATTCAACAGATATTGAGTATCTACTTTATATAAGGTACCGTGGGAGTAAAACAATATGTGAAACTGGAATAATTACTTTTTAATTTTATATATTTCATATCTTCAGAGTGAAATTAGAAATATAAAAAAAATTTTAAACCCTTCTTCATTAAATCCTAAATTACCAAGCCAATTAAATAATTTATGTTAGAGGCAATATGGTAAAAATGATTGAGAATGTGGGTTTTGTTGTTAGATAGGCCTTGGCTTTGAATTGTGTGACCTGAACAAGTATATCAGTCTCTGTAGGCCTATTACACTGTGTGGAAATTGGAAAAAATAATACCTTTTTAATAAAATTAATAGAGTTAATATAAATAAAGTGTTTGCCAAGGGGTCTGGCACATAGTAAGCCCCCAGATGGTAGCCCCTATGTAAATTCTTTTTTAAATTGGCTACTTTAAGTGGATTTAGGCCTCTACCTTTCCAGAAATTATTTTCAGATAACCTTGCTTTTACTTTTATGTAAATAATTTTTCAAATAATCATGTAGGATATAGGGAGGACATAGAATTTACAACAAAAAGTTCTAGGCTATAATGATATTATGAAATGTACCTAACTTTTATCTCAGGAGATGAATTTTTGTAGTCTTCTATAAGCCTATAGAGGACTGAAGCCAAAGGTAGTATGATCTGGGTCAGAAAAATTATGTATATTTATTAAGTATTGTTGCTATAATAATTTTATCTCAGAATATCTTTCCTTTGGAATATAGAATGCTATAACATATCAACTTTTTTCCCCCTCTACTTGTTTTTTATTGCTATTTCATTAGGCTATTCATTCAATTGATTGGCATCATGAGGGCAAACAATTCATGTGCAGCCATTCGGATGGTAGCTTGACTTTATGGAACCTGAAAAGCCCAAGTCGTCCTTTCCAGACTACAATTCCACATGGTAAGGTGTATGCTTTACAAAGAAATAAACTCTGGAGATATAGTGCCTAGACTTGAAGTAGAACATGTGTTATCAGTGTGTTTGGAAGAAAGTTATAGGATGTAGCTTCTGATTTTAAATACCTCTTTATACTCCTTCAGATTCCAACATTATACTCTAAACTTTCTATACTTTCCCCTGTCTATTTACTTTCCTACTTTGTGATACTTAGAGACCTTTCAAACCAAAATTGAATGATGGGTGGTTGATGTAGATGAAGCACAGGACATAATTTAGAAAATTTGGCCAGTTTTAAGGATTGAGGAGATAGTGAGAATGACACCATATAGATCTGACTTTCAGACCTAATTCCTAAACTGGTTTATAGTTTATCATTTTCTAGATTCTCTCACTTATTTCTGTTTCTACCATTTGATTCCATTAAATTATGAAAACTATGGTTTTCATTGTAGATTGTATTTCTTATCTTCCTTATGAAAAGGATGTATTGAAGGTTTATATTGTACCTGTCTACCTAAGTGGGCAGAATAAAAGTTCAAATGTATGAATATCTTTTTTTGAGATGACCATATTATTCCTGAGAATATTGGTAGTGATCTGAGTTCCATGTTTACCTTATACTGATAGTTGTTTATAAGACTAGAGGGGTCGAAACCTAGCAGTTAATCAAACACAGTCTATTTTATAGTTTCTTAGCATTTATTATAGTGTCATTTAGAAAATTTTTAGTATGATGTTTTTTATAATGGATGACCCATAAACCACAAGATGCACTTATACCATCTTGTGTTGGTGTGTCCTTTTTGTACCACATTTGCATGTTCCATTTACAAGTTAAAATATTACAACATTTAACCTAGCAGCGTGTCTTAGAGATTATTTTACATTTACTCACTGACGTTCAGATGCTTCATTTACAGATTGCCATTATGGAAAACTTGGATAGGTATTTGCTATACCTCCCGTTCAGATTTAAATATTTGTTTCTATGATGAGTTTACTTTTTCTTCTCTCCCTCCCCCTAAAATCCTTATGCCTTTTATTTGTATGTGTGTAATATGATTTATTCATAAATTTTCTGTTTACTTCTACTCAAAAGTCAACTTCTGTACAAGTTCTTTTTGGCAGACATTTAATACTTTCATTTGTTTCACCATATCCATATTTATCAGTTAGAGTTGTTTTCCATACAGTTGACCCTAGAACAATATGGGAGATGAGGCACTGATCCCCATGCAGTTGAAAATCTACATATATATAACTTTTGACTCCTCCAAAACTTATCTAGTAACAGCATACTGTTTTAAAATATTTTTTTTGTTAACATTTATTTATTATTGAGAAACAGAGAGACAGAGCATGAGCATGGGAGGGGGCAGAGAGAGGGGGAAACACAGAATCCGAAGCAGGCTCCAGGCTCCGAGCTGTCAGCACAGAGCCCGACGCAGGGCTCGAACCCACGAGTGGTGAGATCATGACCTGAGCCGAAGTCGGATGCTCAACCAACTGAGCCACCCAGGCACACCGTAATAACATCATACTGTTGCCTGGAAGCCTTACTGATAAACACAATTAATACATATTTTGTATGTTATATGTATCATATACTGTATTCTTAGAATAAAGTAAGCTGGAGAAAAGGAAATGTTATTAAGAAAATCATGGAAAGAAAAGATACATTTACAGTACTATATTTATTTTAAAAAATCTATTCTTTTGAATTACTAGGTGCTTTTCTTAAGTTTATTTATTTATTTTGAGAGAGGGTGAGGGAGGGAGGGGCAAAGAGACAAAAGAGAGAGAATCCCAAGCAACCCCTGCTCTGTCAGCACATAGCTTGACTTGGGGCTCAATCCCATGCATCATAAGATCATGCTATTAATTTTTTTAAAAATTTGTAATTTTCATTAATATTCAGTTTGAGGTATTTTCCAATTTTCCTTTGATGTGAGTTACACATTTGTTTTCTAATTTCTAAAAATGTGTTTTGTTATAGATTTGGAAATTAATTGTAAACCAAGAATGTGGCATGACACTAGCTCTACAGAATTTACTGTGATTTGCTTTATAATTAGACATAAACATAAAGCATAAAGTTCAAAATATGCTTGAAAAGAATACATTTCCTCACACAAAGGTCAAACTTGAAATGGTGTTTACTTTGTACTCTAAATCTTTGCTAAGTTTTTATTGTTTCATTTTTCAATTTTGAGAGAGGTAAGTTAAAATTCTATTATTATGGATTTTTTCCGTGTAATTCTGTTCATTTTTGCTTTATATACTTTAAAAAACAATTAGGTCAAGGTGGTTGATAGTACCTATCAGATCCTCTGATTTTACTAATAGTTGACTACTGCTATCAATTTCTAAGAGAATGGTATTAAAATTTCCTAACAATTACAGAATTATCTACTTTTCACTTTAGTTCTGTCCTTTTTTGTTTCATGTGTTTTTGAAGCTTAATTGTTAGACATCCATTATGTCTCCTATAAAGAGCATATAGTTTTATTTTTTTTTAATGTTTATTTATTTTTGAGAGAGAGTGTGTGAGCAGGGAAGGGGGGTGGGGGAGAGGATCTGAAGCAGGCTTTGTGCTGACATTAGTCACAAACCGTGAGATCATGACCTGAGCTGAAGTTGGACACTCAACCAAGCAAGCCACCCAGGTGCTCCATTTGGGTTTTATTTATTTAGTCTTATATCATTTAGTTGAAGTATTTTGTCCCTTAATATGAAATGTAATTATTGATGGAATTGGATTTCGGTATACCAAATTATTTGTTTACTGTTAGATTGATCTTTTTTTTTGTTCCTTTTATCTCCCTTTTTTGTCATTTTCTGGATCATTTGAAAGTTTTTCTTAGAATTTCATTTTAATTTACATGTAGGCATTTTATCTTAAGACTTTTATTGATCAGTTACTCTAGGGATTATAGTATACCTCTTTAACTTTTCACAGTCCATTAGAGTTAACACTGTAGCACTTCATGAAAATATGTAGAAGCTTCATAATCATATATATTTACCTTTATACTTTTGCAATAGCTATATGTATTCTAAATACATTGTTGTAATTTTGGATTTAAGTATTTTTTTAATTAGAAAGAAGATATTCTTTTGTATTTTATTTATACTTTTAATATTTTATATTTATGAATTTTTATACTTTCATTTATTCTTGTAGATACAAGAACATCATTTGGCATTTCACTTACCTTCCATTAATATAGTTTATTGTCAAGTTGGTTTCCATATAACACCCAGTGCTCATCCCAACAAGTGTCCTCCTCCATGTGCATTACCCATTTTCCCCCTCTCCCCCAGCTCCCCATCAACCCCCATTTGTTCTCAGTATTTAAGAGTCTCTTATGGTTTGCCTCCCTCCCTCTCCCTAACTATTTTTCCCCCAACCCTCCCCCATGGTCTTCTGTTAAGTTTCTCCTGATCCACATATGAGTAAAAACATATGGTATCTGTCCTTCTCTGCCTGACTTATTTCACTTACCATGACACCCTCAAGTTCCATCCACATTGCTACAAATGGCCAGATTTCATTCTTTCTCATTGCCATGTAGTATTCCATTGTATATATAAAGCACATCTTCTTGATCCATTCGTCAGTGGATGGACATTTAGGCTTTTTCCATGATTTGGCTATTGTTGAAAGTGCTGCTACCAACACTGGGGTACATGTGCCACTATGCATCAGCACTGCTGTATCCCTTGGGTAAATTCCTAGCAGTGCTATTGCTGGGTCATAGGGGAGTTCTGTTAATTTTTTGAGGAACTTCCACACTGTTTTCCAGAGCAGCTGCACTAGTTTGCATTCCCACCAACAGTGTAGGAGGGTGCCCATTTCTCCACATCCTCACCAGCATCTATAGTCTCCTGATATGTTCATTTTAGCCACTCTGACTGGCATGAGGTGGTATCTCAGTGTGGTTTTGATTTGTATTTCCCCAATGGTGAGTGACGTTGAACATTGTTTCATGTGTCTGTTGGGCATCTGGATGTCCTCTTGGAGAAGTGTCTGTTCATGTCTTCTGCCCATTTCTTAACTGGATTATTTGGTTTTCAGGTGTGGAGTTTGGTGAGTTCCTTGGTGAGTTCCTGATAGACTTTGATACTAGCAGTTTATCTAATATGTCATTTGCAACTATATTTTCCCATTCCATCAGTTGCCTGTTAGTTTTGTTGATTGTTTCCTTTGCATTGCAGAAGCTTTTTATCTTGATGAGGTCCCAATAGTTCACTTTTGCTTTTGATTCCCTTGCCTTTGGAGACGCGTCAAATAAGAAATTGCTGCGGTTGAGGTCAAGGAGGTTGTTTCCTGGTTTCTCCTCTAGGGTTTTGATGGTTTCCTGTCTCACATTGAGGTTCTTCATCCATTTTAAGTTTATTTTTGTGTATGGTGTAAGAAAGTGACGTAGTTTCATTCTTTTGCATGTTGCTGTCCCATTCTCCCAGCACCACCTGTTAAAGAGGTTGTCTTTTTTCCATTGGATACTCTTTCCTGCTTTGTCAAAGATTTATTGGCCATACATTTGTGGGTCCAATTCTGGGTTCTCTATTCTATTCCATTGGTGTACGTGTCTGTTTTTGTACCAATACCTTACTGTCTTGATGATTACAGCTTTGTGGTAGAGGCTAAAGTCTGGGATTGTGATGCCTCCCATTTTGGTTTTCTTCTTCAATATTACTTTGGCTATTTGGGGTCTTTTGTGGTTCCATACAAATTATAGGATTGTTTGTTCTAGCTTTGAGAAGAATGCTTGTGTGATTTTGATTGGGATCACATTGAATGTGTAGATTGCTGTGGGTAGTATTGACATTTTAACAATATTTATTCTTATGATCCATGAGCGTGGAATGTTTTTCCATTTCTTTGTGTCTTCTTCAATTTCCTTCATAAGTTTTCTATAGTTCTCAGCATGCAGATCTTTTACCTCTTTGGTTAGGTTTATTTCTAGGTATTTTTATGGTTCTTGGTGCAATTATGAATAGGATCAGTTTATTTTTCTTTCTGTTGCTTCATTATTGGTGTATAAAAATGCAACCGATTTCTGGTCGTTGATTTTGTACCCTGTGACTTTGCTGAATTCATGGATCCATTCCAGCAGACTTTTGGTGGAGTCGGTTAGGTTTTCCATGTAGAGTATCATGTCATCTGCGAAAAGTGAAAGTTTGACTTCATCTCTGCCAGTTTTGATGCCTTTTATTTCATTTTGTTGTCTGATTGCTGATGCTAGGACTTCCAATACTATGTTAAACAACCTTGATGAGAGTGGACATCCCTGTTGTATTCCTGAACTCGGGGTAAAGCTCTCAGTTTTTCTCCATTGAGGATGATATTACCTGTGGGCTTTTCATAAATGGCTTTTATGATGTTTAAGTAAGTTCCTTCTATCCTGACCTTCTCAAGGGTCTTTATTAAGAAAGGATGCTGTATTTTGTCAAATGCTTTTTCTGCATCTTTTGACAGTATCATATGGGTCCTTTCTTTTGTTAATGTGATGTATCACACTGATTGATTTGCGAATATTGAACCAGCCCAGCACCCCAGAATGACTCCCACTTGATCACGGTGAATAATTCTTTTTATATGCTGTTGAATTCGATTTGCTAGTATCTTGTTAAGGATTTTTGCATCTGTATTCATTAAGGATATTGGCCTATAGTTGTCTTTCTTTTTTGCTGGATCTCAGTCTGGTTTGGGAATCAAAGTGATGCTGGCTTCATAGAATGAGTCTGGAAGTTTCTCCTCCATTTCTATTTTTTGGAACAGCCTGAGAAGAATGGGCATTAACTCTGTTTTAAATATCTGGTAGAATTCCCCAAGGAAGCCTTCTGGTCCAGGGCTCTTATTTGTTCGGAGATTTTTGATAACTGATTCCATTTCTTCACTAGTTCAATGGGTCTTTTCAGATTTTCTATCTCTTCCCATTTGAGTTTTGGTAGTGCGTGTGTGTTTAGGAATTTGTCCATTTCTTCTAGGTTGTCCAGTTTGTTGGCATATGTTTCATAGTATTCCCTGATAATTGCTTGTATTTCTGAGGGATTCATTATAATAAATACATTTTCATTTTTGATTTTATCTATTTTGGTGCTCTCTCTTTTCTTGTTGAGAAGCCTGGGTAGAGGTTTATCAATTTTGTTTATTTTTTCAAAAAACCCAACTCTTGGTTTCACTGATCTGTTCAACTGTTCTTTTTAGATTCTATATTGTTTATTTCTTCCCTGATCTTTATTATTTCTCTTCTTCTTCTGGGTTTATGGTGTCCTTGCTGCTCTGTTTCTAGTTCCTTTAGGTGCACTGTTAGATTTTGTATTTGCGATTTTTCTAGTTTCTTGAAATGGGCCTGGATTGCAATGTGTTTTCCTCTTAGGACTGCCTTTGCTGCATGCCAAAGAGTTTGGATTGTTGTATTTTCATTTTCATTTGTTTCCATATATTTTTTAATTTCTTCTCTAATTGCCTGGTTGACCCATTCATTCTTTAGTAGGATGTTCTTTAACCTCCATGCTTTTGGAGGCTTTCCAGACCTTTTCCTGTAGTTGATTTCAACTTTCATAGCATTATGATCTGAAAGTGTGCATGGTATGATCTCATTCTTTTATATGTTTTGAAAGCTGCTTTGTGACCCAGTATGTGATCTGTCTTGGAGAATGTACCATGTGCACTCATGAAAGTGAATTCCATAGCTTTGGGATGTAGAGTTCTAAATATATGTCAAGTCCATCTCATCCAATATGTCGTTCAGGGCCATTGTTTCTTTAGTGATTTTGTGTCTAGTTGAGCTATCCATTGCTTTAAGTGGAGTATTAAAGTCCCCTGCTATTAGCACATTGTTATCAATAAGATTGCTTATGTTTGTGACAATTGTTTTATATATTTGGGTGCTTCCAAATTCAGTGCATAGACATTTGTAATTGTTAGCTCTTCCTGATGGATAGACCCTATAATTATTATATAATGCCCTTCTTCATCTCTTTTTACTGCCTTTACTTTATAAATCCAGTTTGTCCGATATAAGTATGGCTAATCCAGCTTTCTGTTGACTTCTAGTAGCATGATAGATATTTCTCCATCCCCTCACTTTCAATCTGAAGGTGTGTGTCCTCAGATCTAAAATGAGTCTCTTTTAGACAGGAAATAGATGGATCTTGTTTTTTTATCCATTCTGATACCCTTTGTCTTTTGATTGGAGCATTTAGTCCATTTACATTCAGTGTTATTGGAAAATACGGGTTTAGAGTCATTGTGTTCTCTGTAGGTTTCACGCTTGTAGTGGTGTCTCTGGTACCTTGTGTTCCTTGCAACATTTCCCTCAGAGAGTCCCCATTAGGATTTCTTTTAGGGCTGGTTTAGTGGTGATGAATTCCTTCATGTTTTGTTTGGGGAAACCTTTATGTGTCCTTCAATTCTGAATGATAGGCTTGCTGGATAAAGGATTCTTGGCTGCATATTTTTCCTGTTCATCACATTGAAGATTTCCTGCCATTCCTTTTTGGTCTGGCAAATTTCAGTAGATAGGTCTGTTACTACCCTGATGTGTCTCCCTTTATATGTTAAGGCCCCTTTATCCCTAGCTGCTTTCAGAATTCTCTCTTTATCTTTGTATTTTGCCAGTTTCACTATGATATGTCATGCAGAAGATCGATTCAAGTTACATCTGAGGGGAGTTCTTTGTGCCTCTTGGATTTCATTGTCTGTTTCCTTCCCCAGATTGGGGGAAATTCCCAACTATAAATTGTTTAAGTACCCCTTCAGCACCTTTCTCTATCTTCTGGAATTCCTATGATACGGATATTCTTCCTTTGGATTGCATCACTCAGTTCTCAAATTTTCCTTTTGTGCTCCTGAATCAATTTATCTCTCTTTTTCTCAGCTTCCTCTTTTTCCACAATTTTATCTTCTAATTTACCTATTCTTCTCTCTGCCTCTTCAATGTATGCAGTGGCTGCCTCCATTTAATTTTGCACCTCATTTATAGCATTTTTTAATTCATCATATCTAATTTAAGGTCCTTATCTTTGCAGCAATGGAGTCTCTGCTGTCTTCTATGCTTTTTTTCAAGCCCAGCGATTAATTTTACAACAATTGCTCTGAATTCTTATTCAGTTTTGTTTCTTATATCTGTTTTAAGCAATTCTTTAGCTGTCACTTCTTCCTGGAATTCCTTTTGAGGAGAATTCTTTCGTTTCGTCATTTTGGCTGGCATTCTGTCTCTTGCAAATTTTAAAAGCTTGTCATGTGCTCTGCACCTGCGAGTACTGCTGTATTAAAGGAGGCTCATACACTGTCCAGAGCCTGGCCATTCAGGAGGTGTTTTTGAAGGGTGTGACTTGCTCTGTGTTGTTGTGACTTTGGTTATTTTATTTCCCTACTCGTAGTGATGTATTGGACTCTCCACCATGCGTGCTTTGGTTTGTTTCTTAACATAGCCCTGGAAAGGAAAACAGACAAACAGGGAACGAGAACAGGCACACTCACAAACAAATCGAACAAGCAACCAGGCAAACAAAAAACAAAAGACAGTCTAAAAACATAAAACCAGAAATCCCAGCTACAAATACAGAGCAAGGTGGAAGCAATGCTGATGGAAGAGTATATACAAAGAGAGAAATGACGGGGCAGGGAGAAGGAGAAAATGAACATTGACCAGGCAGAGAGACCAAAAGTCTTAATCCAGAAAGAGAAAAAGGAGAATACAGACAGAGGCGAGGAGAATGAAATGAAGATAATGTTTCCCAGAGTAACTATATGGCCTGATTATTCCAGAGAGAGAGAAAGCAAAGAAGGAGGTGTAGAACATGCATCATAGAGGATGGATTAAATATGTCTGTTTAAGCAAACCAATAACCAGAGTAACCAGCCTAGAGGAGGGAAGAGATAAGAAGAAGAAAAGGGAGAGTGTATCTGAACAACAAGAATTGACCTAGGGTCAATCCAGGCAATGCAACAGTGCTGGTCTGGAGGAGGGGGCCATCTGTTTCTGCAGCATCTATTCAGCTCCCACAGATAAGCAGCTACCCAGTGCAGATGGGCGTGGTTTAGTGTAGGCAGGTCCCGCCTCCACTGTGGGCTCCGTGGACCAATCCCTGAGGCCCCACCTTGGTGGTTGTGGAGAGAATATTGGCAACCACCCCCCGCCCAGTCCCTTCTCCATGGACCAGGTTTCCCAAATAATTCCTTTGGATCTGGCCTCACTGTTCCACTGGCGCAGACGAGGTAGGCCATCTTCCTATGCCCATGCCCAGCCGAGTTCCAAGCTCCCACTCCGTGGACGTTAATGATGCCGCACAAAATGTAATCACGTGAGCGGTAGCACTTCAGGGCAGGGGATCGGTTCCTCCTGGTGCCGCCTGTGCCCCTGAGGTACCACCGAACCCAGAGGGGACTCCCCTTGTCCCCAGGCATGGGAACAGTGCACCCAGCTCCAGTCCAAAGAAAGCCCTGCAGTTTGAGATGGGATCTCTCTCTGAAAGCCCTGCAGTTAAAGATGAGATGATAGGATCTGTCTCTGTCCTGGTCCTAGGTTTTTCTCTTGTCCAAATACAGTTCTACTTTTCCCCAACTGCTCTTTCTCTTCCCTTTGTCCCTCCACAGAAGGGGCTCCTTCCCCTCAACACCTCCATGTCCCAGCCCATTTTTATCTCCCCCAGTTCACAATCATGCACCTAATGAGTCTGTCTTCCTAGTAGACTCTGTCTCCTTTCCTCCCAGACTCCTGGGGTTCAGATTCCTTTGGCTTCAGCCCTTCTTTGTTTGAGAGATGTGGGCAGGAAGTAGGGAGCCCCCTACTTCTCTGCCATGTTGAACCCATGACCTTACCTTCCTTTATCTAAAAATTCCTCTATTTTTTGCTTTTATTCTTGAAGGACATTTTTGAAGTAGTTAAATTCCTAGGTTGACAGTTTGTATGTATGTGCGTTGTTTTTTAAGGTGCTGAACACTTTAAAAACGTTCCACTGTTTTCTGGTTTACAGTGTTTCTAACTGAGAAATGTGTGGTGTTTTGACTTTTGGTTCCCTTGTATATAATTTGTCATTTTCCCCTGGCTACTTTCAAAATTTTTATAACTTTTATTTTCAACAATTTGATTATAATATGCCTAGGTGTTTTTTTTTTCTTCAAATTCATTCTGTTTAAGAGTTATGGAGCTTCTTATATTTAGAAATTTATATCTTTCATGATATTGAGGAAATTTTCAGCCTTTTATTTTTTCAAATGTGTTTTTCTGCTCTTACCTCTCTCTACCTCTCTTTTTGGAACACTAGTTACTTGTCTGGTAGAATTTTTGGTATTGTCCCACATATTTCTGGGCTTCCATTTTTGTTGTTGTTGTTAATCATTTTTTCTCTGAATTTCAAATTGGGTGGTTCCCATTGATCTTTTTCCTCTATAATCTCCATTTCCTAAACTGGGAAACCATATCTAGATTCATTATTTTTCTACAAATCAATATTTTCTATATTACAGAAGTAGGCTTTGTCTGAAACAGATTATTGGACAGTAGTGGGAAAAGAGGGATGCTTTTCTTCTAGGAGTTTTATGGTTTTAGGTCTCTCATTTAGGACTTTTATCCATCTGCAGTTTGTTTCTGCATATGGCATAAGAAAGTGGCACATGGCATAAGAAAGTGGCAAAAGTTTTATTCTTTTGCATGTAGCTGTTCTGTTTTCCTAACACCATTTTTTTAAGAGAATTGTCATCTTCCCATTGGATGTTCTTGCCTCCTTTGTCATAGATTGACCATATAAACATGGTTTGTTTCTGGGCATTCTGTTTTGTTCCATTGGACTATGTGTCGTGTGTGTGTGTGTGTGTGTGTACCTTAATGTTTTGATTGTTACAGCATTGTAGTAAATCTTGAAATCTGGAATTGTGATAACTCTAGCTTTGTTCTTTCTCAAGATTGCTTTGACTATTTGGGGTCTTTTATGGTTCCATACAAATTTTAGGATTGTTTGTTCTAGTTTTGTGAAAAATGGCATTTTGATAGGAATTGCATTGAATTTGTTGATTGCTTTGGCTAGTATGGATATTTTAATGATATTCTGTCAATACATAAGCATGGGATATCTTTCCATTTGTTTGCGTCATCTTTAATTTCTTTTATCACTGTTTTATAGTTTTCAGCGTATAAGCCTTTCACCTCCTTGGTTATGTTTATCCCTAGATATTTCATACTTTTCAGTCCAATTGTAAGTAGGATTTTTTAAAAAAATTTCTTTGTTACTTCATTTTTAGTGTATAGAAATGCAACAGATATTTTTATATTAATTTTGTATCCCCAAACATTACTGAATTAATTTATTCTAACAATTTTCTTCTTCTTGTTTGACTGCTGGAGCTAAGACTTCCAGTACTTTGTTAAAAAATAGCAATAGAGGACATCCTTGTCTTGTCCTGTTCAGAGAGGAGAAGCTCTGTTTTTCACTATTATGATGTTACCTGTGGGTTTTGTTATATATCACTTTTATAATGTTGAGGTATGTTCCCTCTAAACTCATTTTGTTAAGAGTTTTCATCATGAATGGATGTTGAATTTTATCAAATACTTTTTGTACATCTATTGAGATGATCTTATTACTTTTATCCTTCATTTTGTTAATGTGATGTATCACATTGAGTGTTTTGCATATAATGAATCATCCTTCCATCCTTGTAATAAATTTCACTTGATGATGGTGAATGACCCTTTTAATGTGTTGCTAATGCAGTTTGTTAATGTTTTGTTAAGAAGTTTTGTATCTGTGTTCATCAGGGTTCTTGCCCTATAGTTTTCTTTTTAGTAGTGTCTTTGGTTTTGTTATCAGGATATTGCTGACATCATAGAGTGTATCTAGAGGCTTTCCCTTTTCTTCTGTCTTTTGGAACAGTTTGAGAAGAATAGATATTAACCCTTCGTCAAATGTTTGGTAGAATTCACCTGTGAATCAATCTGGATGTGGACTTTTGTGTGTTGGAAATTTTTTGATTATCTGTTGAATTTCATTACTACTAATTGGTCTGTTTAGATTTTTTCTTTCTTCCTGATTCATTTTTATAAGTTTCTATGTTTCTAGGAAGTTACTCATTTATTCCAGGTTGTCCACTTTGTTGACATATAGTTTGTGTAGTAGTTTCTTATAATCCTATGTATTTTTCTTCAATGTCAGCTGTTACTTATCCTTCTTCATTTCTGATTTTGTTTATTTGCGCCCACTTTCTTTTTTGTTTGTTTTTGATGAATCTGGCTAAAGGTTTATCAATTTTGTTTATCATTTTAAAGAAACAACTCTTGTTTTCATTGATTTTTCTATTGATTTTTTAGTTTTTATTTCATTTATTTCTGCCATTATCTTTCCTTCTCACTTTGGGCTTTGTTTTTATTTTCTAGTTCTTTTAGGTGTATGGTTAGATTGTTTATATGAGATTTTTCTTGTTGCTTGAGTTGGACCTGTAGTGCTCTAAATTTTCCACTTAGAACTACTTTCACTCCTTCAAAGATTTGGACCACTATGTTTTTATTTTTATTCCTCTCCATGTATTTTTAAAATTTCTATTTGATTTCTTCATTGACCCATTGGTTCTTAGTAGCATGTTGGTTAGCCTCCATCTCTTTGGTTTTTTTTTACATTTTTTCTTGTTCTTATTTTGTAGTTTCATACTGTTTTGGTCAGAAAGGATGTTTAATATGATTTCAGTAATCTTAAATTTATTGAGACTTGTCTTGTGGCCTAACATGTGATCTATCCTGGAGATGTTTCTTGTGTACTTGAATAGAATGTATATTCTGTTGGTTTTGGATGGGATGTTCTATATATTTCTGTTAAGTCATTCAAAGATACCATTTCCTTATTGATTTTCTGCCTGATCTATCCTTTGATGTAAGTGGTGTGTTATAGACCTTTACTCTTATTGTATTACTGTAAATTTCTCCCTTTATGTCTGTTAATATTTGCTTTATTTGGGTGCTCCATTGTTGGATACATATTTATAATTGCTATATCCTCTTGTTGAATTAACCTCTTTATCATTGTGTATTTAGGTCTGAAGTGAGTCTTTCATAGGCAACACATAGATGGGTTGATCTTGTATTTTTATTTATTCCACCACCCTATGTCTTTTGATGGGGGCATTAGACCATTTACATTTAAAGTAATTACTGATAGGATTGTACTTCGCCATTTTGTTCATTGTTTTCTGTTTGTTTTTGTAGTTCTCTGTTCTTCTCTTGCTCTCTTTCTTTGTGATCGACATCTTTCTTTGGTGTAATTACTGGTTTTCTCTCTCTTTATTTTTTGTGTATGTATTACAGGTTTTTGGTTTGTTGTTACCTTGAGTTTCATATATAACATTCTAAGTCTATAGAAGTCTATATTAATTTGATAGTCACTTAAGTGTGAATACATTCTACAAGAATTTTATTTTATCCCTCCTTTCATATTTTGTGTATATTACCAAAATTATATCCTTGTGTACCCCTTAACTAATTTTTTTTATTTTTTTTATGTTTTATTTATTTTTGAGAGAGAGAGATGGCATGAGCAGGGGAGGGTCAGAGGGAGAGGGAGACACAGAATCTGAAGACAGGCTCTAGGCTCTGAGCTGTCAGCACAGAGCCTGATGCAGGGCTCGAACCCACAAACCACGAGATCATGACCTGAGCCCAAGTCAGATGCTCAACCGACCGAGCCACCCAGGTGCCCCCTAATTTTTTTTAGATATAATTAATCATATTACTTTTTTCTTTTAACCCTCAAACTAGCTTTATAAGTGATTGCTCTATTATGTTTGCTTTTACTAATGACATTCTTTTCCTTACATTCGTGACATTTTTTTTCCTTTTGTAATTTTCTTCTAGCTATGGCTTTATCGTTTCCACTTAAAGAAGTTCCTTTAACATTTATTGTAAGGCCAGCTTAGTGGTGATGAACCCCTTTTATTTTTCTTTGGGAAATTCTTTATTTCTCTTTCAATTGTGAATGAAAACTTTGCTACATATTCTTGGTTGTAGGGTTTTTTTCCTTTCAATACTTTGAATATATCATGCCACTCCCTTCTGGCCTGCAATGTTTCTACTGAAAAATCCATTGATAGCTTTATGGGGCTTCCCTTGTACATAAGTAGTTGCTTCTCACTTGCTGCTTTTAAAATTCTCTTCATTTTTAATCTTTGACATTTTAGTTATTATGTGTCATGGTGTGGACTTCTTAGATTTGTCTTGTTTGGAACTCTGCTTTCTGAACCTGGATGTTTTTTTCCTTCCCCAGATTATTAAAGTTTTCAGCTATCATTTTTTTCAAATAAGTTTTGTGCTCTTTTCTCTTCTTCTGGGATGCCTCTAATGAGAATATTTGTGTGTTTGATGTTGTCCAAGGTATCCTTTAACCTATCCTCATTTTTTACAATTCTTTTTTCTTTTTGCTGTTCAGGCTGGTTGCTTTCCATTGCCCTTTCCTTCAGATTACTTCTGCATCTTCTAATCTACTATTACTTCCCTCTCGTGGATGTTTCATTTCAGTTATGGTATTCTTCAACTCTAATGATGATTTTTTGTATATTTAAACTCATGGTAAAGTTCTCACTGAGTTCATCTACTCTTCTCTCCTGTGCACTCAGCATCTTTATGATCATTACTTTAAACTCTTTGTCAGGTAGGTTGTTTATCTTTGTTTCATTTAGTTCTTTTCCTGAAGTTTTGTCTTCCTCTTTGAAACAGATTCTTTTGTCTCCTCATTTTGCTTGATTTGTTTCTGTGAGTTAGGTGGAACAGCTACTTCTAAACTTGAAGGAATGATCTTGTGTATTGCCATCCCCTGTGCAGACTGTAAGTGCCTGGTGATTTTGGTTGGGTGGCCGGAGCTGTGGCTATTGTGTACTCTGGGTCCTGGGGCACTCTGTGCTGGGACCTCTCTGGTGGTATAACTGAAGCTGATATGGGTATAGGCTAGGGTGATCCTCGGACTCTCCACACAAAGTGCTGTGTCAGAACACCTGAAGCTTAAGTGGGTATAAGTTGTGTTGGTGGGGGGGAGTATCCTGGGACCCTACACATGATGCACTCTAGTAGGAAGACTGAAGCTGAAGTGGGTACAAGCTGGGATGTCCCGGGGCTCTCTATACAGAGAGAACCCAGGCAGGATAATTAAAACTGAAGTGGGTACAAGATGGAGCAGGGGGCTCCTGGGGCTTTCCATGCTGAGGGTGCCCTGGCAGGATGGCTAAAGCTGAAGTTGGTGCAAGTTGGTGTATTCCAGAATGATCCATGCAGGGGGAGTCCTGGTGGGGAGGCTGGAACTGTGGCAGAGTGAGAGCTAGAAGGGGGCTGGGGGGCTGGGAGCGGTGGTCCTAGGGTGCTCCATGCAATGGGTGCCTGGTGAATTATCTGGAGTCAACACATGGCCCTGGAGTGTTCTGGAGTGCTTTGCACATGTATCACTTTGGCAAAAGGACTGTAGCTGTAGTGAGCACTGATCAGGGGTATTCCACTGTGCACCACAACGGTGCTGTCTTGGTAGGATGGCTGAGGCTGGTGTGGGCTACCTCATTGAGGTAGTAGGCCAGCTAGGGTGCCTGGATTCTGTTCTTGTGCATGCCATCGAGGTGGAGAGGGGAATGTAAACCATGGTGCTTGTCTGCCTAGAGAGAGTTTCAATAGCTCCCTTGCCATTTTGGTGGAGTTCTAGGGGTTGATTTTTTATATGCTAGTTGCTGGTTTTTTTTAAATTTTTTAATGTTTATTTTTGAGACAGAGACAGAGCATGAATGAGGGAAGGGCAGAGAGAGAGGGAGACACAGAATCTGTAGCAAGCTCCAGGCTCCAAGCTGTCAACACAGAGCCTGACGCAGGGATCAAACCCACGAGCCATGAGATCATGACCTGAGCCGAAGTCGGACACTTAACCGATTGAGCCACCCAGATGCCCCTATATGTTAGTTGCTTTTTAAAATTGTGGCTTTTTTCTTTGTCCCAGGTCATCAAGGGCTGGTATGTGCTAGGGGCCCAGGGTTCGCCGAGGCGGCAGGCCAGCTATGGCACCTAGACCCTGCCCCCATCTTCACTGTCAAGGTGGAGGGGGATCATAGACAGTGGCGCTTGCCAGTCCCTCTAGCCCCAAAAGAGAGTTTCAGTACCCCCCCCTCCCATTTGGTAGTGTTCTAGGGCTGGTTCCATTATATTGTATTTGCCCTTTAAACCATAACTTTTTTTCTATGCCCAGGACAGATGAGTCTGCACCTAGTCCCTTAGTCCTATCCCTCCCCACTGTAGTTCACAGCATTGGGGGTAGAGTTTCCCTTTGTGTTTCCCTCTCTTGTACTTTTCTCTTTGTGGTCTATTATTTGTTGTACAGAAGCTGCTCAATTGGCCCTCAGTTCTTCAGGAAGAACTGCTCTATAAGTAGGTGTAGATTTGTTGTGTCTGTGGAGGGGATGTGTTCAGATTCTTCCTATGTCACGATCTTTGACTGGGACTCCCAAGTTTTATCTTATAATGCTTAATCTAGCTTCTAGAATGTCATCTGAAAAAATGTGGAAATTCTTCTATCATAAAGTGACACCGTAATATTAACTACTTCTTCATGTACTCCTATTCTCAACACTTCATGTCTATCACTTATTTATTTATGGTACCTCATATTGTCAGTTTTATATTTGTTTTGCTTAAGCTAGTAAATTTTAAGCATCTTGGTGGTTCTTTGTTTTTACCCTGCCATTTAGTATAGTCCTTTGAACATAAAGAGTAGCAATAAATGCAATTTATGATGACAATTTTTTGCAGCGTGACATATAAGCATATTTCAATTACTGACAGTCAACAAATATAATCAAAGTTGAAAACCTTCAGGCAAAATTTATTATTGGAGATGGAAATTGAAGTAATTTAGATACTATTTTTTACTGAAATCTGTACATAATACTGATGTGTACCGATTGAAAAACAGTAACTGGTTTCATTATATATACATGTGTGTATACACACACATATACACACATACCTATATACATGTATATATAAACAACTGCAAATATACTATTTTGATTTAATTAATGGCCTGGCCATTATTAGATAAGCAATGGAGGAAAAAGACACCAACTGAGGAGAATGGGTCTCTTTCCTTACAGTGTTATTTCCTTCATTTTTCTCTATTCCTACATGTTACTCAAACCAGTAATAACCAACCAGTTATTCCTCCCCACTAAGACCACTGTTCAGAGTGAGTATGTGAACCAAAGTTCTCTCTTTGTAAAGCATCATGATCTACATATCATGTCAGCAATTCTTTTTTATATATAATACACTTTAAAATCTTTTTTTACAATGTGAATGATTATGACCAATATTTAAAAAATTTTTTTTTCAATGTTTATTTATTTTTGAGAGAGAGAGAGACAGAGCATATGCAGTGATGGGGGCAGAGAGAGAGAGAGAGGGAGACATAGAATCTGAAGCAGGCTCCAGGCTCTGAGCTATCAGCACAGAGCCCGATATGTGGCTCAAATTCATAAGCTGTGAGATCATGACCTGAGCTGAAGTCGATGCTTAACCAACTGAGCCACCCAGGTGTTCCATGACCAATATTTTATTACTGGTTGCTTCTTTAGTTGATGTAGGGTAAAAGAAAGAGAAGGCAAATTCAGGAAGCATGCCATGGAGCAGATAAAGTTGTATGCTGCCCTTTAAACAAATTAAATAAAACTATGTTGACATCCTATTTGGATTATGACTGTGTCATTCTGAAGCTATCCTGAAAATTTAAACTTAAATACACATAAACATCTCTCCACATAATAGGTATCTGTGTCTATAAACAGTTGTGGCAATACAAGAATAAATAAGAGTACTTATTAAAATAAAAAAGAAACAACCATATTTCAAAAACCCCAATTTTATCAAAATGAGACATAAAATTATAAGCAAAAGCATAACTAGAAATATGCTATATGTAGAAGTAGCTTTAATTCCATTTCCTACTCTTTTTGATCATTTTTCAAAATCCATAGTCTTAACAACATAAACCTTTCCCTACAAGAAACGATTTTTATGCAAATGTAGCATATCATTGAAATGTACTGTGTTCATTGTCTATTGGACTTTCCTTTAAATGAATTTGACAAAAATGCAATTATTATGACAAGTTTTAAATGGCAAATCTTTCTGCATGTGAAACATAATAATGCATTTCATTATGCAGATAAGTATGTATGTGTATGTGTCTTCAATTTTAAAGTTGTTTATCTTAAAAATTAAAGTAACTGTATGAGACTAGATTTATGAATGGAGAATATAAAGCAATAGAGATAGAAGATTACAAATAACTATTGTTTATGTAGCAGTCAATTATTAGGCTTCAACAAATTGTTTACAAATATAGAACAGTGTTTATCCTACTATGAAAAACACAAAATTACCTTTTTTCTTTATATTCTTTTAGTCAAATTTTTGAAATTATCATGGATGAGTAGAATTTAAATGTGATTTAACAAAATCCTTTTTCTTTCCTTAGGAAAAAGTCAAAGAGAAGGAAGAAAATCTGAATCTTGTAAACCAATTCTTAAAGTAGAATACAAGACCTGTAGAAGCAGGTATGCATTTTTTACTTTGGGGAATATGGGAGATTATATAAGAAACAGACAAGAAAGGCAAATAACCTTTAATGTTTATGTATTATTTAAAGTTTTACATTATTATGTAAGTATATTAATGGGCTATATCCTCTTCATTGATGATAATGGTTCTTATTGTTTAATAGGAATATCTATGATGTTATTATAATGAATATTACAAATAGCAACTGCTAATTTAACTTTCTGTAAATATTCAGATGAGTGTTATGTACATTAATTTTAACAATGTAGGACTTTTGGGCCTTAGACATTACAGGTAGCAATCATTCAGTTTTATTAAGAAGAAACATACCTATTAGAATTTTACATGATAGAATTAAATATATAACCAAGTCTCTGTACTTTAGGATTTTACATTCTGAAATTGGAAAGATTATAGTTAGTTGGAAAGATAAACAGTTATGTATATTATATATTAGCATAATAAAATAGTACTAAATTTTAAGACATAAAAAATTGAGTAATAATATATAATAAGGTTTTATCATGTGTACATAGCAGTCTTATCCTGTAAATCAACAGTGTTCTTTTCCCTTACAGTAATTATTAGTGGCACTATTCTCATCCAGAATTATTATAATTACAAATCTTGCCAAAACCTTAATTTTATTTCAACTCTGAATTGGATAATTCTACTTTATATTACTTATATGCTCACACTGGTATATATTCTCAGTATTATAGATACATTTAATCTATATTAATATGTACTCTTAAAGTATTAAAATATTTTAAATTTAATTACTAAGGATGGAAACATTTTACATATGTATCATGTGTATCGAAAGGTGTGCATATTATATATGGAAACATGTAAATATTATATGGATACATGTTGCAAAAATGTATATATTGTATACATATATTATTAGTTATTACTACATACTACACACTGTGCAACTTATTTAGTTTACTAAAATGAAAGAGAATACCGCCTGCTTTTGAATCTGTTACAGTCTAGTAGAGGAAGTAAGGCCATAAACTAGTGGTTTACATGTAACCTGTGAGGTGCTTTTATGAGAGCACAACAAAAGGACATCTAACCCAGCCTAGAGAGAGTGGGGAAGAGAACAGTGAGGAGAGATCAGTAAAATTCTTCTTGGGAAAAGAAATACCTGAGATGGGGCTTAAGTGATGATAGGATGGTGGCACACAAAGAAAGGAAAGGGTGAACATAAAGAGAGGAAAGGGTGAATGTGAAGAGAAGATTCCTTAGGAATGAGGAATTCAAGTCAAGTGTAAAATACTTATTAAGATCTTTGCCATATACTTTCTCTCTATCTCTCTCAAAAAACAAAACAAAACTAAAAAAGGTGGGGGACACCTGGGTGGTTTAGTCGGTTAAGCATCTGACTCTTGATCTCATGGTTCGTGAGTTTGAGCCCTGCATCGGACTCTCTGCAGACAGCATGGAGCCTGCTCGGGATTCTGTATCTCTCTCTCTTTTCCCCTTCTCCATTGCACTCTCAAAAAAAAAAAAAAAGAAAAGAAAAGAAAGAAAAAAATAATATCCTTGCCAAATGGAGTAAGACAGCTATGTGACTTTGAAATTTAACTTTTTAAAACTTTATTTCTTCATCAATTATACCTATCTAATTATGCTGTTTGTGAGGAATAAATGAAATTATGCATGAAGTTTGTACTGTCATAAGTTTGATGAGTGGCACATATGGATTTCTTGATAGAAGTTAATCATTGTCATCATGAAAGCCATGATATTTCACATTATTAAAATCATTCCACTGATCCTAATGATTTATTCTAGTAATTGATAATCCAACTTTGTGTAGAAATAATTCAGATTTCTAATGTGAAATAATTCTATATTATAGATAATTACTGTCAGCCCACTTACTGTGCACTTTAGTACACTGTGTGTGTTTGTTGTGATTACTACAATACTAAAAAAAAGTCACCTGTAAAAGCAGTAGTTCCACCATTCAGAACACAAGGAAACTAAACAACAGAGGAGCTACTGAAGAGTGCTGTAAGGTATTGTAGCAATGGGCCATAGTCTGGCGGTGAAAATAAATAGCTATACTTCTACTCCACCTAGTATCCAGTAAAAACTTTGTGAAGTCAAAAATTGGGATGGCTGTGGCAAGAGCAGGAACTTTAAGAAGATCTCTATCAAATATGTTGCAGCAATAAGGCCTCTTAAAGGATTGCATAGGTAGCAGATGCACGGGGTTTGTTTTCTGCTTAATTTATCTTAGATCAGCCATTCACAAACTGGCTTTATGTACATTTCTAGGGATGAACAACCATTCTGCTTAGAAATCATTGGTCCGCAGCCAATAATTTACTTACTGTGCCCCAACCCTGATGGTCTCTAGGCTTAATAAATTGATCCTCTTCAAAAAAAAGGAATAATGATCTTTCTACCTGCTACCCCTGGCATTATCAAATTCTCTGCAGTTAATAAAATTACTTTCTGCTAGTCTTTTAATCGCTTTTAATCATGGCCACCCACTGATAGACTTCATGTGTCAACTTCTCTAAGCCTCAGTATATCCATCTGTTAAATGAGAATAATAGTAGTTTTCTCATTGGAGTATCATAAGGATTAAATACCATAAAGCAAGTAAAGTTCTTCATACAATACCTGGAACATTATAAATATCCAACAAATGTTATTTTAATATGTATAATATCGCACACGTTATTGTTTATCTTGTTGCTTTCATTGAGACAAAATTTTAATGCTTTTTATATTATATTTATTTTACAAATTGTACTGTAAAATAGACTTTTTTCTTTTGGTGTCAGTACTATGGATTTTAACACATGTATAGACGCCTGAAAATCATCATCATGATAAGAATATAGAACATTTCCATACCCTTAAAATTCTCTCATGCTATCCTAATAGTCACACTTTACTCCCCTCCTAACCCTTAACAACCATTGATCTGTTCTCCATCACTACAGTTTTGCCTTTTTGAGATGTCATATAAATGCATTTATATATTATGTGGCCTTTTAAACCTACTTTCTTTCACTCAACATAATGCCTTTGGAATTTATCCAAGTTGTCAATAATTTTTAATTTGTATTAATGTTGTCTTTATATATGAAGAAACTGTTAATTGTATCTATTTATTTTACAATAATCCATCTGATCAGTATACCAAGAAACACCTGTATTAAGTAATAAAGGAGGCAGTTTACTGTGGTATAGCATTACCAAATTGTGTTTCCCTTTGATCACTAACTATATTCATGAAAAAAATAGGAATCTGTGATCAAATACATTTAAGAGATCTGAGAAATTCTGCATTATATAAAAGTAATTTTATATACAATAAAGTATATACTTTATATAGTTTCTTAGAATCTTTACTGTATGGTCTGAATTATAAAATTTCAAAAGGGAGATATGGTTTGCATGTGTTTGTCAAATTATTAAATTAAAAACTTCTTTCAGAACATTTATTAAGTTATGTCCACAGTTTTAGAAACATTAGAAGTGAAAAGCATGGACTTTGGAGTCTGAATTTGAATCCTTATTCTGCCACTCTATAGCTGCTTGACTCTGAACAAGTTCACCTGCATTAATCCCAGACTCCTTATCAGCATAGGCAGTATAGATCACTATTTAGGAGAATAGGCTTTGAAATTTACAGATCTTCGTTTTCTTTTGGGTTTTTCTCCTTAGTTGCTATTTAACCTCATTAACAAAGTTAGTATTATACTTATGAGGATTTAATGTGATAACAAAGTATCTAATGCAATTATTTATGAGTGGTTTCCTGAGCATTTTCCTGAGGAAATAACTTTTTACAGAGAAGTGCATATGTAACAGCAATTAACTTTAGACCCAATGTTTTCTGATGCAGAGTCATAAGAGCAGAAAAGGTCTTGTTCCAATATTAGAAAGGACACATTTTCCAATGTGCTTACCAAAAAAGGGAGAGTAACTTGCTTCTTAACCTTATTTGGATTAGTAGTAAGAGATGAGAGTTTATACTTTTACATGGAAAAAATTGACATCTAGGGCCTTATTAATATTTGGAACAGTTAAGCTCAATATGTATGGAAAGATAATATGTTCTCCAAGTCATGACATTTGTTATGAAACAAAGCAACACAAAAAGGTGCAAAATCACATACTCATTTCATTGGAAGTGATTTTTAAATCTGGAGAGAAGTCTTAATAATATAAGCATTTATTTTATAGGAAAAAAATTGTTGCTTAATACTGACATTGCTAGGTTGGTAATTTAATATGCCAAATTACTGAGGTAAGACTCACTTCAACTGATACAGGACTCAAGAAGAATAAATTAAAGGGACGCCTGGTTGGCTCAGTCAGTTAACTGTCCAACTGCAGCTCAGGTCATGATCTCACTGGAGTTCGAGTCCCACATAGGGCTCTGTGCTGACAGCTTGCAGCCTGGAGCCTGTTTCAGATTCTGTGTCTTCCTCTCTCTCTCTCTCTGCCCCTCCCCCTACTCGTTTTCTGTTTCTCTCTCTCAAAAATAAGAAAATATTTTAAAAACTTTAAATAAAAAAATTAATTAGAGCACTTTTTCTTATTTAGCTTACAACTCAAATATTTATGTTAAAACATTAAGACAGAATTATAAATAAAAATTAGTATAAACATTTTATATGTAGGTTTTAATGGAAATGTTTTTATATAGCCAGCATAAGATTAGCAAATGTTCCATTGGTAATGTTTGATACTATGTATGGTACAAAATGAAAGAGAAAGGGAAATTCATGGAGTGATTTCTAGATACTAGTTGATTCTTTGGTGAATAAATGGAAGTGAATTATTTAGAGAAGCATATGTTCTCAAAGAATTTGGTAAAATTAGTGTCTATTTCTTTTTAAAAATTGTTTGGAGAATATTTTGTGTTAGTATTTACTTATTGAAAATACTTCATTAACATATTTTCTTTTATATATAGAGAGACATAGATATTACTTTGAGAAAAGTGAAAAATTATGACACTATTTCATAACTTTCTGACAACTCTAATATTTTATAGTCATCTCAGCCCTGCCCTAAACATTTGACGTTAGTTTTACTAAATAGAACTGGCTGACCCAATTTGTTTTTTGTTTTTTCCATCTTTTTATCATAACTCTTTTCCTACAGAAAATCCATTATATAGAATTTTTATGTTACCTTCTACCACTCTCTGGGATTGTTACTTTTGCATTTCATTTTATATTGAAATTTGCCTCTTTTGTCCCTTAGGAATTTTAGATCCCACATGCCAAATAGTTAATATGATAAACTAACATAGCTTAATATTCTAATGGTAGTGATACAGAGTTTTGGGAATCAACTAATACATGTGAAGATGTCCTTTTCAGTCAATGAGCACTTCTACCTCCCTTCAACCATCCTACCTTTTCCCCAACCCACCTCAACACCTTTAGACTGATTCATTAGTAATTTTAATGGTAAGAACTTACCTACAGAAAAAGGGATATGGTAGAATAGTAAGTCATTTGGTTGAGGTATTTTGGGCCAGGAAAGATGTTTTCTCTATGATTACATCGTGTATAATCCCCACCAAACTTGCTATTCATTAGCTCAGGCTATGATAATTGTATCATCTTCAAGGACTTCTCAATCTCATTAACTTTTCTTTCTATGTAGTGAACCATTCATAATATTTTCTGGTGGACTGTCCTATGACAAAGCTTGCAGAAGACCAAGTTTAACCATCATGCATGGAAAAGCAATTACAGTGCTTGAAATGGATCATCCTATTGTTGAATTTCTTACTTTATGTGAAACACCATATCCAAATGGTAAGTAACAAAAATGAAACTATTAATGTTGAAAATCATTTCTGCAATAAGGTCCTAATAAAATTAAGCTTAAATATTTTTAGTTTTGGCAGCTGACATCTACTGTGGTACAACACTGAGCTACAGGTGCTGGAGCAGGTTCTGCAACTGTACCTACTTGACAAACTGGAAGTAAGACAGATGTAGTACAGCAGTGCTGGAGTTTCAGGTTCTTATATCAGGTAAGTGCTTTAAACTTTGATAAGGATGGTGGAAGCTGAGCTGGGAGGGTCCGATAGGGGTCCAGGGTGAAATCACTTGGGGAAACTGAGGTCTCCTAATAGCCTCTCCTAGACCAGCTCCACCCATCCATTTCAGTGCTAATCAAAGTTAAAGCACTTACCTGATATCAGTGATCTGTAACTCTGGTGGTACTGCATCTGTTTCACATCTGGCTTTGCTTCAGATGCAACTGCAGCACCTCTGATTACTCTAGGATTGCTGATGTGTGGTTAGTGATTTATTTCAATTTTGAGAATAATTAGAAGGGTCTTTGGGGGAAGAGATGCATCCTGAATATAAAGACTTTTTGTAAACATAAAAACTTATGTGCAAACTGCATAATGAAATCTAATGAAATATTTAATAATGAAACCTAAAAATTAAGGATGACACATAAAAAGTAAAATATGAGCTTATGATTAAAACAACACAGTATGTATGTATATGCATATATATAACTCCAGTTTTTCAAGAGGGAATATTTAAAAGAAGGAACTCTAGACTTGGAGACACAGTATTTGGGTTTATGATTTTGTCCTGTCAGTCACTAGCTAGGTGAGCTTGGGTAAGTCATTTTACTTTTATGAGTTAGACTTATCATTTTTAGAAAGAGAATAATATTGACTCCACATGATTACTGGAAGGCCAAAATGAGCATACTTTGTAACTATGAAGATCTAGAAATTATTTTATTACAACTATTAATTTGCTTAAAATTTTTAGTTTCATATTTAAAGATGGGATAAATTGATATGAAATATCAGTGTGGCACTTTATTTCCAGGGTTATTGGGACAGACATTTTACTTGTGTTTATCAGTCAACAAATATTTATTGGATGCTTCTATGGCCTCGGTACTGTAGGACTTATTGAGAATATAGATGAAGTATGAAACTGATCTCTGATGTCAAATCACGTAAAATCTGGTTGGATGAGGGAGATAATTATGACTTAAGTTTAAAATATATAACACTGAAGTGCTGAGTTATATGGGTTTGAATATAATTTATAGGCCAGTCAGAGTCAATAACAAATTTTCACGCAAAGCTGCATGGAAAAAGGATTTAGATAGGCTTGAAAAATGATCCAACATTTGAAAAGGATATTGACTAAAGGTCTTAGAATTTGTAAGGTTTGCTAAGGTGAGATCAACTTAAGAGAAAAAATTGAAAGCCTTTTAGAGGTATTTGGAGATAGAGAGCAACAGTGAAATTTTGAGAAAATATTAAGATGAAAGAAAACAACGTTTTTAGTAAAATTTGCCGAAAAAAAGAGTGTATGGGTCTGAAGAAATATTGAAATCTTAAATTCCAGATTACAGCTGGGTGGCGTTTGTAGCAATGTTCCTTGCTGGAGTCCAGCTCCAGCAGGCCCAGGGTTCCCTGAAGGATGGACAGTGTCGGTGAGAGAGAGAGTGAGAGAGCCTCAAGTTTCTTTCTGATCACCAGGCAGGCACCTCTGGTGCCTGTTTGATTCTCTAGCTTTACTTATGGTGGAAGGTACAAGGGGCAGAAAGAGCAGTAAATGATTTCTCATAGATGATTTTTACAATTTTCCAGGACATGGATTCTGCGGAAGTTACAATTCTAGTAGTAATGATTGTCATAAAAAAGGTTAGCTACAGGCACTGATGCTATCTTATGGGAAGGGCAGGTATTTTTTACAAAACCTCAGGTATAGCCTTAAGGAAGCGACCTTTAACCAAGAGGCAGACAGCATTGTTTAGTAAAGGTCAGTGTTTTATGAGTAAGGGTCATTAGGCTGTTTATAACTCTAAGAGAAAGTTCCCAGAAAAACAGGATTCCCAGGAGTTATAATGCCTGCTCTCACAGTCCCAAAGACGATTGATACATTTTATTGCAGTAGTGACTTTTGCAACGGCGTCCAGGCCCAGAAAGTAGTGAGTTATCAGTTAATTGCTCAGCTAGGAGGAAAATTATATGTTGCTTGCCTTAGTCGCATTAGGGTGTATCTAGTTTACTCATCTTTTCCCTGACCAGGTGCAATCATGCCTCAGGGACAGGGCAGGGGGACAGGCCGCTCCTGACACTAATTAGCAAAGCACTCCGAGGTTTGGTGACCAAGCAGAAATGATAGTTACAAGAGGGTAGATTTTGGTCGCTGCCTGGTGGCAAGAGACCGTGCAAACTTGCCGTACCCTCACCAGGAATTTTCACTCAACTGGTGAGTTCAGATAGTTCCCAACAGTTCATTAAAATGGTCAAGATCTGAAACACTGCTACCTGTAAGAATGGAAACAGGAAACTCACTGAAATTGGACACCAATTAGGTTTAGAGATCGACATGATAGAGGAGTCAAAGATAACATATTTTAAGAATAATGGTTTCATATACAATAACTACAGTTTTTGTAAAGAGAAAATGATAAGTCTGATTATAAGTAGAATTCTTAGGAGAAAAAGAGAGGAAAATGATCTTTAATATTTATTTATGAATTATCAGAATATAGATGCTCTTTGGAGTTAGGAGAATGAATGATAAAGGAACAAAGGGAGAAAGAACAAACAGAAGACCAAAAGCTGAATTTAGGAAAATGCCTCCTGTTGTATGCCAGTAATAGAGACTGATAGCATTTGATCTACGCAACCACACATTTTACATGTGTGTTTGTGTATATAAACTTCTGCACATTAGTGGAGATGTTAGGATAATTTATAATAATGCTAAGTAAATTATAAATATATTGTAACTATGTCTTATCACTTCTAAGCCACATACATGCATTCTGGTTAAAACAATAATACATGAAAATGACAGAAAAGACCCTACAGTACACATTAGTATATAATGAAAATTTACTCATTGCCCTTCAAGAGGGAGCTGCTATTTCTACGTTTCTTATGTATTCTCCCAAAAAGTTTTATGTATATGCATATGTATACTTATCTATATATGCATTATCTCTTTTTTGTACAATTGACAACATACTCTATGTACTATTCTATATTTTGATTATAACTCCATATGACCAAATATGGAACTTCAATCTTCTTTATAGCCATAATGATAAATCTTATGCATTTGTTAAAATAAATTTATTAACAGTTTTTAATATTGATAAATCATTTTGACATTTGTCAATTCAACTTATTTTTCAGAGAACACAAATGCCTCTCATCTCAGGTGGTATTGCCCAGAGTAACTAACCAACTATACTCAGAATCAGTCAGTTTCACATTTACATTTAACTGTATCTGGTCCTCTCCAAGTGTCATAGATAATGCATTTCTCTTCAGAGAAGTAGTAGTTATGATAGAGCCTTTCACCTTGTTGGGGGAGCTAGGGTTAAAAGACTGCTCAAAAAAAAGCCAATCTAATAGAGGAAATGATATGATCAGCATCTATTGAGCGCATACTATGTGCCAGGCTTTGCATTAAACATCTTCATATATACCTAATCTCCATAACAGTCTAAGAAAGTTATTATTATTTTGCCATATCAATGGGTAAAGAAATTGAATTAATTTAATTGAGCTAATAAGTTAATGAATTTGCCTAAGATCAAGCTGTTAAAAAATAATAGACACAAAATTGAACCTAAACTGACTCCTAATCCTAAGGAGATCTTTTTATTCAGAGGTTACCACAGTTAAACCAAGTACTTCTACAAAGGTGAAACTTTTACTACCAGTTTTTATTATTTGAAAAGAAACAATAATAATCTAAAACAGATGTACCTATCTCAAGTGATAAAGCAGATATAACCACCTAAATTAATTATTTATTAATTTTGCTCATTCATGCCACTGTCTCAGCTATTTTATTTTTATAGCAATCGCTTCCCAACCAATGATTGTCCTAAAGAGAAGACAAAGAAGAAAATAGTAGTATAGAATGTCAGTGTTTCTTCAACTGAAAAACAAAACAAACAAAAAAAACCCCATAAAAACCCTAGGTTCAGAAGTATTAAAATAATGTTGAAAATTTAAAACAGCTCTAAGAGATAAGGAAGAAGCAGAGGAAGACTCAGTTTGAGAACAGATTGAATAGCAAACAGTATGAAGACTAAATCCACCCAAACTCCTCAGTTTTGGGGGTTTTCTTTCTAGTTTTTCTCTCATAGCATGTGACTTATAAATATGAATAGGTTCTGTAGCTTCTCAAGACTGTGAAGACCATCTCTTCGGGTTTCCCACCTAAGACTTGAATTCTCTGAATAAAATTCTTGTCAAGTGATTGTTGAGTTTAGGATTAAAGTAACTAGTAGAAACTACTGGTATAATGAAAACAGACTGAATTTTGAATCAGAAGACCTGGGTTAAAGTTTCAGCTTTTTCAGTTAACTAGCTTTGTAAATTTGTGCCAATCTCATAACCTCTTTAGACTTTAGTTTTGTTGATGAAATGAAAAATAGTAATATAATACCTGTTCTAGCTACTGAGAATCAAATATCATGTATGGAAGACATTTTTGTAAATATTTACTCCTAAAATTGAAAACACTTTAATTGTACCTTTCCTTTATTAGTCCTATTGTAAATGGAAAACTGCTTTTTCTGACCACAATAACTAAATTAGTGCTCTCCCACCAGCCAGAAGTCATTTGTCTTTTTCAAATTTTTATTTAAATTCTTGTTAGTCAACATATAGTATAATATTGGTTTCAGGTGTAGAATTTAGTGATTCATCACTTATATATAATACCCAGGGCTCATCATAACAAGTGCCCTTTTTAATATCCATCACCCAGTTAGCCCATCCCCCACCCAACTCCCTCTATCAACCCTCAGTTCTCTATCTTAAAGAGTCTCTTATGGTTTCCTTTTCTCCCTCATTTTGTTTTTTCCCCCCTTCTCATATGTTCATCTGGTTTTCTTTTCTTAAGTTCCACATATGTGTGAGATTATACAGTATTTGTCTTTCTCTGCCTGACCCACAAGTCATTTCTTATACCATTACCCATGATATTTTTTAAATGGCTCACATTACTTTCTCAATCTGTTCGTTTACTTCTTCATGGTTTGTATATATCCCTAGAATGTAAACTCCATGAGAATAAGGACCTTGTTGGTTTTATTCTCCATATATCCTATGTTCTGAGAAGTTTCTGGAATCTATTGAAAGGAAAGAGGGGTTAAAGTTTAGGAAATTAAAATCCCAGATTTTCTTCAGACTCTCTTCCTCAAACTCTATACCTTTGAGGTATATACTCTCAGGCACATAGTAGGCAATCTTTAAGTACCTGTTAAATCATATTGAATAGAAATTAAATTGTTTAGCATAAGGAGTGTTGCTTTCATAGGGAGGTGAAAATATATCATAGCCCAGGAGGGCAGAACTACTATTTTCTTGAACATCTCCTTGTACGCATGAAATCAGATCTAAAATGGAAAGTTATGGACGAATAAGATAAATGTTTGTGAGACAGAGATGACAGACCCTTTTCCAATAATCTATTACCACCTCATGATTATTGAGAAATATTTAACTCTATGCAACTTCTCACTTTCACATTTCCTATAATGATCCTAAACATTAAGTCTGAGAAACACAACAATATTTTTTAATTAAAAGTGCTCTTTGTTACTTCTTACTGTGGCTCATATTTTGGTCTTCTGAAATCATTTAAATAACAGTAAGGAGATAAAGGAAATGAAAGTTTGATGATCTTATAAAATACAAAATATGAAAACTTCCTCTTTTTATTTTTACTTTTAGAATTTCAAGAACCTTATGCTGTTGTTGTACTTCTGGAGAAAGATCTCATTGTAGTTGATCTGACACAAAGCAAGTAAGTTATTCATTTATAGATTAACACCATTTTTATACTCTATTCATTACAATTAAAATACAGGAAGACATCATAGACAATTGACATTAATATATGTTAGATGGTAAATACTCTTTATGTGGAATATTGTTATGCCAGAATTGTAGAAATATAATTGGTTCAATTGTGAAAACTAAACCAGGAGAGTTTAGGAGACGCAGAAAATTGTAACACATTTTTAAGGCAACACCTGATGTTTGGAAAGATGCATTTGGAGACTCAGGACACATAAAATGGATCACATTTCTGCTGTTAACCTAATCAAAAAATTATTATGAAAATTTGTACAGTATACTATAATTTGTAAAGTATACTATATGGTCATCTGCTAGGCTATGGACTAACGGAAAATGGCACATGATAAGTGCTATTGGACTACTGCAACAATACAGGAGAGCAGGATCTCAAGGGCAGAGGAGGAGGCCTTCTTTTACTTTCTTTTCTTTCTCATTATGTTGTAGGCAATGGAAACAAATATAAAATATTGCTGTTAGAGTGGCGCTTTCAACTCCTTTACATAGACAGTAAAAGTAGATGCAATTGATGAATACTGTCTTCTTGTTGCACGCTTTCATTGTAAATGATGATAGACATGAAACTGATTTTCCCTCACCTTCTTTCCTTTTTTAATTGAAGTATATTTAATAGACAATACTATATTATGTATGACATATTGATTCAACAATTCTATATGTTCAGTGTGATCACCATCTGTTACGTTATATTATGACAGTATTATTCACTATGTTTCCCGTACTGTACTTTTCATCTCATTACTTATTTATACCTGGAAGTTTATAGCTTTTAATCCCTTTTATTTAGCCCTCAGCCCACTGTTTCCCCTCTGGCAACCATCAGCTTGTTCTCTGTATTTATGAGTCTAGAATTTTTTCTTCCTTTGTTCACTTATTTTGTTTGTCAAATTCCACATGTAAGTGAAATCATATGGTATTTCTCTATCTGACTTATTTCACTCAGCATCATACCCTCCAGTCCCATCTATATTGTCACAAATGGCAATATCTCATTAGTTTCTATGGCTAAGTAATATTCCAGTGTGTGTGTGTATGGCACATCTTCTTTATCCATCTATCATTGGTCACTTGAATTACTTCTATATCTTGGTTATTGTAAATAATGCTGCTATAGTGTTTTTCTTTTCTTTGGGTAAAAACTCAGTAGTGGGAATACTGGATCACATAGTATTTCTATTTTTAATTTTTTGAGAAACCTCCATACTGTTTTCATGGTGCCTGCACCAATTTACATTCCTACCAACAGTGCACCAGGGTCTCTTTTCCTCCTCATCCTTGCCAATACTTGTATTTCTTGTCTTTTTGATTCTAGCCATTCTTACAGGTGTAAGGTGACCTCTCATTGTGGTTTTGATTTGCGTTTCACTGATGATTTATGATGTTGGACATCTTATTCTTTGTCTATTGGTCATCTGTATGTCTTCTTTGGGAAAAGGTTTGTTGAAGTCATCTGTCCATTTTTTAATCAGATTATTTGGTTTTATGGTGTTGTGTAAGTTTTTTAAATATTTTGGATATTAACCTTTTATCAGATATATCATTTGCAAATATCTTCTCCCATTAAGTAAGTTGCATTTTTCACTCTGTTGATAATTTCCATTACTGTGCAAAAGGTTTTCATTTTGGTATACTCCCAATGGTTTATTTTTGTTTTTATTTCCCTTGCTGGAAGATAAATATCTAGAAAAATGTTTCTACAGCAGATGTCAAAGAAATTACTGCCTATCTTTTCTTCAAGGAGTTTTCAAGATTCCAGGTTTCACATTTGGATTTTTAACTTGAGTTTATTTGTGTGTATGGTGTAAGAAAGTGGTCCAATTTCACTCTTTTACATGTATCTGTCCAGTTTTCATAACACCACTTTTGAAGAGACTGTCTTTTCTTCATCGTGTATTCTCGCCTCCTTTGTTGTAGATTAATTGACCGTATAAGGATGGGTTTATTTCTGGGCATTCTTTTCTGTTCCATTGGACTATGTGTCTGTGTTGTTTGTTTGTTTTTCCCAGTACCATACTATTTTGATTATTACAGCTTTGTCATATATCTTGAAATCTGGAATTGAGATAACTCCGACTTTGTTCTTTCTCAAGATTGCTTTGGCTTTGGAGTTTTTTTTGTGGTTCCATATAACTTTAAGGATTGTTCTACTTTTGTGAAAAATGCTGTTAGTATGTTGATAGAGATTGCATTAAATATGTAGATTGCTTTGGGTTGTATGGACATTTTAATGATATTCTTTCAATCCATGAGCATGGAATATCTTTCCATTTGTTTGTGTTATCTTTAATTTCTTTCATCATGTTTTATAGTTTTCAGAGTACAAGTCTTTCATCACTTTGGTTCAGTTTATTCTGAGGTATTTTATTGTTTTTCGTGCAATCATCTTAAAATTGTCTTAAAATTTTTCTTTCTACATTATTATAGAAATGCAACAGATTTTTGTATATTAATTTTGTATCCTGCAACTTTATTGAATTCATTTATCCATTCTAGTAGTTTTTTGGTGGAGTCTTTAGGGTTTTCTGTAGATAGTCTCATGGCATCCGCAAATAGTGACAGCTTTACTTCTCCCTTACCAATTTGGATGCCTCTTATTTCTTTTCGTTGTCTGAATGCTGCAGCTAGGATTTCTAAGTACTATGTTGAATAAAACTGGCAAGAGTGGACATCCTTGTCTTGTTCCTGATCTTCGAGGAAAAGCTGATTTTCACCACTAAGTATGATACTAGCTGTGGGTTTTTAACATATAACCTTTATTATACTGAGGTATATTTCCTCTAAACTCACTTTGTTGAGAGTTTTCATCAGGAACGGATGTTATATTTTGTCAAATGAATATATTAAGATGATCGTATGGTTTTTTCCTTTTTCTTGTTAATGTGATATATCTCATTGATTGATTTGCAAATATCGATCTGTCCTTGCATCCCCAGAATAAATTTGGGGTGGTGAATGATCATGGTGAATGATACTTTTAATGTGTTGTTGAGTACAGTTTGTTAATATTTTGTTGAGGATTTTTGCATCTATGTTGTTCATCAGAGATATTTGCCCATACATTTTTATGTAGTGTCTTTGTCTACTTTTGGTATCAGAGTAATGCTTGCCTGTAGAATGAATTGGAATTTTCATTCCTCTTCTATTTTTGCATTTGAAGCCATTTGGTCTGTACTTGTATTTGTTGGGAGTTTTTGCTTAATGATTCAATTCTTTTACTAGTAGTAACAGTTCTGTTCAAATTTTCTGTTTTCTTATATCAACTTTGGAGGTTTACATTTCTAGGAATTTAGCCATTTTTTCTAGGTTGTCCACTCTGTTGGTATATAATTTTTCATAATCTCATAACTTTTTATTTTTCCTTCATTTCTGATTTTGTTTGAGTCTTCCTTCTTTATTCCTTGATGTGTCTGGCTAAAGGTTTATCCGTTTTGTTTATCCTTTTATTTATTTATTATTTTTTTAAATTTTTTAACATTTATTTTTGAGAGAGAGAGACAGAACATGAGCATGGGAGGGACAGAGAGAGAGGGACACACAGAATCAGAAGCAGCCTCCAGGCTCTGTGCTGACAGCTCAGAGCCTGACGTGGGGCTCGAACCCACAAACTGAGATCATGACCTGAGCCGAAGTCGGACGCTCAACCGACTGAGCCACCAAGCGCCCCATCCTTTTATTTTTTAATATTTATTTTTGAGATATTGCACAGAATGCAAGTGGGGAGTGGGGCAGAGAGAGGTAGACACAGAATCTGAAGCAGGCTCCAGGTTCTGAGCTGTCAGCACAGAGCCTGATGCAGGGCTCGAACTCACAAACACTGAGATCCTGACCTGAGCTGAAGTCGGATGCCCCAGTTTTGTTTATCATTCTAAAGAAAGGATAAACCAGCTCCTGGTTTCACTGATCTTTTCTATTGTGTGTGGATTTTTTATCTTTATATTGCTCTAATTTTTATTATTTCCTCTCTTCTACTGGCTTTCAATTTCTTCTTCTTTTCCTGACTCCTTTAACTATAAGGTTAGGTTGTTTGAGGTTTCTCTTATTTCTTGGGGTAGACATGTATTGCTATAAACTTCCCTCTTAAAACTGCTTTTGCTATGTCTCAAAGATTTTGTACTCTTGCGGTTTTTTTTTTTTGTTTGTTTCATTTGTCTCCGTGTATTTTTTTTATTTTCTCTTTGATTTCTTGGTTGACTCATTGGTTGGTTAGTAGCATGTTGTTTAGCCTTCATGTATTTGTGTTCTTTCCAAATTTTCTTGTTTTTAATTTTCATAACACTGGTCAGAAAAGATGCTTGATATGATTTTTATCTTCTTAAATTTAATGAGATTTGTTTTGTGGCCTACGATGTGATCTATCTTGGAGAATATTCCATGTACAATTGAAAAGAATGTGTATTATGCTGTTTTTGGATGGAATGACCTTCATATATTGGTTAGGTACATCCGATCTATTGTGTCATTCAAAGCCACTATTTCCTTTAGATTTTCTTTCTATGATACCATTGATATAAATGGGATGTTAAAGTCCTCTACTATTATTGTTTGATTATCATTTTTTCCCTTTATGTTTGCTAATATGTGCTTTATATATTTGGGTGCTCCAATTTGGGTACATAGATATTTAAAGTTGTCATATCTTCTTCTTGGATGTTCGCTTTGTCATTATGTAGTGCCTTTCTTTGTCTCTCATTGCAGTCTTTGTTTTAAAGTCTTTATCTAAATATTGTTGCTTCCATTTTGTTTTTGTTTTAGAGGGTTTTTTTTTTTTTTTGCTTCCATTTGCATGGTATATGTTTTTCCAATCCTTCATTCTCAGTCTGTATGTGTCTTTAGCTCTGAAGTGAGTTTCTTATAGGCAGTTTATAGAAGATCCTTTTTTAAAAATCCATATGGTCACCCTGTGTCTTTTTATTGGAACATTTAGACCATTTAAAGTAATTATTGGTGGGGTGCCTGGGTGGCTCAGTTGGTTAAGCGTCTGACTCTTGATTTCGGCTCAGGTCATGATCTCACAGTTCGTGGGATCGAGGCCTGCATCAGGCTTTTTGCTGACAGTGTGGAGCCTGCTTGGGGTTCTCTCTCTCCCTCTCTCTCAGTCCCTTCTTGTCTCTCTCTCTCAAAAGAAATCAACATTAAAATAAATAATTATTGGTAGGTGTGTACTATTGCCATTACATTATTTTCTAGTTGTTTTTTTAGTTCTCTGTCCCTTTCTTCTTCTCTTGCTCTGTTCTCTTGTGGTTTGGTGGCTTTCTTTAGTGTTACACTTGGTTTACTTTCTATTTTTTGTGTATCTAATATAGGTTTTTGATTTGTGGTTACCATTAGGTTCATCTATAACATCTTATGGGTATAGCAGTCTATATTAACTTGATGGTCACTTAAGTTTGAACGCATTCTAAAAGCATTACATTTTTACTGTCTCCGTGTTTTATGTATATGATATCCTATTTTACATATTTTGTATATACCTTGAATGGTTTTGTAGATATAATTTTATGTTTTTCTGTTATAAGTGATTAATCTACCACCTTCATTATGTGTTTCTTTTACCTGTGAACTTTTTTCTTTCATAATTTTCTTCTAGTGAAAAGTGACCTTTTCTTTCCACTCAAAGAATTCCCTTTAACATTTATTGTAAGGCTGGTTTAGTGGTGATGACCTCCTTTAACTTTTGGGAAATTTTTATTCCTCCTTCTATTCTGAATGGTAATCTATTCTATTCTTTGCTGGATAGAGTATTCTTGGTTGTAGGATTTTTCCTTTCAGAACTTTGAATATACATGCCACCCCCTTCTGGCCTACAAAGTTTCTGCTGAAAACTTAGCTAATAGCCTTATGAGATTTCCCTTTATGTAACTTTTTTTTTCTCTTGCTGCTTTTAAAATTCTATCTCATTAGGGGCTCTCTATGATCCCTGTATCTGGATGTCTGTTCTTCCCTAGATTAGGGAAGTTTTCAGCTATTATTTCTTCAAATAAGTTTTATCCCTCCTTCTCTCTTTTCTTTTGGGATCCCTATAAGGTGAATGTTAATACTCTTGATGATGTCACAAAATTCTCTTAACCTGTTGTCATTTTTCTTCTTGGTTGCTTCATTTTCAGTGTCCTGTCTTCCTGATCACTGAGCCATTCTATTGCCTACACTTATCTGCTGTTTATTCCCTCTAATGTGTTTTTTATTTCAGTTATTGAATTTTTCATGGCTGCCTGGTTCTGCTTTATAATTTCCCTTTGTTGAAGTTCTCACTGAGTTCATATACTCTTTTCTGAATTTCACTGAGTATCTTTATAATCATTACTTTGCATTTTTATGAGGCATACAGCTTATCCAGCTTTGCTTAGATCTTTTGCTGTGATTTTGTTCTGTTCTTTCCTTTTGGGACATATCCCTCTGTCTCACTCTGTGTTTGTTTTTCTGTATTATGGAGGTCAGCTATATCTCATGGTCTTGAAAGTAGTGGCCTTGTGTAGAAGAGGTCCTGTGGTGCTCTGTAGTGATATTCCCCCTAGTCACCAGACACCAGACCTAGGTCCTCCTGGGATGTCTTCTTTGGGAGCTGTGTGTACCCTGGTCTGTGGCTGAGCAGCATCTGCATTTAGCCCAGTCAGCTGCAGTTATCCACTTTGCCTGCTCTGGGTGCACTAGACAGGGTTTGGTCCCTGTGCTATTGAGGGGCCTGAGATCTCTGTTGTCTTGTAGGTAGGTGAGGTCAGGCTCACAATTAGTCTTCACAGCCACAGTGAAATGGCAGGGCTTTCTCCTTGTTTGCCTACAGAGGCTTTTGTTGGTGGGTGAGGCCAGCAGTCAGACTAGGTATTTGCAGTCAACCTCTCTACCATAACTGTGGGCACACAGAACAGCAAGGCTTTGTTTCTGCATAGCCAGCTAAAAGGCTCAGTTGTTGGAATTGTATGTATGCTGCTGTGTGGGGTTATCTCCCTCTCTCCTCAAGACAGGAGTCACTTTGGATTGGCACTGGTCCGTACCTGGGATGCTTGCAGGATGTAGAGGGGCAGGAGTTGCTTTGCTGGGATGCCTGTGAAGGTTGGATGGGGTAGGGCACACAGTGCTAGCAAGATAGATGGAGAGTGTTAGGGCTGGTTTCCAAGTGTTCAGCTATGTAGGCGGGGGGATGGGAATGCACCCACCAACATTTGTTCTTGGAGAAATCTCCTGAAGATCTCTGCCCCTTTAGTGCCTTCTGAGAGTAGTAAATAAATCTTCGCATTTACTCCAGGGACTTTTCAAACTGTAGCTTCTGTGCTATGTCTCAGTTGGGGTTATTAATTATGCTGGCTCTTTAAGGGCAGGGACTCAGTTTCCTATCTCTCTCTGGCTTTCCTGGAATTAAGCCCCATGTTTTTAAAGCCCCATGTTAATGGAGACTTGCCTTCCTACTGCAGATCCCCAGTGCCTGGGCTGGGGTCTGATCCTCTTCTCCATGCTTGTGGTATCCATCTCATGTGTGATTAGTCTCACCAGGGGTTTGGTTTGGTTCCCAGCCACATCTCTGCCCCTCTTACCTTTTTGTCAATGTGGCCTCTTCTCTACAATTAACTGCAGAAAGTCTGTTCTGCTAGTCTTTATATCATTTTCAGAGTTAGTTGTACAGATACAGTTGTTATCTTGGTGTGTCCAGAGGACAAAGTAAGCTCAGGATCCTCCTGTCTCTGATTTTCCCTCATTCTGTGCTCTAGGCCCACTGATCTTCTCTTAGCCCCTATACATTTAGAAGTTTTGTGCATTCTCTCTTCTCTGTATGTGTTAATTTTCCCTTCCTTTTTCTTCTCATTAACATCTTATCTATAAGAAGCTCACCTCAGAGATCATTTCCTCATTTAAGAAATTCTGTCACTACCTATATAATTCAGTCAAATATCCTATTACAGATTCTCACAGCTCCCTTGCTCCTCTCCTTCATAGCTTTGACACAGATAAATTTTTCTATTTGTTATTATTGTTTTAAAGATTGTTTCTCTAATAGACTGTAGGGTTCATGGAGAGGCTTTGACTGCACATGGAATAGGTTCTCAATAAATTTTTGTTGAGTGGCTTACAGCCTGAGTTCTTCTACTTTCCATGTCATTTAAAAATGTTAGAGCAAAAGTTCTTCTTTATATTCATTTGCAGCATATATTTCAGTAGTTTGAAAGAGATACAGGATTGGGGCCTTAAGATCAACATCACTGATTCTGCCTGGCTGTTGTATTTATCAACATTAAAATTGAGTAAATTTTGTGTATGTGTATAGATTTATGTCTATTCCTTTAGGTTCTAATCTTAGTTTTATTAAAATGTACTCTTCTGTTCCCAGTAGTACTCAACTCTTCTTTCTGTGCCATATTTGTTGGTTACTTATACCTTATCTAGTTGGCTATCTTTCAAGGCCCTTTATACCTTTAATACTCACTGTTTTCAGCATATACATTTATTCTTATGGTTTTCATTAGCTTATATAAGTATGTGAATTGACATTTTATTTGCTAGTTTTTATTTAACATTGCACCTTCGGCAGCACTATATTTTAGACTATGTGACTTTTCCATTTCATTGTCTGTTACAAGAAATTTAACATATTCTCTTTCCTTCCAAATAGTTAACTTTTAACTATGTTTAATGTAATTATATTGTAGCTTTGTACCCCTTTTCAAATTAATTTATCCCTTCTTCCCTTTCCTCTTTCCCCTCCCTTAATTGTTATATGAAAACAAGCATCAGGGCTTACAAATTTTTCCTCTTCTTGATTTCTTGGATTTATATCTTTGCTTACATCTCCACATCTAAATTCTTATAATACATTTTTACTCTTTGCCAATATACTAATTTTTCCCCAAATATTTTCATGATATTTTTCACTTTGTCGGAGTCTATCATTGTAAACTCTTGTTATTATCAGATCTGAAGTTGTAGATGTGGACTTTAAGGTGATCCATTTATTTTACTTCTAATTCATCAGTCTCTGGTGTGTTTAAATACTACTCTGAAACAGAGAACCTCTCATCCATCTATTTTAACCTACTTGCTGTCTCTTTAATTTACTTCTGGGTCCAGATAGTACTTTATTCTTTTTAAAAAATGGTTCTAATTTAAATTCCAGTTAACATAGTGTAATATTAGTTTTAGGTATAAAATATAGTGATTCAACACAACACCCAGTGCTCATCACAAGTGCACTCCTTAATCTCTGTCACCTCCCCCACCCACCTCCCCTCTGATAACCATCAGTTTGTTCTTTATAGTTAACAGTCTGTTTCTTAGCTTGTCTCTCTCTTTTTTTTAACATATGCTTGTTTTGTTTCTTAACTTCCACATGAGTGAAATCATATGGTATTTGTCTTTCTCTGACTGACTTCTCTTAGCATTATACTCTCTAGCTCTCCATCCATGTCATTGCAAAAGGCAAGATGTTATTCTTATCATGGCTGAGTAGTGTTCCATTGTATATATACACTACATCTTTATTCATCAGTCAGTGGACACTTGGACTGCTTCCCTAGTTTGGCTATAGTAGATAATGCTGTAATAAATATTGGCATGAATTTATTCCTCTGAATTGGTATTTTTGCATTCTTTGAGTAAATACCTAGCAGTGCAATTGCTGGATCATAGGGTAGTTCTGTTTTTAACTTAAGAGGAATCTCCACACTGTGGAGTGGCTGTACCAGTTTGCATTCCTACCAATAATGTAAGAGGGTTCCCCTTTGTCCACATCCATTCCAACGCCTATTGTTTCTTATGTTGTTGATTTTAGCCATTCTGTCAGGTGTGAAGTGACAGCTCATTATAGTTTTAGTCTGTATTTCCCTGATGATAAGTAAACGTTGAACATCTTTTCTTGTGTCTGTTGGCTATCTGGATAAAATGTCTATTCATGTCTTCAGCCGTTTTTTGGGTGTTGAGTTGTATAATTTCTTTAATATTTTGAATACTAACCCTTTATAAGATATATCATTTATTAAACACAACTTGCTCCTTTCCACCTGATTTTGCATATACTACTATTCTTATCTCAGATCAAATCTGTAGCATTTCAGATCAGAGGAAGAAAACCCTCGCCAATACACATCATACTCTTAGATTGGACTAGGTTTTTAAGTTTCTAATAATATGGTGGAGAATTATTTTTACTAGCCCCTAGACCCCCAGTAAAAAAAAAAAAAACCTCATATAAGAAATAACATGAATACACAGACCTAGAACGTATGCAACATAGAATAATAACTCCCTCTACTACAGTGCCTACTACCTCTGGTATATGAGAAGTGCACAATATATTATGGCTCTAAGAATTCTTTATGTGGTTCTATACTGATACCTATTTTTAAGTCTGCATTCCCACCATGTTCTCTAGTTTAGTTTACATGGGAAATTATCTTAAACATATATAATCATACACCTACACAGCAAACACATCTTTCAATTATTCCTGCAAAAAAACAAAACACTTGCCTATGTGTTACCTCACTCGAAAATGCATGTCAAATTTACTAAGATATTTTAAAGTATAGTATGTTAATATTTACATGAAGTTGTGCATAGGTAAAACACCTAGTTGATATGTTTTAATACATTGACAAGTCAACTTGATGAGTACATTTTCAGCTTAACATAATTCATTCTATCTGTATTAGCAAAGTGATATCACGTGGAATTTTGGAATTACAGAAAAGATAATGAATTTATTCAAGAAAAATTCTACCAGAATTCATATTATTTTATAGATAAATATTTTAAAAGAGCATTCTTGTTGATTTGATCCTTGTTTTAAGATATCTGAACTATTAAGTGAAACATAATATTTAGAAGATTTTAGGGTTTGTTTTATAAAAGTTACTTCATTTTTTATCTTTGGAAAATTACACTAATATATTGTCTTCATCTATTAGTTTCCCAATCTTTGAAAATCCGTATCCTATGGACATTCATGAATCACCAGTTACATGCACAGCATACTTTGCTGATTGCCCACCAGATCTGATTCTAGTACTCTACTCTATAGGAGCCAAGCATAAAAAACAAGGATACAGTAATAAGGTAAAATTAACCATTAAAAATAAGTTTTCTTGTATTCATATTATATGATCATATTTTCTGAAGTTTCATTTAAGAAAACTTGAACTACATTCTTCTGAGGTCATAAGCTGGTGTTTATAAAAGACATAACTTGTGAAATTTAAATTTCCTAAATGCTACATAGCTTTAAGCCTACACAAATATAAATTTCTTATATACTTAGTTTATAAATATATATGATAGGTAAATGTACCTCAGTATGTAAGTATATTCTAAGTATATATTTAAACTAGCATGTATTTGAATCATAAGATATAATTTTTAATTATTTTAGGTGAAGGATTCTGTTTTACAAAATTAAAGAGTCAACTCTTTTCAGTTAACTATTTCTTATTCAGTCAACAAGACATAATTAACAAAATCCATTGGTTAAATAATTTTCTAAATACTTTACACAGGGCTGTTGGAATGGACAACTCCAGGGGGGCACAATTTACATAGCATTCTGTGTTAAATGGAACTACAATAGTTTGGTATACAGACTATGTGGCAAACGTAGCCACACTGTATTTATATGATTAAAATACGTCTTTAATACTTTTTATATAAATGGTAACATTTGATAAAATTTATATTTTTAAAGAAGAATTGTTCAGTGAACAAATTAAAAGATGGCTGCACACTTCATCCTTTGTTACGTTACAGTCATTTATTTTTAAGTGAATCTTTGCCATTATTTTAAAATGTTTTTCATTTAAAATTTTTAAGTCATTTAAATTTTAAAAAATTAAACTCATAAATTCTTCCTGAATAATTTATTTAGGAGTGGCCAATCAGTGGAGGAGCTTGGAACCTTGGAACACAAACATATCCAGAAATTATTATTACTGGGTAAGTGGGATGTGACTTGTGACTTTTATCAATTCATCAACAAAAAGATGTTACTGAATTTTTACACTTTCCTCTAATTGTGCTCTGGCAGTACCCGAAATGTCACTACTTCCGATAGGACCTGACTTCATGCTGTAATATTAGGAATGAAAATAGAGATATAACAACAGGTAAAGATGAGATTTAAAAGATCATAAGGAACTCTGCTTATGAGATATGGAATACATATATTTTTCTATTTTTCCTACTAAGTACTACCAAAAACCCTGGTTGTTACATATATATATTTTTTTCTAATGCTTATTTATTTTGAGAGAGAGAAAGAGACTCTCAGGGCTGAACCCATGAACTGTGAGATCGTGACCTGAGCCAAAATCAAGAATCAGACATGAGCCACCCAGGCACCCCAATATTTTAAACAAACATAAGATGACTGGAAAAGATGGGGAGAAGTGAGGCTGATTAGGGCCCCCAACACCCAAGAAATGACATGGTGGTGAGTTTCCTAGGTTTCCTTTTCGTTTCATTATCTCGGATTTGAAGAAGCTGGGCACAGACTAAACAATTAAAAAGCCCAATAAAAATTAGCACTGTCTACCCAAAGGATGATGTAAGAGGCAACCTATCAAGACAGAAAACTTAAAAAATAATCTCTCTACTCTTGCTAACCACCACAGAAAAACCTATGTAGAGGCTGAGTGGGGAGCATAAGTTTCTGACATTGAGAAAAGCTGAGTAGGGAGCTGGAGCTTCTAACCCTTCTGGGCGGTAATGAAACCCATCACCTCTGGTGTTAGAAGAGAGCATGTGGGATACCATAATTTCACCCACTGCCCAACGGTAATGCGGAGCCACACACTTTCCTCCTCTTGTGTCAAGACAAGTCCAGTGAGGAAGGAAAGAAGAAAGAGGACGGAAAAATTACATAGGGAATAATAGCTGAAAACTTACTAAATTTGACAACATAACGAGCCTATAGATTCCAGAAGCTGAGAGAACACATCATAGTCAAACTTCTGAACACTAAACACCAAGTAAAAATCACGAAAACAAGCGAAATGATGCCTTACTGATAGTGCAAAACCAATTGCATGACAGTGGATTTTTCGTCAGATACTAGGAAGGCCAGAAGAAAATCTGATCTGTTTTAAGTGCTCTCTGACAAGTTATAAATATATAATGTAATACCTAAAGCAGCCATTAAAAATATGTGAAAAGATACACTCAAAAACATTATTGACCATCAAATGGATGTTAAATAACTGAAGTAATCCTTAGAAAGGTAGGGGGAAAGAAACCGTTAAAAAAAAAAAAAAGGACTGAAGCCCTAACATAGCAATGATATTAAATATAAATGGTCTGAATACACCAATTCAAATGCACACATTGGCAGAGTGGATTAAAAACATGACCCAACTATATGCTATTTACAATATACTTACTTCAAATATAACAGTATAGTCAGACTGGGAGAAAAGTGATGGGGAAATTACTTCATAAAGTAATCAATGGAGAGTGACATTAGCAAGATGTCAGAATAGGTAGCCTAGAGACATTGATGTCACAACAATATATGTTCCAAAAAGCCTTCATGAAAACCCCAGAGATTAGTTAGGAAATAACAGTACCCCAGACAAGTTCAAAGCCTACAATAGCCACAGCCATTTCATTTTAACTGTGTGAGCTCTTCCTCCAGATTCTCACAGCTTGTGTTCGGGAGGAAAGTCCAACCTACCACTTCTTTCATTAGGGGGTAGTAAAAGAACAGAATGTACATTCAATGTTACGGCTTTTCAGGGGGATCCCCAACAGACTGACAGGTGAGTACTGATGAAAGATGGATGCCTGTGGGCAGCAGAGAACAAAAGACAATTCAGTGGTTTGTTGAAGCATCAAAAAAAACTTGCAATGCTACCAACAGACCATAGAGGGAGCAAGAGACTACAAGTCACTGGTAAAGAAATCAAAAACTTCTCTAATTGGGAAATTATTACACACAAACCCAAAGAAGACACATCCTCATTAAAGGTTTGAGAAGCCCCCAGGATCTCTACATGGGCTGATGGGTGAAAACTCTCCCCTGTACAAAGCCAGCCCATAAGAGGTGGCTGTATTTTCAAATGCTAAATTCACAAGAAGAAATAATAAACACAAAGAAATAGTGAAATATAGCCCAATCAAAGGAACAAAAATGCCCTCCAAAAAAACTGATCCTAAGGAAATGGATATCTGTGAATTAACTGACGATTCAGAATAATTTTCTTAAACTCAATGCACTATAAAAGTACATGAATAGATTAAACAAAATCAGGAAAATGATGAATGAATGAAATGGGAAAATCAGTAAAGAGAAGCTACAAAAAAGAACCAACAAGGTATTTGGGGGAAAAATATTGAATTAAACATTTTTATAAATGAATGCCTAAAGAACTTACAGAATACCATAAAGCAGATCAATATAAGCATTATGGTGGTCCCATAAGGAGAAGAGAGAAGGGGGCAGAGAACTTATATGACAAAATAAAATTCCAAAATCTGAGGAAGTAAATGAACATTTGCATTCAAGAACCTCCAAATACTCCAATGCAATTGAACCCAAAGAGGCCCACAATGAGTTACATCATAATCAAATGGCCAAACACAAACAGATAATCTTGAAAGCAGCAACAGAAAAGCAACTCATTATGCATATCAGGCTAGAAGGGAGTGGGTTGATACATTCAAAGGGCAAGAAGTTAAAAAAAAAAAAAAAGCCAGCCTTGTATACTACATTTGGAAAACTAATTCAAAAATGCAGAAATAAAGACCTTCTAACAGAAGCAAAAGCTGAGAATGTTTATCACCAATACACCTGCCTTACTAGAACTGCTAAAGAGAGTTCTTAAAGTTAAAATGAACACTAGACAACAAAATGAAAGCATAAAAAATATGTAGACAAAAACAGAATCCTGTAATGTTGTAGTGGTTAAAAGTTTAAATTCAAGTTTAGAATTTAGGAGATAAAAGCATTTTTAAAAACTATATAAAACTAAATCAGTAAAAGAAGGAAATAAAACCAGCATTCCAGTAGATGCAGAAAAAACATTTGACAAAGTACAACATCCACTCCTGATAAAAACCCTCTGAAAAGTTGGTCTAGAAGGAATATACCTCAACATTATAATAAAGACCTTATATGAAAAACCCACAGTCAACATCATACTCATGGAGAACAAGTGGGAGCTTTTCTTCTAAGATCAGGAACAAGACAAGGATGTCTACTTTCACCACTTTTATTCAATAAAATGCTGGAAGTCCTAGCCACAGCAATCAGACAAATAAAGAAGTCATCCAAAAATGTTAAGAAGTAAAACTCTCACTATTTGTAGATGCCATGATACTATACACAGAAAACTCGAAAGACTCTAGCAATAAACTACTACAACTGACAAATGAATTCAATAGTCACAAGAAACAATATCTGTACAGAAACCTATTGCATTCCTATATGCTAATAATGAAGCAGTGGAAAGGGAAGTGAAGAAAACAATTCCATTTATAATTGCATCAAAAACAATAAAATATCTAGGAATAAACATAGCCAAAGTGGTGAAAGCCCTATACTCTGAAACACTGGTAAAAGAAAGAAATATAAAACATTGATGAAATTCAAGATGACACAAATAAATGAAAAGACATTCCATGCTCATGGATTGGAAGAGGTGGAAGAGCAAATATTGTTAAAACATCTATACTACACAAAGTAATCTACACATTTAATGCAATCCCTATCAAAATACCAATAGCATTTTTCACAGAGCTAGAAGAAACAATCCTACAATTTGTAGGGAACCAGAGAAGACCTTGAATACACAAAGCATTTTTGAAAAAGAAAATAAAACGGTAGGTATCACAATTCTAGATTTCAAGTTCCATTACACAGTGATAGTAATTAAAACCATAGGGCACTGGCAGAACAACAACAAAACAGAAATAAACCCACAATTATATGGTCAATTAATCTTCAACAAAGGAAGAATGAATGAATATACAATGGGAAAAAGACAATCTTCAACAAATTGTGTTGGGGACACTGGACAGCCATGTGCAAAAGAATGAAACTGGACCACTTTTATTCACCACACACAAAATAAGAATAAAGACATAAATGTGAGACCTGAAACCATAAAAATTCTTGAAGAGAGCACAGGCAGTAATCTCTCTGACATGGGCCATAGCAGATTTTCAGATTTTTCTAGATATGTCTCCTGAGACTAGGGAAACAAAATCAGAACTGTTGGGATTATATCAAAATAAAAAGTTTCTGCATAGTGAAGGAAACAATCAATAAACCTAAAAGACAACCTACAGAATTGGAGAGCATATTTGCAAATAACATATCCAATAAAGGATTAGTATCCAAAATATACAAAGAACAGATATAACTCAATACTGCCAAAATAAATAATCCAATGAAAAGGTGCTGAAGATATGAACAGACATTTCTTGAAAGAAAACATACAGATGCTCAATATTACTCATAATCAGGGAAATACAAATCAAAACTACAATGAGATATCACCTCACCTCATTTTAAAATGATCAAAATGAAAAACACAAACAAAATGTGTTGGCAAGGATGTAGAGAAAAAGGAACCCTCACACACTGTTAGTGAGAATCCAAATTGATACAGCCACTGTGGAAATAGTTTGGAGGTTCCTCAAAAAATTAGAAATAGAACTACCATATGAACCAGTAGTCACGCTACTGGATATTTCCCCAAAATGCAAAAACATTAATTCAAGGGATACATGTACCCCTATTTTTTACAGGATTATTTGCAATAGTCAAACTATGGAAGCAGCTCAAGTGTCCATTGATAAATGAATGGATAAAGAAGTTGTTACACACACACACACAATGGATTATCATTCAGGCATAAGAAATAATGAAATCTTGCCATTTGCAACAACATGGATAGAGTTAGACAGTATAATGCTAAGTGAAATAAGTCAGAGAAATACAAATACCACATGAGTTCACTCATATGTGGAATTTAAGGGGAAAAAACCCAGCAAAGGAGAAAAAGAGAGAGAGAGAAACCAAGAAACAGACTTTTAACTATAGAGAACAAACTGATAGTTACCAGCGGGAGGAGGAAAGGGGGATGGGTAAAATAGGTGATGGGGATTAAAGAGTAAACTTACCATGGTGAAAAAAATAAAATGATAAAAAAGTATATAAAACTATATTAGTTACAAAATATAAACATGTAATTTATGACATTGATAAAGTGAAGGAGGAGTTGTAAAGGAGTAGAATTTTTTAATGCAAATGAAGTTAGTATCACTTTTTTTTTTTTAAACTTTATAGTTTATTGTCAGGTTGGTTTCCATATAAGACCCAGTGCTCGTCCCCACAAGTGACCTCCACCAAGACCATCATCCCCCATTACCTTTCCCCCTCCCCCTTCCCCCCTCAGTTTGTTTTCAGTATTCAAGAGTCTCTTGTGTTTTGTCTCCCTCCCTCTCCCTAACTCCTTTTCCTCCTTCCCCTCCCCATGGTCCTCTGTTGGGTTTCTCCTGTTAGACCTATGAGTGCAAACATATGGTATCTGTCCTTCTCCGCCTGACTTATTTCGCTTAGCATGACACCCTCGAGATCCATCCACTTTGCTACGAATGGCCAGATTTCATTCTTTCTCATTGCCATGTAGTATTCCATTGTATAGATGAATCACTTTTTTTTTTTATAGAGAGCACGAGCAGGGGTGAGGAGCAGAGGGAGAATCACACTCAGTGCATAGCCCAACATGGAGCTCCATCTCACAACTGTGAGATCATGACCTGAGCTGAAATCAAAAGCTGGATGATTAACTGACTAAGCCACCCAGATGTCCCTAAGATGGTATCAGTTTTTAATAGATTGGCATACCTATAAAATATTTCATGCGATACACATGGTAATCACAAAGAAAATACCTATAGACTATGCACAGAAGAAAATAAGGGTGGAATTAAAGCATGTCACTACAAAAGTCAATGAAATGCAAAGTAAGGCAAGAAGAGAAAATCTGAGCCAAAATAAATACAAGATAGACAGAAAACAATTTTAAAATGGCGAGTAAATCCTTCCTTTTCAGTAATTTCTTTAAATGTAAATAGATTAAATTCCCAAATCAAGTGGTTGCATGGATTAGGAAACAAAAAAGATCCAAGTATGTGCTATCTACATGAAATTCACTTTAGGTATAAGGACATACATAGGCTGAAAGTGAAAGAATGGACAAATATATCCATGCAAAGTCTATCCAAAAGAGAGCAGAAAGGACCATACTTACATTGGGCAAACTATACTTTAATAAAAAATTGTCATAAGAGGCACGTACATCAGAAAGAAATAAAAGTTGTAAATATATATGTACCTAGCAACAGAGCACCCAAATATATCAAGCAAAAATTGAAAGAATTCAAGGGAGAAAGAGGCAATAACAAAAATAGGAGGTTCCAACAATAGATCTGCTAGTGGACCTAGCAGACATGTACAGAACACTCCATTTAATAATAGCAGTATACATATTATTATTCACAATTACACATGAAACATTCTCCAATATAGAACACATGTTAGTCACAAAATAAGTCTTAACAAATTTAAGATTTAAATTATAACACTATCTTTTACAACCATAATGAAATGAAACTAGAAATCAATAGCAAAAGGAAAACTGGAAAATCCACAAATATGCAGAAAGTAAGCAACACTCTCTTAAACAATAAATCACAAGGAGATTGGAAAATATCTTGAGACAATGAAATAAAAATACAATATACCAAAACATGGGATTCAGGGAAAGCTCTAAGAGATAAGTAAACCTCTAAGAACTTTATAATAGAAAATGATGATGTTAAAAAAAAGATCTCAAATCAACAATCTAACTGTATACCTCAAAGAAGAAATAACTAAACTTGAAATTAGTAGAAGAAAATATTACAGCAGAAATAAAAATGATATCACAAGTTGAAAAATAGAAAAATTACTCAAAAATACTATTTAAAAGATCAACAAAATTGACAACGTTGTAGACAAAGAAAAAAGAGAAAAGACTCAACAAGTATCAGAAATGAAAGAGCAATTGATGCTGCAGAAATTAAAAAGAAAAGAAATTAAGAAGTTCATGAGAGACTACTCTGAACAATTATATGCTAACAAACTGAGTAATCTAGAAGAAATGGATAAATTTCTGGAAACCTGCAACTTATGAAGACTGAATCATGAAGAAACAAAAAGATCTGAACAGGCCTATAAACCAGCCAGAAGACTGAATAAGTAGTTATAATAAAAAGTAAATAAAACCAACAAAGAAAAGTTAGGACTAGATGCCTTCTCTAGACAGTTCTACCTAACCTTTAAAGAAGAATTAACACCAGTCCTTTTCATACTCTTTGGAAAAAGTGCAGAGGAGGGAACACTTCCAAACCTATTTATAAGGCCAGCATTATCTTGATACAAAAATCAAAGATACTACCAGAAAAGAAAACTACAGACCAATATCCCCAAGGAATAGCAATGCAAAAATCCTCAACACAATACTAGCAAACTGAATTCGGCTACACATTTAAAGATTATACAGCATGATGAAGTGGGACTTATCCTTGGGATGCAAGGATGGGTCAATATATGAAAATCAATCAGTGTGATAAGCCATAGTAACAGAATGAAGGGCAAAAAGCACACAATCATCTCAGGTGATACAGAAAATTGCATCTGATAAAATTCAATATCCCCTTTTAGGATAAAAATAGTCAACAAACTAGTAATAAAAGGAAATTGCCCCACCATAATGAAGGTCTTATATGAAAAGCACACAACTAATATCCTACTCACTGATGGAAAAGCTGGAAGTTGTCCTTCTAAGATCCGGAAGATGGTAAGAATGCCTACTTACAACCTCTATTTGACAGAATACTAGAAAATCTATCCAGAACAATAAGATAAGAAAAATAAGAGCACCCAAGACAGAAAAGAATTAAAATGATCTCTATTTGTAGAATACATGATCTTGTATGTAGAAAAGTCACAAGTTAATATACACAAAACAACTGTTAAACAAAATCTGGTAAATTTGTGGGATACAAAATCAATACATAAAATCAGTTACATTTCTGTACCCTAACAATGAACAATCTGACAGGAAATTAATAAAACAATCTCACAATAGCATGAAAAAGAATTTAAAATATAAGAATAAACTTAACCAATAATGAAAACTACCAAACATTGAAGAAAGAAATTAAGACATGAATTAATGGGAAGATACCACATGTTCATGGATTGGAAGCCTTAATACTGTTAAAATGTTCATGCTACCGACAGTGATCTACAGAATCAGAGTAAATCACTATCAAAATCCCCATGGTGTGTTGTGCAAAACTAGAAACAAAATCCTAAACTTAATATTGAATCTCAGAGGACCACAAATATCCACAATAATCCTGAGAAAGACAGAGTCTTCACACTTCGTGGTTTCAAGACATGATAATTAAAACATCATACAAAGTAATCAAAGCAGACTTATATGGCATAAAGACAGACATATAGACCATTGGAACAGAATAGAGAACTCATAAATAAACTGTCATCTATATAGTCAAATCTTTGATAAAGGTACCAGAGCTATCCAGTGAGGAAAGGATAGTGTCTCCAACAAATGATATTGGGAAAACAGGATTTGCACATGCAAAAGAATGAAGTTGTATCCTTACCTTACACCATATACAAAATAAACTGAAAATGGAAAAACTTAAATATAAGACCTGAAACTATAAAACTCCTAAAAGAAAACATAGGGGAAATCTTCATGACATTGGATTGAGTAATTATGTCTTGGATATGACACCAAAAACACAGGTAACAAAAGCAAAAATAGACAAATGGGACTACCTCAATCTTAAAAAACTTCTTTGAAGCAAAGGAAAAAATCCACAGAGGATAAAGACAACTTATAGAATGGGAAAAGATTTTTGCAAACCATGTATCTGATAAGGGGTTAATATTCAGAATATATAAAGAACTCCAACAGATCAACAGAAAAAAGAAATCCAAATAAAATTGGGCAAAGGACTTAAATAGCTATATCTCCAAAAGAGTTATACAAATGGCTAACAACCATACAAAAAGATGTTCAACATCATTACTTATCAGAGAAATGCAAATTAAAATCACAGTATCAGTTTACACTTGTTTTAGATGGTACTCTAAAACAAAGCAAAAACAGAAAATAATAAGTGTTAACAAATGTGGAGAAAATGGAAACTTTGTGCAGTTAGTTGGAATGTAAAATAGCACAGATATTATTGAAAACAGTTTGCAGTATCCTCAATAATTAAAAGTAGAATTACGTTATAGCCCAGGAATCCCACTTCTAGAAATTCAAAAGAATTGAAACCAGAATGTCAAAGAGATATGTTCATTGCAGCATTATTCACAATAGCAGAGAGGTGGAAGCAACCTAAATATCTATCAAAAGATGAATATATTTTTTTAAATGTGTTACATACAACAGGATGTTATTCAATTCAGCCTTAAAAAAGAAGAAAATATTGTCATATGTTACAGTGTGGATGAACTTTAAGGAAATTATGCTCAGTGAAACAGGCCAATCTCAAGAAGACAAATACTGCATGACTCCAATTATATGAGGTACTAGAATAGGCAAATTTATAAAGACAGAAATTAGAATAGTGGTTGCTAGGAGCTAGGGAGAGAGGGAAAAGGGGAGCTGTTGTTCAGTGGATATGGGGTTCAATTTTGCTAGATGAAAAAGTTCTAGAGATCTGCTGCACAACACTGTCTATACAGTTAACACTGCTATAGTATACACTTAATTTTTAAGATGATAAATTTTATGTTACACCTTGACCACAATGAGAAAGGGTAAATGTAAATTGTAGAACTTAAAGTTATTATAACTTGAAATAACAACTACATATATCAGTTTAATAGCATTTAGTCACAGCTAAAAGAGGATTAGTAAACTGGAAGATTGTCAATAGAAAATATCTAGCCCCAAGCACATTGGGGAAAAAAACTGAAAGCATATGAGATATGATACATGGTAAAGAATTTGAACATATACATAAGTGGACACACAAACAGAAAGGAGGAGAGTAAAGCAGAATAAATTGTTGAGTGATAATAGCTAAGAGTTTTCCTATTGAGATATAAAAAGTGCTAAAATCCAAAAGCAGAGTGAATTTAAAGAAAACCATCTACAGACTGTAGTAAAACTGATGAAAACAAAGGACAAAGAAAACGTGCAGACACTTTACCTTAAAAAGAGCAACAAGATTAATAATTGATATTTTAACAGAAACGGTGAAAACATAAGATATTGTAATGATCGTTCTTTAGTGCTAGAAAAAACTACCAGTACAGAATTTGATATTTAGCAAAAATATCCCTCAATTATGAAGGTGAAATTTGTTTCAAACAAATGTTGAGAAAGTGTTGCCAGCAGAACTACACTAATTAAAACAAACAAAAAAAGGAATGTTTTAGATAGAAGGAAAACAATCCCAGATAATTAAAATGCAGAAATAAGAACAATTGAGAAACGTAATTGCAGGAATAAATTTAAATAAATATTGACTTTTTTATACTATATTTAGACTATATTATATGTTGGTATACGTATTAAACCATTTAATATTTTTTAATAATATTGTGATGTGGAATGAAAATAGTGTAAAAGGTGGGAAAGGAAAATATAGATAAAATATTTAATATTTCTTGTTTTGTCTGGGAAGATGTAAATTTGCCAGTTTAATTTGGACTCAACAATTTAAGGATCAATTTTGTAATATTTGTGGTAACCCGAAAAATAATAGTACAATCATATAATACTCAAAGACCAATAAAGTAGAATATTTTTAAATGTGATTAATCCTTAAAAGTACAGAAAGGAAAGAGAAAGTAGACACAGTAGGTTAGGCAAATAGAATGGAATTGTGAAGTTGGTAGATTTAATCCAGATATATCAGTATTTACGCTGATAATATGCAGTATTTATGTAATTGGACTGAATTCTCCAATTTTAAGACAAAATTGTCAGTATAAATAAAAGTCAAAACCAAATTCTAAGCTGTATACAAGAGACACATCAAATATACGTATAGAAAAATTGTGAAAGTAAATGCATGAAAAATTATACCATGTAAATACTTTAAAATGCTGGTATAAATCACTTACATCGGTAGTTTTCCATTGCTGCATAACCAGTCACCGCAAACTTAGCAACTTGAAACGATATCCTTTTATTAACTCATAGTTCTATAGGTCAGGCATCTGGCACTGCATGATTGGGATTTCTGTTCAAAGTATTATGAGACTGAAATCAGGAGGTCAGCCAGGCTGAGTTTTCATTAGAGGCTCTGAGGGAAAATGAATTTGCTACCAAAGGCATTCTTTTTGTCAAAAGAAATTAGTTCCTTGTTGTTGTAGGACTAACATCCCCATTTACTTGCTGACCATCGGTGGGCCCATCTTAGCTCCCAGAGATTACATTCATTGCCATGTGGCTCTAACAATGCATCTAGTACTTTTT
>CM053573.1:62789301-62829715 GCA_028646485.1 Cryptoprocta ferox
GCCAGGCTGAGTTTTCATTAGAGGCTCTGAGGGAAAATGAATTTGCTACCAAAGGCATTCTTTTTGTCAAAAGAAATTAGTTCCTTGTTGTTGTAGGACTAACATCCCCATTTACTTGCTGACCATCGGTGGGCCCATCTTAGCTCCCAGAGATTACATTCATTGCCATGTGGCTCTAACAATGCATCTAGTACTTTTTATGTTCAAATCTCAGAATACTTTTATCTTTGACCTCTAGACCTATATTTACAGGAATCATGTGATTGGGTTAGGTCCATTCAGATAGTCTCCCTTCTTAAAATCTATCATAGGAGCAATATATTCTCTATTAAATTCACAGGCCCAGGAATTATTCAGGATTATCCTAGGAGGCAGGATTCCTGGGGAACATTTTAGAATTCTGCCTACCACATTAAACTTTAAAGCAAGAAGCATTCCCAAAGATGAAAAGGTACTATTTCAAAATAAAAGTTTGAATCCATAAGGATTTTGAATCCAAGCAAATATTGATAGAAAGGATAGAGAATTCTGCAATAAATGAAATTATTACAGACCTCTCTCTGTAATTTAAAAATCATCAAAGAATGCATAATAATTAAGTTTTGAACAGCATGATTAATAAATCTGACTTAACTAACATATATAGAACATTATACTCTACAACTCAAGAATGTACATTGTTTTTTTCAAATGCACATGGAAAACCGACCAAAACTGATCATACACAGGGCTATAATACAAATACCAATAAATGTCAAAAAATTGTAGTTCTTATATAGAATGTTCTCTGACCACAGAGGAATTAAACTATGTCAATGACAAAAATATATAAAGAAAATTAGTTTTCAAAATCACGCAATTTACTTCCAACTAACTTAGTTGTTAATGAAGAAATCACAATAGAAATTTTTTAAATACCTCAAACAGATAGTAAAAATACAATATATCTTTACATGTGGATACATCTAAGTTTATGTTTAGAGGTAAATTTATACCCATAACTGTATGTTAATAAAAAAAATAATTAGATCACTGAATTTTAGTTTCTAAGTTTAAAAAAGTCAGTTATCTTCTCAAAAAGAAAAAGAAAATATTAAGAAAAAAGCAAGTATGTAATAACAAAGATCAAAAAAGCTTAATTTTGGTTATGGAAATAAGGTGGTAAAGTTTTGTAAGATTATCAAAAAATTGAATTAAAAAGGATTCACTACAATTTACCATCAATTAAAATATAATAGGATGTTGATCAACTTTATAATAGTAAAATTTATGAGACAAAACTCCTATAAAAATACAAGTTACCATATTTAGCACTAAAAGAAACAGAAAATATGAATAGTCATATATCCATTAGAAGAATTGAATTAAAATTAAAAACCTTTCCCACAGACAACCCTGGGTCCAGATGTCATCACTGGGGAATCTGTCTAAACATTTAAAAAAGAGTACTATCAGGGCACCTGGCTGGCTCAGTCAGTGGAGCACGTGACTCTTGATCTCAGGATCATGAGTTCAAGGCCCACGCTGGGCATAGAGCTTATAAAAAATTAAAATAAATAAATAAAAAGAATACTACCAATCTTTCAGAAAATCGGAGACTAGAGAAAATTTTTTTTTAAAGAGAGACTATTATTTTATTTTATGAGGCCAGTATATTTTTTGTACCAAAACACAACAGGCACATCACAAGAAAGGAAATTTATACACCAATCTCTTATGAATATACATGCAAAACTCCCAAGTAAATTGTTAGCCAATAAAACTTAGTTCTGAGATATCATCCATTTCCTATATTACTAAGTCAACTTTATGTTAGGAATGCAATGCTAGTTTAACCTTCAAAAATAAATCTATCAAGGGGTACCTGGGTGGCTTATTTGGTTAAGCAGTTGACTTCACCTCAGGTCAGGATCTCATGGTTTGTGGGTTCCAGTGCTGTGTCGGGCTCTGTGTTGACAGCTCAGAGCCTAGAGCCTGCTTTGGATTCTGTGTTTCCCAGTCTCTCTCTCTGTCCCCTGTCTCTCAAAAATAAATAAATAAATGTTTAAAAATTTTTTTAAAAATCTATCAAAATAATTAACCACATTAAGTAAATCAGCTGGAAAAATCTCGCTCATATAATTAAATGAATACATGATTAGATTAATCATCTATTCATGATAAAATCTCCTAGCAAGCTAGGAATATAGGGGAAATTCTATAGTCTGAAAAGTGATTTCTATTTAAAAAAAAAACTGAAGCAAACATACTTATTGGTGAAATGTTTAAAGTCTTGCCTCCCATGTTGAGAATAAGACAAGAATGCCTAGTTATTAAACATTAAACTGTAGACCTATCAAGTTCAATAGGGAAAAATGGAAATAAAAATATAAAGATTGAAAAGGAAGATATAAACTGTTATTACTCAGACAGCATGTTTATGTAAGTAAAAAACAATGTACAAATAAACTATTTTAATTAACTTTAATATGTAGCTAGTCACTGTAAACATCAGTATGCAAAATTCAGCTGTATTTTATAACTAGCAACAAGTATGAAATAAAAAATATAAAATTATACAATTTAAAATAGGATCCAAAAAAATCACATAATCTAGAAATAAACCTAACAAAACATATGTAAGACATCTACAATTAAAATTGTGAAACAAATTTGAGGTAGCAAAGAGTTAAGTATATGGAGAGATATACCATAATTATTTATTATACTCAATATTATAAGGATATCAATTTTTTCCCTATTTGATCTAAAGATTTAATGGAATCCTGATAAAAGAACATCAGTACCAATTCTTTAGTGGAAATTAATGTACTGATTATAAAATTTGTATAGAAATAGAGCAATACCCAAACCAATATGGATAAAAGAACAAAGTAAGAAATTAAATTACTAGAGAGATTGAGAAAGATGGCTGGAGAGTGGAAGGACCCTAGGCTATACCTTGTCCCACAAATACAACTAGATAACTATCAAATCATCCTAAATACCCCAGAAATTGACCTGAAGACTGACAGAACAAACCATAAGTAAAGGAAGAAAAGAGGCCACATGGAAGAATGTAGGAAGTACAAAGACATGGTTTGGGGGAGAAACAGTTCTGACAGCTGCAGAGGGAAGGGAACCATGGTCACAGAAAAGGGCAAGAGAGAGGAGTACACAGGGGAATGCACAAGAATGTTTCTCCATAGCCACTGGCTTGGAAAGCGAGAGGGGCTGAATTTCATGAGTTCTTGCAACTAGTGGGGATTAAAGTATAGAGTTTTAAAAGTCACTAGGCTTGGCTGGAATAGAGTCTAGAGGGTACTGCACTGCTCTTGGAGAGAAGGTAGAAAAACAACCTGGGTATATGGCATTGAAACAGCAATCTGAAGGGCACCTGGGGCACACAGTGAGGGGATTATTTGCTATTCTCATAGCATATCCCAGAGAGGCAGCATTCAGAGATACCTCTCTGGGAAGAAAGGAGCTAGATGGGGAACATTTCCCTCCCCCACCCCTCAGCATAAACACAGAGCCACCTGCAGGAAGCAGCACAATACAGAAACTGGCTCCATAACTTGCCTATACTAAGCCCTACACCCTGTGCTCTAGGTGAACTGAGCTTCTCAGTCATACTTCAGGTCTAGTATGGAAGGCCTCTCTGCCAGAAGACCAGCACAGATCCCTGCCCACACCATGTCTCCTGATAAGAGTTGTGCAGGGCCTTAGTTCCAAAACAGGTGGTGAGAGATCTCATTTCACATGCAGACCAAACCAAACCTAGTTAAAACTTGCCACATTCAGACAAGGGACCAAACATAGCTCACAGCAGATAAGGAGAGCCTCTGCAGGTAACTGGCCTAAAGGATAAAGCAACCAGAACACAACAGCCGAGTGCATGCAACACACACTAGAGGCACTCTCTGAAGCACCAGGCCCTGGTCACTACACAATTTCTGCCTCATAAACCATTACTATCAGGAGCAAGAGATATAGCTGGCTTTTCTAACACACAGAGGAAAGCAGAGACTTAGACAAAATGAGAAGACAGAGGAATCTATCCCAAATGAAAGAACAACATCCAGAGACCTAAATGAAACAGATATAAGTAACATGCCTGATGGAGAAATTAAAGCAATGATTATAAGGATACTCACTGGGCTTGAGAAAGGAATGGAAGACATCAGTGAGACCCTTACCATAGAGATAAGTTTAAAAAGAATCAGAAATGAAGAGTGCAATAAATGAGATTAGAAACATGCTTATGCAATGAACAGAAGACTGGAAGAACAAATTAGTGACCTAGAAGACAAATTAATGGAAAGAAATGAAGCTGAACAAAAGAGAGAAGAATTATGCAACAAGAGCATAAATGAGGGAACTCAGTGACTCCATCAAGCATTCAAATGTAAAAACATTCATATATAGATGTCCCAGAAGACGAGAAAGGAGGCAGAAATTTTGTTTGAAGTAATAGCTGAAAACTTCTCTAATGTGGGGTAGGAACAGACATCCAGATCCAGGAGATACAGAGAACCCCCATCAAAATTAACAAAAGTAGGTCTACACCAAGACTTATTGTAACTAAATTTGTAAAATACAGTGATAAAAGACAAAAAATCTTAAAAGCAGCCTGACAAGGGGTGCCTGAGTGGCTTGATCAGTTGAGTGGCTGACTTCAGCTCAGGTCATGATCTCACAGCTCAAAACTTCATGGGTTCGAGCCCCGCATTGGGCTCTGTACTGACAGCTCAGAGCCTGGAGCCTGCTTCTGATTCTGTATCTCCCTCTCTCTCTGTCCCTCCCCTGCTCGCACTCTGTGTCTCTCTCCCAAAAATAAATAAACATTTAAAAATTTTTTAAAAAATCAAGGCAAAAAAGGTCATTAACTTATAAGGGAAACCCAGAAGACTTGCAGGAGGTTTCTCAACAGAAACCTAGCAGGCCAGAATGAAGTGACATGATAGAGTCCAAGTGCTGAATGGGAAAAATATGCAGCCAGGAATCATATATCTAGCAAGGCTAGTATTCAAAAGAGAAGGTGACATAAAAAGTTTCCCAGACAAACAAAAGTAAGGGAGTTCATGACCTCTAAGCCAGCCCTGCAAGAAATATTAAAGAGGATTCTGAATGGAGAGGAGGCAACAAAAGTGACAGTATAATTGCAGGAAACACAAAAGCAGTAAAAATCAATATTTCTGTAAAAAAATTGGTCAAGGAACTCACAAAAAATGGATATAAAATATAATAACATATACTTAAAACATCGAGGGGAGAAGAAAAGAATGGTTTCAAATTTAAAAGACCATCAATTTAATATAGACTGCTATATACAGAAGAGGTTATATACAAACCTAATCTAACCATATATCGAAAATCACCAATAAACATGTAAAGAATAAAGAGAAAGAAATCCAAATATATCATTAAAGAAAAATCAGCAAATTATGAGAGAAAGACAAGAAAGGATCAGGGAAAATCTCCAGAAACTACCACAAAACAAGTAATACAATGGCAATAAATATGTATCTATCAGTAACTACTTTGAATGTAAATGTACTAAACACTCCAATTAAAAGACATATGGTATCAGAATGGAAAAACAAAGAAGACCCATCTATATACTGCCCACAAGAGACTCATTTTAGACCTAAAGACACCTGCAGATTGAAGGTGTGAGGATGGAGAAACATTTATCATACATACGAATGTCAAAAGAAAGCCAGAGTAACAATACTTATATTGGACAAATTACATTTTAAAACAAAGACTGTAACAAGGGACAAATAGAAAGCACTATATAATAATAAAGGGGACAATCCAGCAGAAAGATACAACATTTGTAAATATTTATGCAACCAACATGGGAGCACCTAAATACAATAATAAAGTAACTAATCAATAATACAATAAGAGTAGGGGATTTTCACATCCAACTTATGTCAATGGACAGATTATCTAAACAGGAAATCAACAAGGAAACAATGGCTTTGAATGATATACTGGACCAGATAGACTTAACAGATAATATTCAGAAAATTTTTTCCTAAAGCAGCAGAATGCACTTTTCAGGTGCACACAGAAGATTCTCCTGAATAAATCACAAATTAGACCACAAAATAGGCCTCAACAAACAAAAGAAGACTGAAGTCATACCATGGACCTTTTCTGTCCACAACTCTATGAAACCAGAAGTCAATCACAGAAAAAATTTGGAATGACCACAAATACATGGAGGTTAAATGACATGATACTAAACTATGAATGAGTCAACCTGGAAAATAAAGAAGAAATACAAAATACGTGGAAACAAATGAAATACAATGGTCCAAAACCTTTAGGATGCAGCAAAGGCAGTCCTAAAAGGAAAGTATATTGCAATACAGGTCTACCCAAGAAGCAAGAAAAGTCTCAACAACACAACCTAACAAGCTAGAAAAAGAACAAAGCCTAAAGCCAGCAGAAATAAAGAAATAATAAAGATTAAAGCAGAAATAAATGATATAGAAACTAAAAAACAATACAACAGATCAACGAAACCTGGAGTTGGTTCTTTGAAAAAATAAAAGCGATAAACCTCTAACTAGACTCATTAAAAAAGAGAAAATACCCAAACAAATAAAATCACAAGTGAGAGAGGAGACATAACAACCAACACCACAATTCCCTGTTGTAAGAGAATATTTTGAAAGATTGTATGTAAACAACCTGGGAAATCTGGAAGAAATGGATAAATTCCTAGAAACATATAAACTACCAAAACTGAAATAGGAAGAAATAAGAAACTTGAACAGACTGATAACCAGCAAAGAAATCGAATGAATAATAAACAAACAAAAGTCCAGGACCAGATGGATTCACAGGGGAATTTTACCAAACATTTAAAGAAGAGTTAATACCTATTCTCAAACTATTCCAAAAAGTAGAAATGGAAGGCTAACTTTCAAATTCATTCTCTAAGGCCAACTTTATCCTCATTCCAAAACCAGATAAAGACACCACAAAAAAAAGAGAAGACAGGCCAATATCTCTGATATACAAAGATGCAAAGATCCTCAAGAAAATACTAGCAAACTGAATCCAACAATACATTAAAAAAATCATTCACCACAATCAAGTGGGATTTATTCGTGAATTGCAAGGGTGGTTCAATATTCACAAATCAATCAAAATGGTATATAACAATAAAAGAAAGGATAAGAATCATATGATAATTTCAATAGATGCAGAAACAGCATTTGACAAACCATAACAGTTATTCACTATTAAAAACCCTCAACAAAGTAGGTTTAGAGGGAACTTACTCAATGTAACAAAGGCCAAATATGAAAGACCCACAGCTAATAGCATCTTCAATGGGGAAAAATAGAGCTTTTCTTCTAAGGTCAGAAAAAAACAAGGATGTCTAATCTGACCACTTTTACTCAACATAGTATTGGAAGTCCTAACTACAGCAATCAGCCAACAAGAAGACATAAAAAGCATCCAGATTGGCAAGGAAGAATAAAACTTGCCCTATTTGCAGATGACATGATACTATGTAGAAAACCCAAAGGACTCCACCAAAAACTGCTAGAATTGGTAAACAAATTTAGTAAAGCCACAGGATAAAAAAAAAATCAATGTACAGAAGTCTGTTGCATTTCTATACACTAACAATGAAGCAGCAGGAAGAGAAATTAAGGAATCCATCACATATAAAATTGCACCAAAAATAATAAAATACCTAGGAATAAACCTAACCAAAGTTGTGAAAGACCTATACTCTGAAAACTATAAAATACTGATAAAAGAAATTGAAGGAAGACATTCCATGTTCATGGAATGAATGAACAAATACTGTTAAAATGTCTATTCTAACCAAAGCTATCTATGCATTTAAAGCAATCCCTATCAAAACACCACCAGCATTTTTCACAGAGCTAAAACAATCCTAAAATTTGTATGGAACCACAAAAGACTCCAAATAGCAAAAGTAACCCTGAGAAAGAAAAACACAGCTGTCCCAAATCCAGACTTCAAGTTATTTTACAAAGCTTCAGTAATCAAAACTGTATAGTACTGGCACAAAAATAGATACATAGATCAAAGGAACAGAATAGAAAACCCAGAAAATAAACCTACAATTATATGATCAATTAATTTTTGACAAAGCAGGAAAAGAATATACAATGGGAAAAAGACAGACTCTTCAACAAATGGCATTGGGAAAACTGAACCACTTTCTTATATCATCACAAAAATAAATTCAAAATGGATTAAAGACCTAACTGTGAGACCTGACACTATAAAAATCCTAGAAGAGAACACAGGCAATAACTTCTTTGATGTTGGCCATAGCAACTTCTTTCTAGATAAGGTCTACTGAGGCAAGGGCAACAAAAGCAAAAATAAACTGACTACATCAAAAAAAAAAAAAAAAAAAAAAAAAAAAAAAAGCTCTGCACAGGAAAGGAAACAATCAACAAAACTAAAAGGAATCTTACAGAGTAGGAAAAGATAATTTCAAATGACATATCTGATAAAGGGTTAGTATTCAAAATATAAAAGGATCTTATAAAACTAAGTACCAAAAACAAAAATAATATAATTTAAAAATGGACAAAAGACATGAATAGACATTTTTCCAAACAAGACATACAGATGGCCAACAGACACATGAAAAGATGCTCAGTGTCACTCACCATCAGAGAAATGCAAATGAAAACTATAATGAACTATTACCTCAAACTGTCAGAATGGCTAAAATCAACCTCAAAAAACAACAGGTATTGGTGAAGATGTGGAGAAAGGTAACCCTCTTGCACTATTGATGAGAAAGCAAACAAGCACAGGCTCAAAAAAGTTAAAAATGGAACTACTGACGATCCAGCAGTCACAAAACTAGATATTTATCTAATGAAAAAAATACTAATTCAAAGTAAATTAGTTGATGTTTATAGCAGCATTATCTACAATAGCCAAATGATGGAAACAGCCCAAGTGTCCATCAACTAATGAATGGATAAGGATGTGATACACACACACACACACACACACACACACACCTACATACATACATATACTCACAATGGAATATTACTCAGCCATCAAAAAAGAATGAAATGTTACAATTTGCAATGACACATGGAGCTGTAGAGTATTATGCTAAGTGAAATAAATTAAAGACAAATACAATATTATTTCTCTTATATGTGCAATTTAAGAAACAAAACAGAGGCACCTGGGTGGCTCAGTCGTTAAGCATCCGACTTCAGCTCAGGTCATGATCTCACTGCTCGTGGGTTCGAGCCCCGTGTGGGGCTCTGTGCTGACAGCTCAGAGCGTGGAGCCTGCTTTGGATTCTGTGTCTCCCTCTCTCTCTGCCCCTCACCCACACTCACACTCTATCTTTCTCTCAAAAATGATTAAATGTTAAAAAAAAATTAAAAATAGAAAACAAATAAGCAACGGAAAAAGAGAAAGTGAAATAGGCAAACCAAGATACAATCTCAACTAGAGAGAACAAACTGATGTTTACCAGAAGGGAGCTGGCTGGGGGCGGGTGGGGGGGGTGAGTTAAATAGGTGATGGAGATTAATGAGTGCACTTATGATGAGCACCTGGTGATGTATGAAGTATTAAATCACTATATAGTACACCTGAAACTAATACACTGTATGTTAACTGGAATTTAAATAAAAACTTGAAAAAGACATTCAGAGGTATTATAAAACAATAGTGACTAAGATTGTGTGTTGCTGGCAGAAATATAGACCTGCCAGACAAAATTAGAGAGTCTCAGAAACATATGTCATGTATAACTGATTTTTTATGAACACGACACTGTAAAGCAGTGAGGAAAGGATCTTTTAAATAAATTATATTGCTTAATTGGATATTCATATGGAATCTGTCGTTACTACACATCATACTAAAAATGTATTTCAGGTAAATGATAGATTTAAATGCTATAGGAAAACAATAAAGCTTCAGGAGGATAATAGAGGAGAGTATCTTTTTGATGTTTGGGAAGGTTTTGTAAAAAATAAATAGCACTAATCATAAAGGAAAAAAATTATAAATTAGATTACATTAAAATTAAGAACTTCTTTTCCTCAAAAGACATCATGAAGACACTGAAAATACCAATCACAGGGAAGACTTTTACATCCTGTGTAAATAGTGAAGGGCTTATATCAGATATATAATTATGATAAATATATGAAAAAGACAATGGTCAACTCAACAGAAAAAACTGGCCAAGAGACCTAACAAAAAAAGTAACCAAATGGTCATAAGCATATGAAAAGGTGTTCATCACTTATCAGAGTAATGTAAATTCAAACAGCAATAAGATAACCTTGCATGTACCCATCAGAATGGATAAAATTTGAAAAAAAAACTATCAACACCTTTTCCTCATGATGTGGAACAACTAGAACTTTTTTTTAAGTGTATTTATTTTGAGAGCGGCAGAGGGGCAGACAGAGAGAGTCCCATGGAGAGTATCCATGTTATAAGCACGAAGCCCAATGCAGGGCTGAATCCCATGAACCATGAGATCATGACCTGAGTCAAAACCAAGAGTTGGACACTTAACCAACTGAGCCACCCAGGCACCCCTAGAACTCTTTTAAAGTGTTAGAGTACAAATTGGTTATAGCTTCTTTGGAAAATTATTTTTTCCAAAGAAGTAGCAGCACCTACCGAGTTATGACCCACTGATTTCACTCCTAGATATTCAATAAAAATCTGTATATAAGTACTCCAAAATAGAGTTATCAAAAATTTTCAGAGCCACATAATTTGTAATAGTGCCAAAATAGAAACAACATAAATATTTAACAACACTAGAGTAGATAAATATGCTGTGATGTATTCATTCATACAGTGGAATTCTAAACAGCAATAATTTTTTAATCTATTGTTTCACATTATAACACAAATCTAGTTGATATTATGACATGTATTACAGTAATACATATTATTGATCAAAATCAACTAGACTCAAAAGTAGTTGGTTCCATTTACCAGACACTTCAAAAACTGGTAAAACTGATACAGGGTGTTAAAAGACAAGATAGCGGCTACCATTGGGGAAGACGTAGGAATATTGATTGGAAAGGAGAATGTAAGGTTTTGGATGATCTGTTTGTTTTTTTTAATAGACTTATGAAGTTTTCTCTTTTTTTCTTTAATTTTTTTTAATGTTTTATTTTTGAGAGAGAGAGAGAGAGACAGCGTGAACAGGGGAGGGTCAGAGAGAGAGGGAGACACAGAATCCGAAGCCAGACTCCAGGCTCTGAGCTAGCTGTCAACAAAGAGCCTGACTCAGGGCTCAAACCCACGAACTGTGAGATAATGACCTGAAGCCAAAGTCAGACGCTTAACCGACTGAGCCACCCAGGTGCCCCTGATGTTCTGTTTTTTAATCTTAGTGATTAAACAGACGTATTCACTTTGTGATGCTTCATTGTGGTGTGATTTTATGATTTGTACTGTATAAGAGTTATAATTAAGTAAAAAAATTTTTTTCTTCAAAATATCAAGAAGTTATGTTACTGAACATGTCAAGAGTAGGACTGGGTTCTCCACTAAAAAATGCTTAAGTGGGCAAAAACAACTAATTTTTTTCAGAATTCTAGGATCTAATAGAAAATTTCTATCAGGGGAATGCTTAATGAAGAAAGAGGTTCCCATAAACTAAATGTTATGGAGATGTAATGTGTAGCAGGGTGAGTATAGTTTATAATACTGTATTGTATATTTGAAAGTTGCTAAAAGAGTAAATCTTCAAAGTTCTCACACAGGAAAACAAAATATTTGTAACCACATATGGTGATGAGATATTAACTAGACTTGTGATTATTTTTCAAAATGTACAAATGTCTAATTGTTATACACCTGAAACTAATGTTAAATGTCAACTGTATCTCATGTTTTAAAAAAGCTGCTGAATTTTGTTGAGAGAGCATATGGTATTTTTACCTTACCCATTTACAGTTTACCACTGGTGGCCATGAAGATAGCAGCCTGCATTTCCTCTTACATAGCTTTCTTGTGCTAGAGGGAGTAATAAATACAGACCTTGTTTTCGAAGAATGGTAATTGTACCTGACCTGTGTTTTTACCTGTTTGGTGACTCCCTGAAGGATTATCTCAAGGGCTTACCTTTGTTTTCCCTGCCTCAGAGCTTTCCCAGGGCTGAAGTGGCTTCCTGGGAGGCATTTATTTGAGTAATTAAAGGCAGATGTACCAGCGGCTGCTTACCTGGGGAAGGGGTTAACAGCAGGGGCAAACAATAGGTAGTGTATACTCTTGGAAAGAATAGGCTGCATAAGAAGATAGGTGGAGGGAACAAAGGCTTTGTAAAGCTTACACATATACTGCAGAATCCAGATGTCCACATGCTGCCTACAGTTGGATACATGCTAAGAAAATACCTGAGAAGATTCTAAGCTTTCCCCTTTGGATGAACTTTAGGCACCATGCAAACAGGAAGTGAAGGCTAACGCAGAGTTGGAAATAACATGGCTAGCATTTCAGCAATTTCCTAACACAGAATCAACTTGTTAAGACAAGGACAGGGTTTATTATTTTTGCTGCTGTTGTTTGGCTATAGTCATTTAATGAAATTGCTGTCAAATCACTAGCTGACCAGTAAGCTAATGGAACAGAGATTTCAGAGGCCAAACACAGTGAAGGATACAATCTTTTGGAAAACTGTTTACATAGTGACTTTTCTAAACTAACAATAAAAACTTACAACAAGCATCAACAAAAAAAAAAATTGGGAAGGGAGGAAATCTAATTTTCACATTTTCATCATTAATGCTCAATAGTCCAATTTTCAACAACAGCAAAAGACAAGGCATACAAAGAAAAAAGAAAGCATGGCCCATTCAGAGGGAAAGAAAAGAATTTAATTGAAACTGTCCCTACAAAAGCTAAGACATTTTACTTGCTATGCAAAGACTTTAAATCACCTGTCTTAAATATGCTTAAAGAGCTAAAAGAAACCAAGAATAAAGAATTGAAGGTAATCAGAAGAATTAAGTCTCACTAAATAGTATTAACAAAGAGAAAATTTATTTTAGAAACAAACTAAATAGAAATTCTGGTGCTGGGGGTGCCTGAGTGAGTCAGTTGAGCCTCCCATTCTTCATTTCAGCTCAGATCATTACCCAGGGTCATGGGATTGAGTCCCCTGTTGGACTCCATCCTCTTCTTCCCTCTCTCTCTCTCTCCCCCACCCTTGGCCCTTTTCCCCCACCGTGTATGCTTTCTCTCTCTAAAATAAATAGGTGGGGGGGGCGCCTAGGTGGCTCAGTTGGTTAAGCATCCGACTTCGGCTCAGGTCATGATCTTACAGTTTGTGGGCTCTGTGCTGAGCGCTAGCTCAGAGCCTGGAGCCTGTCTTTAGATTCTGTGTCTCCCTCTCTCTCTGACCCTCCCCTGCTCACGCTGTCTCTCTCTCTCTCAAAAATAAATAAAACATTTTTTTAATTAAAAAAAATTAAATAGGTAGGTAGATAGGTGTTCTGATGCTGGAAAGTACAATAACAAATAAAACTTACTAAAGGGGTTCAGCCTCAGATTTGAACAGGCAGATAAAAGAATAAGTGAATTTGACCTTACATAAGTAAAAAGGGTTATAAAAGAATATTATGAACAATTGTATGCTTACAAAGTAAATAGCCTAGTTGAAATGGATAAATTCTGAGAAACAAACTACCAAAACTGACTCCAGAACAAACAGATAATCTGAACTAATTTATAACAAGAGATTAAATCAGTAGTCAAAACCTTCCTTCAAAGAAAAGGCCAGGATCAGATGACTTTATGATGAACTCTACCAATTGTTGAAGGAGGTAACACCAAATGCTTCTCACACATTTTCCAAAAAATAGAAGGGAAGATATTTTAACTCATTCTTTGGGGCCAGCATTACCCTAGTACCAAAGCCAGACAAAGATATCACAAGAAAACTATGCAACAATATTCCTTATGAATATAGAGGCAAGTATCCTCAACAAAATACTAGTAAACACAATCCACTAGAATATTAAGATATTTATAAAATATGATCAAGTGGGGTTTGTCCTAGGAACCCAAGAGTGTTTCAATATACACAAATCAATGTAATACCCACATCAATAGAATGGAGGAAAGAAGACTATGGCCATTTCATACAGAAAAAGCATTTCACAGATGCCCCTTTCATGATTTAAAACCACAACAGCAACATTCAGATAACTCTGAATCTCCAAGTGATCTCCTTAACTTGGAATGGAACTTCCTAAACTTGTTAAAGGGCATTTTTGCAAAACCCACAGATAACATCATATTCGATTGTGAAAGACTGAAAGCTTTCCCTCTGAGATCATGAATAAGACAAGGATCCCTGCTTCTGATACTTCTATTTCATATTGTACTGGAAATTCTATCCAGAAGAGTGAAGCAAGAAAAATAAAAAGCATCTACAGTGGAAACGAAGAACATTAGCTCTATTTGCAGATATCATAATTTTATATATGTATTACTGTGTTTTTATATAGTAACAATGAACAATCTACAAAGGAAATTAAGAAAGCAATTCCATTTACAATAGCATCAAAAACTAAAATAAAATTCTTTTTGAAACAAATTTAGAAACAAATTTAACCAAGTAGATGAAAGGTTTATATATTAGAAGCTACAAAACATTGCCTAAAGAAATTTTAAAAACACAAAAATAAATGAATTGACATCTCATGTTTATGAATGTAAGACAATATTCTTAGGATGATAATATCCCAAAAGTGATGTATAGATTCACTGCAATCTCTATCAAAACCCCAATGGCCTTTTTGCAGAAATGAAAATGGTTATCCTAAAATTCATATGAAATTGCAAGTGACCCCAAATAGTCAAAATAATCTTGAAAAAGAACAAAGTTGAAGGACTCACACTTCTCAATTGTAAAATTTCCTCCACAGCTACACTGATCAAAACAGTGGTAATGTCATAAGATTAGAGATATAATTTAATGAAATATAATTGAGATTCTGGAAATAAAATCATACATCTATGATTTTTTTTTTAACAAGGCTGCCAAGACTATTTAATTGGAGTAAGAATAATCTCATCAGCAAACATTGCTAGGATAACTGGATACCCATATAAAAGAATAAAGTTAGACATCCTCCCCCCGCCCACCAAATCTATAAAGAACTTCTCAAATTCAACACAAATAAAAACAAATAACCCAGTTAAGAAATGGGCAGAAGACGCGAAAAGACATTTTTTCCAAAAAAAGATATACAGACACAAGAAAAGATGCTCAACCTCACTTATCATCAGGGAAAAACAAATAAAAAGTACAATGAGATATCACCTCACACCTATCAAAATTGTTAAAGTCAGCAACACAGGAAACAACAGATGTTGGCCAGGATGCAGAGAAAGAGGGACCCTCTTACACTGTTGGTGAGAATGCAAACTGGTGTAGCCACTCTGGAAAATATTATGGAAATTCCTCAAAAAGTTAATAGAACTACCCTACAAACCAGCAATTGCACTACTAGATATTTACCCAAAGGATACAAAAATACTGATTTGAATGAACACAGGTACCCTGATGTTTGTAGCAGCATTATCAACAATAGCCACATTTTGGAAAGAGCTTAAATGTCCATCGACTGATGAATGGATAGAGAAGATGTGTTGTGTGTGTGTGTGTGTGTGTGTAATGGAATATTACTCAGCCATAAAAAAGAATGAAATTTTGCCATTTGCATTTGCAATGACGTGGATGGAGCTAGAGTGTATTATGCTAAGTGAAATAAGTCAGAGAAAGACAAATACCATCTGATTTCACTCATATGTGAAATTTAAGAAACAAAATAGATGAACATAGTGGGGAAAAAAGAGAGGGAAACCAGACAACTGACTCTTAACTATAGAGAACAAACTGAGGGTGGCTGGAGGGGAGGTAGGTGGGGGGATGGGCTAAATGGGTGATGGGTATTAAGGAGGGCACTTGTTGTAATGAACATTGGGTGTTATATGTAAATGAAGATTCACTAAATTCTATTCCTGAAACTAATATTACACTATATGTTACCTAACTAGAATTTAATTAAAAACTTGAAAAAAAAATAAAGTTGGACCCCTACTTCATACCATATATAAAAATTAACTCAAACATGAGGAAAGACTTGAATTTATAGCTAAAGCTGTAAAATTCAAAAAAGAAAATAAAGGGGTAATCTTTCATGACTCTGATTATGGCAGAGATTTTTTAGATATTACACCAAAAGTATAAAAAAGAAAAGAAAAAAATAGGTAAAATGGTCTTCATCATTAGGTGAAAAGACAACACTGAGTTGGAAAAAATTTTCAAACCATGTCAGATTAGGGTTTAGTATTCATAATATACACCTCTTAGAGCTCAATAATAATAAGACATTTTTTAAGTAAATAAATGACTTGCATAGACTTTTTCAAAAAAAGATACACAAATGCCCCACAAGCACATGAAAATATGCTTAACATCATTAGTCATTGGGGAAATGAAAACAAAGCCACAATTAATTGTGTATACCACTTCATACCCACTACAATGGCTAAAATTTTTTTAAAGAGGAAAATAACAAGTGTTGACAAGAATACAAATTAATTAGAACCGCATACTTTGCTACTGGGAATGTAAATGGTACAGCTGATATGGAATGTGGTTTGGCAGTTTCTCAAAAAGATAACTAATTATCATGTAACTGAGCACTCCCACTTTTAGGTATGTGCAAAACTTGTACATAAACGTTCCAAAAACTGGGAACAAATGCTTTTCCTGTATTTATTGAGATGATCATATAGTTTTTCTTCTGTTAGTATGAAGAATAACAATATGGTGATTGATTTTTTTTAATGCTTAACTAGGCTTGCATTCCTAGGATAAACTACACTTAGTAATGATGTCTGATCCTTTCTATATGTTTTTTATTTGATTTGCTAATATTTTGTTGACAATTTTTACACCTATGCTTGAGGTATATGATTTTATAATTTTCTTTTTTGGTTTTAGTACTCAGGATAAAGCCGACCTCATAAAATACTTTGGGGTTATTCTATCTTCTTCATTTCTAGATGAGTTTTTTTAGAATCGCCATTATATTACCAAATAATGATACAATTCTAGATAGGTTTAAGGATTTGCTTTTTAGATTTTGAAGCTTAACTTTAATTTCACTATGACATTCACTTCAAAATTAATGTAATCAGAATTAACTCAGGTATTTTTTTATTGAGTGTAAATAATTTTATATAAAATATATTGATCATTCAGGCCACTTTTCATTGTTCTCTATTACACATAAAGTCTTCCTACAGTCAAATCTAAGTAATTATTGTTCTTTTTAAATTTAGATTTTAGTGCATTGTTTAAAAAGTAAATCATTGTTATGAGCTTGGAAATGCTTTAGCATATATTAATTCTCATTGGAATGGGATTTTTAAATCAAATTTTGGCAATACCTCAAGTTTTTATACATTTAGAATGCCTATGATTTTTGAAATTTACTATAATTAATGCTAATGTATTTCTCATCTAGTCATGCAGATGGATCAATAAAATTTTGGGATGCTTCTGCAAGTAAGTTTTAAGTCTCTTGTTCTATAATAGAAAACACTTAGTTAAGATTTACTCAGAGCCATCCCCACTTTTTAGTTTGAACAATTAATATTTCAGATACATTTTTAGCATACATATATGGCTGTGTTATAAAAATCCATTTGCTATGTTGGATCAGTTTAAAGTACTATCTCTACTATACTTTTCCTTTGTAATATAAACAGATAGGACTGAAGTCACCATCAGCAACCCATTGTATTTACAAAAGGTAAGGTACGTTGAAAACAACTACCAAAGTTTGTCAGATTAACTCTGTTGAAAGAATTTCCTTTACCTCCAGCTCTGGTTCTAGAAAAGTTCTTTTATCTCACTAGTCTTCACTTTTCTTTTCCACTTGTCTACAAAGCCCTATGTGAATCAAAATAAGTGAATTGATCAATGTAAAATTTCTTTTAAAATTTTTGAGAATTATGTAATTTAAGGAATAATGTAGTCTACTCAGTGTTGAAGGGCATGCAAAGATATTTCAGACTTAATTGTATCTGTTTATACCTTTGTAGTACTTACATTTACTAAATCAGACAAAGGAATGCACATATATGACTATTAGGCAAACAGTAGGATAAGAACTCTAAATGCAATACAACTCAAATTCTGTTTGTAATCAGAAATTTGAGATTTGTTTGAACCAGGTAGATCCATAAAGGGTATTGTGATAGGGTAATACTTAATGTGAGTTTTGGAAGATATTTAAGATTTTAATAGGAATAGCAGGAGTAGAATAACTGAGCAATGACTCAGTTTCTGAGGATGAGCAACCAGCAAGATGAGGAATACAAAAGAGTGCTAGAGGTTTGCATTTTGTAATTACACCAGGAAATCCAAGTAAAAATGTCTAGCAGGTAGGAAGAACTGTCAAGAATGGAAATTAATGAGGAAGCAGCATAAAAGTGATATTTGAAGCTGTAAAACTAAACAGCTTCTGAGGAAGTTTATGATAAACACAAAAGCAGAGGGAAAAAGGTTGGTTATTGGTGGTACTCTTAGTCTACAAGTTAGTCTTTCAGCAATGGAGCAAATCATCAGCAAGAAAAAATGATTAAAATATTTAAAACCATGAATTTTGAGGCCCCTTTCTGAACTTACACAATAAAAATCAATGGCTCAGGGAGAAATTCCAAAAGACAAAAGATTTTCTTTGGATGGACTTTTCTTGTAAATCTGACCTTGTTCCAAGAACACAATGTTATAGTGACATCATTGTTTCTTTCCCACCACCTCAAATTCAGTCCTTGGCTTCTAAAATGTGAGAAGACACTTTAACATCCTAATGATTAGAGTATATGCCACCCTTAAGCATGCATGATATTTTTAGAGGTTAATTTTTAAATATTTAATCACATTCAAAACATATTGCAAAGGTTTGTAGCATGTTTAATATTTTTACTGTAATTAATTTATAAGAACATATTTCCAATTTAATCAGTATCATTGAAGAAATTTCACTTAGTTTGTTAAATTTGTGGAATACTGTCCAATAATGGAAGTGAGGTTATACTGAATTTGAATAATTGGGAGTTTGTTATTATGTGTATTAGTTTTCAATTGCTGAATAATAAATTACCACAATTGAGCAGTACTTACATATTATCTCACATTTTCTTTGTGTCAGGAATCTGGGTACAGTTTAGTTGGGTTCTTTGCTCAGGGTTTTCTGAGTCTGCAGTCAAGGTGTTAGCTAGGGCTGCAGTTTCATCTGAGATTTAAAGTCCTCGTTCAATCTCATGTAGTTGTTGGCAGAATTCATTTTCTTGTAGCTTTAGAACTCATGGCAACTTGTTTCATTAAGGCTGGTGAAGGAGTGTCTCTCTAACCTCAGAGAGGGTACCAGTCTGTCTTTTAATTATGCTTATGTCAGCCCCATTAAGGATAATCTCTGTGAATTCACTCAAAGTCAACTAATTAGGGGCCTAGTTATTAAATGTCTGCAATATTCTTTTACCATTGCTATGTCACATAAACTAATCATGGGAGTGATACCCCATCTGACATAGAAGCCAGGCTATAGCATCTGGTATAAAGCCTTACCCATTTTAAAAATGTTTTGATTTGACATAATTTTAGACTTATAAAATACTTGCAAAAAAAATACCATGAAGTGTTATATAGATTTTAGCCAGATTTTCCAAATGTCAATGTTTACTACATTTGTTTTTCCACCCTCTTCTTGTCTCCTTCTTCTCCATATATTTATATATACTTACAGCTTTTTGTAAACATTTGTGAGTGAAAGACATGATGCTTCTTTTATATTGCATGCCTTTAAAGTACTTCACTGTATATTTCCTACAAATGACATTCTTTTACATAGTCAAATCACAGTTATCAAAATCAGAAGATTAATACTGATGGCAATACTATTATCTAACCTCCAGGTCTTACTCAGTTTTCACCAATTGTCCCAACAATATCTTATAATAAAAGAAAATTGAGGATTATTATTGCATTTATCATCTTTCGAGTTTTCCTCAATTTGGAATTGTTTCTGAGTCTTTATTTCATGTAACTGATATTTTTGAGGACTCGGGCCAGTTATTTTGTATAATCTTCAGTTTGTGTTTGACTGATGTTCTCATGATTAGGTTCAGATTGTGCACCTTTGACAGTAACTCCCAGACTTTTAGAAATTTTCTTAAGGATCTCGTGTACAATCAGAGCTTTTTTATAGGAGTGTTCTCATCAGGGCCAAAAATGGGAAAATATTCCCCCAAATAAATATTCCTGAAAACAATTCACAAACCCAGAGTTTTTAAAAATTATAACTGATCCTTTTCTACTACAGGGCCACTCAGAAAAGATTCTTTCTAAAATAATGACAGATTATTGGACTCTTAATATTACTAGTTAGTAAATTACAGATGTTTCTCATCTTCAGGATTGTCTAAGGAATTTGTTGAGAGGAGTAAACCCTCTAAGAATAACAACCTCTCATGTAGCAATCAAAGGGGGAAAATGTGAAAAAGGATTAAGGGATCTCCTTTAGGAGAGAATTAGGTTCAGTATTTCCATTGTAATCTTTTTGAGCCCCAATATTTTCATCAATAAATAAGGATAAAAATACTTCATTGGACTTTTCTGAGGATCACATGAGACAATGCATACAAAGGACCTACAAATTCCTTGGTATATAGTATATGTTCAATAAATGTTTATTTTTCTCTGGAGTCTCCCTTCAGCTAAACTATGATAAGAGTTCATGACACTGAATGCTTACTAGTTAAAATATAACTGCTTGGATTTTATTTTAGTGCTTTAACAAATACATTGAAAGAGTTTAACAACATCTAAGAATTAAGTTCAAATTAGAAGATAACTATGTTTCAATATCTTATAGTAACTCTGCAGATGCTGTATAAGCTAAAAACTTCAAAAGTGTTTGAAAAACAGAAGGTAGGAGAAGGAAAACCAACATGTGAAATTGTAGAAGAAGATCCATATGCAATTCAGATGATTTACTGGTGTCCAGAGAGCAGAATATTCTGTGTATCAGGAGTCTCTGCATATGTCATAATTTATAAATTCAGCAGACATGAAATTACAACAGAAATAGTGGTAAGTTATTTAAAATTTAATTTTCACAGCTAGAGTTATTTTTTAAAAAAGCAGTTATCATATATTTTGGCTAGCGCTTGATATGGTTTTAAGCCATCAAGACTGATGTATTTGGCTAGTAATCCAATTCATAGGATTTTAAATTACTCTTGTTACTTAGTATATTAAAAAATAGTTTGGCTTAAAATGACAAAAACAGTCTGTACCAAAACCTTGTATTTTTAAATAGGATGGATTTTGTCCATATAGAATTTGTACAGACCTCTATAGCTTTAAGTATAAATGTCAAATTAATGCAGGCTTTGTTGTACATCTTTATTAAAATTTTTTAGTTTGTCTTGTCAATTATTTTTAATAATTTTCTATATAGCAACATTTTTATAGGATAGAAATAATTATGGGCTACCTTACTTAATCTTAATTTTAAACTATCAAGTAGGTTAATTATTCTGATACTCTCATGGGAGTATCAGATTTAAATTAAATCTAATTTAGATTTAAATTAAATCTAAAATAAGGCATCTCTAGATAATTAGCCATCCCTGAGTCCATTTTACCATTTTATCAGAAAATAAAGACTATCTACTAAACACCTCTATATAACTGTTTTTACCTCAACAGCTAAAATTAAGTACTGCCCTGTTTAAGTATATTAGTTAAAATCCCAGCTTTTGGAGTCAGATAAGTTTTAAGTCTATGTTTTAATTCTAGCCATACAAGTGAATAGCTACACAATGCTGAGCAAGTCATGAAGCTCTAGTAGTCAGTAGTAGAGTCTGGGTAAGACCCAGTTTCATCACATATAATTTTCTGTGCAAATAAAATAGAAAAATGGAAAGTAATAATAATCTCCAAATGATAATGCCAATTTCATAAGGTTCTTATAAGGATTATATAAAGTCATTAGTATAGTGTGTAGGTATAGTTAACCCTCAATAATTGGTAATGGTTACTGTCACTAGAGGGTTTTTTTTAGTTTCTAGATAATTATGACAATCATTTTGATAATGTTGCTATATTTACCACCCCATAATGACACTTTTGTAAGCAAATGTTTTCAGCCTCTAAGATCCTGATTTTTACATTGTAAAGCAAATGTTTGTTGTAAAATCAATTTTAATTCTAGCATGGAATGCAATCATAAAGTACTTAATTTTTAAACATTTTCATATTTAAAAAAGGTTTTGGATCTTTTATTCCAATACATTTTATCATATGTTTTTTAATTAAGCAAGTATGACTAAGCTAATGAAATGAAGAGCTGAGCTAATAAAAGAACAATTAGAATTTATTTTGGAAAATTTTTACTGAATTCAAAGGCAAAATTGAATGGTTTTTTTTTTAAACTAAAATCAGCATACAAATAATTTGTGTGTTATGTATGTGTATGTAAACACATCCAGTTTACTTTATTTCACTGGAATGACCATGACCAGTTTCTTCTTTTACCATATATGGAGTTGTAATTTATACCTTTATCTTAAGAAGTATTTTTTATGCAAATACTTTATTTTCACTCGTATGTATTTTTTTATAATTCTGAAGAAATAAGAAATAGTTTACATTTTTTATGAATGCCAGTGAATGTTCCATGTATTTAAATAAAAATACTGAAATATCAGTATTTAAATAAATTTGGGATATCTCAACTTTACTATAAATTGAAATTGAACTTATTAATCTGAAAAAATAATAATTACCAAAAAAGTCAGATAATTTAATGTGGTTACTTATTGTTATAACCTAGGTTAAATTAAAACTTTATTTTTTTAAGTCATTGGAGGTACGACTTCAGTATGATATTGAAGATATTATTACCCCAGAAGCAGAAACCAGTCCTCCGTTTCCAGACCTGTCGTCCCAGCTTCCTTCAAGGAGTCTTTCTGGAAGTACTAACACTGTGGCTAGTGAAGGAGGAACAAAGGACAGTATCCCATGCCTCAAGTAAGAGTTGCTATCAAATTTTAAAACAATTTTACATATTAATCATATAATACTTTGAAACTGTACAAAATAAAATTATTCTTCTATTTTATTAAGTTGTGGTCACTGATCTACACTCTCCCAAGGAGTGCTGTGGTCTTTTCTTTGAATATCTATGAAGAGGACACAGTATTTTCATCCTTTACTATGAAGGCATTTATTTTCATCCCAGAAAGGTCATAAAGAAAACATGGCTTTAATAGAATGGGAATACGTATGGCAGGGAAGAAACTTGGCCACTTGCTTGGTATCTCCCAATTCAAAAAGTCTTTTTAGGGAATTTCTTCAGTTTTCTTAGAATCAAAAAAAAAAACCACAAAAACAAAAAAAACACTATAAGAATACTACTAGAAGAACATTACTACAAGAATACTATGTTAGAAAAAAGGATTTTTCTCATGATTGCTAGGATATTGCTAAAATAATACTTCTTTTTTTCTTTTTAACTGATAATATTAAGGTGAAATTTAAACAAAAACTAGATGAGGGATTTACCTGAAATATATCTGATAGAAGAATATTCCAGGCAGAAGGAATAGCTAGAACAAAGGCTTTAAAGTGTCTTGCATATAAGGTCAGTGTAGCTAAGACAGTAAGAACAAGGTGATGGGGGGCGGGGTAGGGATAGCAGGAAATGAAGTCAGATAAGTAATAGAAAGCCAATTATAGGCCATTGTAAGTCCATTTAAGGCTTTTATTCCTAATTAAATGGGAACTCATTAAAGGGTTTTGAATAGAAAAGAGACATCAGTTTTAAATTTTATTTTTTAAATTATTTTTTTACATACTATTTTATTTTTAACTTAAATTTTAGTTAACATCCAGTGCAATATTGGTTTCAGGAGTAGAATTCAGTGATTCATCACTTACATTCAACATCCAATGCTTAAATTTTAAATTGATCACTTTGGTGGCTTTGTTGAAAATAGATCTTAGGATGGAAGGGAAAGCTAGAAGCCAGGATACCAGGAAGGAGGCTATTGAACCTAAGCAGAGATGATGTTATGGTCTGATAGATTCAGCAAATAAAAATACAGAATGCCCATTTAAATTTGAATTTCAAATAAACAATAAACATTTTTTAGTATCAGTATATCCCAGATACTTCATGGGACATACTTACAGTAAACAAAACAAAATAAACAAAACATAAAACCTATTTATTGTTTATTGAAATTCAAATTTAAATGGATGTCTTGTATTTTTATTTGTCAGCTATAACTAGGATGGTAGCAATAGAGGATTAAAAAGTGGTTAAGATCTGGATATATTTTGAAGGTAACACCAACAGGATTTGATGACTGATTAGATGTGAGGTAAGAGAAGAATATTAGTATGACTTTTTTTTTAACTGAATAACTGGAAAGATACAAGTTGCTATAAACTAGAATAGATAAGGCTGCAGGTCAAGCAAATTTAGAGGGAATGAGCAGGAAGTCAGGTTTTGGACATGTTGAACTCTTAAGTTGGGTGGTAGATTAAGTCATTCATATTGTTATACATTATAACTTAATGTATGTAACAAATATTATGTAAGAAAGTAAATAATAAAAATAATTTAAAATACCATCTTCAAAAATTAAAAAGGGATGAAGGCCATTTGAAGTTGTGGAATTGACTGATTAAAAAGCTACTTAAAGAAAAAACTAAGCAATTGTAAGTAATTTGGTATATTTTGAGAAAGCTAGAAGACACTGTCTACTTGTGTACTTCCCTCAATGTGTGGTATTGTATATTTCTGTAGAAAGATGCTATGTAAATTCTGAGGATAAGCATGAGCATACTTATTTAAACTGTATTTGATAGAACTACTCTTTTCTCTTTTTCTCTTTTTTTAGTGTTAAGACACGACCAGTGCGGATGCCTCCAGGATATCAAGCAGAACTTGTTATTCAGTTGGTATGGGTGGATGGTGAGCCTCCGCAACAGATTACTAGTCTTGCTGTAAGCTCAGCATATGGAATGTAAGTAGTTAAGCATTTTAATTTGTATTATTCAATATGTTTGATATAGTTAGATGTTTCTTTTAAAATACTTAAGTCCTAAAAATGGAAAGGGGGCACCTGGGTGGCTCAGTCAGTTAAGCGGCCAACTTCAGCTCAGGTCATGATCTCACGGTTCGTGGGTTCGAGCCCCGCGTCAGGCTCTGTGCTGATAGCTCAGAGCCTGGAGCCTGCTTCTGATTCTGCATCTCCCTCTTTCTCTGACCCTCCCCTCCTCACACTCTGTGTGTCTCTCTCTCAAAAATAAATAAACGTTAAAAAAATTTTTAAAAAATGGAAAGAAGCCCTTGCCTAGACTTTTACTTGATTGAAAATGGTATAAGAAAAATAATAACATATAAAAACTATGAATATTTGTTCTTTCTTGAAGTCAAACTTGTGATAGTATTTCCACTTTTAATGTTAGGTTGTTAGGATGTTATTACATGTTTTTTTTTGTTTTTCTATTTTCTATCCTTTTTCTCCTTGTGTTGCAGTTTGGATGCTTTCTTCTGACCTGTCTTTTAGAATTCACTAATTCTTCAATTGTTTCTAATCTTATGGTAGATCCACCCATGGAGATCAATTTTAGTTATTTTGTTTTTCGGTTATATACCTTTCATTTGGTTCTGTTTAAACTTTCTTATTATCTTCCTAAATTATCACTCTTGTCCTTCATTTCCTCGAAAATGTTGAATATAGTTCCCTCAATATGTGTTTGGTAACTCCCTATCTCTATCTAGTTTATTTGTCTTGGATTTTGGTCATATTATCTTCAGGTAACCTAGATTTGGTTTTTGGTTTTCTTTCTAATTTTTTTATGGAACATTAAATGAATTTATATACCATCATATAATATTTGTATATTTATAAATAAACATACAGATAATTTCAGGTTCTAAATGATATTATCATCCTCCAAAAAGTATTCACATTCCCTCTAATAGGCTACACTAAGAGGCAACAAAAGACTTAGAACAACATAATCCAATCAGGCATTCTTTGAAAGTTGGATTGTATTCCCTTTAAAAGCTAATATAATTCTAATTGTTTTTATTTCTAGATTGTAGCCCTCCATAGAAGTCCCAAATTATACTCCCTCACCAATGTTTAAGAATACCTGATCTTCCACTACCTTTCTAACAACAGTGTAACCAAACTTTTTAATCCTTGTCATTTTGTTAATAGGAAGTATGTAATTGTGTTAGTAGACTTTTCTCATATCTTAAGTGAAATGGAACATATTTTCCTGTACTATCACATTTCTGTTTATATTCTGTCCATTTTTCTACAAAGTTGTTGGTATTTCTCTTATAGATTTGTGAAAACTATTTACGTAGTAGGGAAGTTAGCTTTCTATCAGATGTAATTTGCTAGTATTTTCCCTGTTTTTGTTTACTTTACGAAATTGTTTAGGATGGTTTTTTCCATGCATAAATTTTAAAAAATTGTTAAAGTAATTCTATTTTTTCTTTTATGGCTCTGGATTTTGTGTCATACTTAGAAAGGCTTCCCTCACTTCAATATAAAAAATTATTACATTCTTTTTTAATATATTTCTTTAATATATTTAAGTATTTATCTAGCATTTATTTAGGTATAAGGTATGAAATAGGGATTAAGCTCTATTTCTTTCCTGATGACTAAGAGATGTACTAATACCACTTCCTGAATACTTCATCTTCCCCTCCAAATTTGGAATCAATCATCTTTTATCAAATAATACATTAAAATATATATATTTGGTTCTACTTCTATTCTTCGCACTCTGCCCCTAAGCTACGTCTGATGAGCTCCAAGAGAACTCTTGAAGGCATCTGAAAGGAAGACTAATCTTATCTTGTGTTGTTCCTGGAGTTTTTGCAGTGAGGAGGTTCTGTGTGAACATACATAAGGAGAACTTTTCTTGACTGAAAAATTGTTTGGTAGATAAACTGGCAGGAAGTCCCTTGAATGAAGGAAGGAGAAGAAGGAAGTGTGTGACAGTCAGTAATCCCATTATTTGATATGGCAAGAATGTATGTTTGTCTTGTAGTTATGGCAGATGGCTGAGCTCAATCAAGCCATCTTCAGGATTCTATACTCAAGAGATTGACCTATAAAGGCAAGGAATGCCAAAATTAGGAGGGTTATTAAAGTATATCACCAAGTTCAGGAACTGAAGGTTGTTAGAATAAGTCAGAGAGCATATTTTCCATGTAAAGTAACTCTGGGGGTGACAGTCACTATAGAGCCTCTGAAGAACCGACACTTGTAAGAGAAAGACAGCTTGGACACCTTGTTCCAACTGCCAAAAAATTTGAGCTCAAGTTGCTACTTCTGTAAATCTCAGCAAAATTTTAAGAAATAAGTCATACCAGTATTATACAAAAAATTTCTAAGAAAGTTGAGAAAGAAAAAATTGTATTCATCTCTTTATGGAACAGTATAACTTGATGCCAAAACTTGAAAAGACCATTACAAAAAGTGGAACATGAACATAGGTGCAAAAATCCCAGCCAAGATATAAATATATCTGTCAATAAAATAATCACATATTAGAAACATGTTTGGTTTATACCAAGAATGCAAGGCTTAACATGTGAAATGAATGCATGTAATTCACATTAACAGGATAAAATAGAAAACTATAAAAGTAAGCCATGGGATGCAAAAAGAAAATATATATATGGTAAAATTTATCTTCTATTCATGATTTAAAAAGAAACCATTAACTAAACCAAGAAGGAAATTTCATTAATCTGATACATGGTGGCAAATATCATTCATTCTTTACAGTAAAATGTTGAAAACTTTACGTCTGAGATGAAAACAAGACAAGGATGACTGCTATCACTACTTCTATTCACATTGTACTGGAGGTCCTAGCCAGAGCAATACAGAAAGGAAAATAAATCAAAGTTATATAGATTAGAAAAGAAGGATATGGAAAGAAATGATTATGTATGTACAACATTTAAATACTTTGCAGCTAAATTATTGGATTGCAAAATTGCTAGATACAAAGTCAATGTAAAAATAAATTACATTTCCAGGGGTGCCTGGGTGGCTCACTTGGTTAAGCTGCCAACTCTTGATTTTGGCTCAGGTCATGATCTCACAAGTTGTAAGATTGAGCCCCACGCCATATGGGGCTCCACACTGGGCATGGGAGCCTGTTTAATACTCTCTCCCTCTCTCTTTCTGCTCCTCTTCCACTCACACATGCTCTCTAAATAAATAAATAAATAAATAACATTTCCATATGCTGAAAAAACAGAAACTAAAATTGTATAAAGACTCCACTTACAATAAAATAAAAATAATATAGTATCTAGGAAAACACTTAATAAAAGATGATCAAGACCTCTACGCAGAAAACTATAAAACGAGAAATTAACAAACCTAAATCATAAAGTGGAAAATTCAGTAATAGTATAAAGATGTCAGGTTTTCACAAAATAATATATCGATTTACCACAATACCAATATAAGTTTTAGCATATTTTTCCCTTGAAGTTTAAAACTAACTTAAAACTCTAAAATGTATAGAGAAATGCAAAGAACCACAGTTAACTAAGACAATACTAAAGAGAAATAGGTTTAGAAGACTTGTTCTATGGGAAAGCAAGACATAATAAATAAAGTTCTATTGTACAGGAGAAATAGACAAATAGACCAATTCACAGAAGAGTGCAGAAAGAGATCCAGGCATATATAACCAAATTGGTTCTGCAGAGCAATAGAGGAAATAACAGATTTTCCCCCAATAAATACTACAGTCAATTAAAAAATTATATAGAAAAATGTGAAATCTGACTGTTCTTTCCCACTATATACAAAAATTCTAGAAGGTATTATAGGAGAATGTCTTCATTACACTTGTGTTAAGAAAATATTTCTTCAACAGGGCGCATGGCTGGCTTACTCAGTTAAACATCCGATTTCGGCTCAGGTCGTGATCTCACAGTTCGTGAGTTCGAGCCCCGTGTTGGGCTCTGTGCTGAGAGCTCAGAGCCTGGAGCCTGCTTTGTCTCCCTCTGCTGTGTCTCCCTCTCTCTCTGCCCCTCCCTTGCTCACACTCTGTCTCTGTCTCTCTCTCAAAAATAATATAAACATTAAAAAATTAAAAAAATTTTCTTCAATGATACTAACAAATTATTAACCATAAAGAAAAACATTAAGAACTTCTTGGGAAAAAGGGCACCATTAAGAAAGTGAAATGGTAGGACAATTGTCTCTGACACTGAACTCATTCATATGCAGAATGTAAAAAGAGTCTCATGAATCATCAATAAGAAAAAGACAAATAATAGAAAAAAATGTGCCAGAAATTTGATCAAATATGTCACAAAGGAAGATATATAAATGACAAATATATTTTCATATACATATGAGAAAGTACACAACCCCATTAGTAATGTTGGTAATATTTGCAAAGATATTGGGTAGTAGGAACTCTCATACATTGCTGCAAAGAGGGTAAACTGTTGAATCTACTTTATAAAATTGTTAGCATTATGTACTCCATTTTAGCATATTTGTGTTTGCCTACCCTATAATCCAAAAGTTTCATTTCTAGGTATATACTCAATGAAAGACAAGGACATATACATCAAAATAGAGTAGCCATCATATGCAATTGCAGTATTATATTTATAATAGTCCCAAAGCACAAATGTCCATCAGAGTAGATCAAATAAACTGTAACATATTAATCTATTTGAATTCTACAACACCAGTTAAAATGAAAAACTGCCTTTACACCTAACAACATGTAAGAAAAAGCCGAGCATCTATCAAAAACAAGCAAAACTGCTTTTTGGTATAGGAAGTCAGATTTTGGAAGAGGAAAAAGTTGCAATGATTGTCAGGAGCATGAATCAGCTGCTTGTAACATTCTATTTCCTGAAATAGTGGTGGTTATGTGAGATTGTTCACTTTTTGATAATTCATTGAAGTGTACAATTATATACACTTTTATTTATAAATTTTATACATGAGTAAAAGTAAAATATAGAGAGTTTTGAAAATAAATGAGTAACTTAATTTTTGGAAATTTATCCCATAAATATACTCAATATTTTAGTACAAAGTAACTTATGAAGGATATTCATTGTTGTATTGTTAATAGAAAAGACTGGAAGCAATCTAATTGTCCATTAACAAAATTCTAGGTGAATAAATCAGATTACATATAAATATTGGGAGTCCTTTAAAAAATTTACATCCTATGAATTTACATAGAATTACCAAAATATCTAATAAAGTTATAAAAATCAAGGTGCAGGATACTATTTATATACTATGCAACACTGTCTTTCTATAATATGCTATAAACATCCAGAATACTGTTTTTTTAAATTCCTACAAATTGGTAAGAAAAAATAACCCAATTAAAAATAAGCAAACTATATAAACAGGCAATTCACAGAAGAAGAAATACAAATGGCCAATAAACATGAAAAAGATTTATAACTTCACTAGGAACAAGTAAAAAAAAATGAAGAAACAGAAGAGCAATTTTTATCCATTATATGAGAAAATTTTTAAAGATTGCTAATATCTTTGTTAAGAATATGAGGAAATGGATTCTCTTTTATATATTTTATTTTTTAAAATAAAACTAAGCAGGGGTATGTGGGTGTTTCAGTTTGTGAAGCATCAGACTCTTGGTTTCTGCTTAGGTAATGATCTCATGGTTCTTGGGTTTGAGCCCCACATCAGGCTCCGCACTAACAGTGTACAGCCTGCTTGGGATTCTCGCTCTCCCTCTTGCTCTCTGTCCCTCTGATACTTGTGCTCTCTCTCTCAAATAAATAAATAAATTTTAAAAATAAAATAAAACTAAGCATATCTTTTGACTCTAAAATTCTACTCTTAGTGAAATATTTACAATTTCTGAAGACTCACTTATGCACAGTTTGTAGAAGGATATTCCTTGCATCATTCCATATAGTAGCAAAATATCTGGAACCTATATAAATCTCCATAAATTGGAAAATGCTCTTTTAAAAAACATGTTACTTTTGTACCTTAGAATACAATGCAACAAGTTAAAGAACACAATGAAATATGTCTTAGACATGTTTTAGTGAAAATAAGAAAGTTTTTTAAAACTGAAAAAAAAAACATAAAGAAAACTATGCTTTGTGCCTCTGAAATGCACTTTCCTGAGGGACTTAGGGATGTGAGTTGGTGAGAATCATCAGACTCCAGAAATGGTTAGAAAATCTTGGATCTATGGTATGTGACCAATGGCTTGAAAGTCATTTGAAAGTGTAAATATAGAAACTAATAGAGTGCAGCAAGGTAACTGAGAACAAAATGTTTGGAGGTAAAAGAGGGTGAGAAATCAAAGTCATTGAGAAATCTAAGGAGAAGATTAAATGTGAATATTTTACTTTTATTCCAAAGACATAAAAAATTATATTGAGTCAGCTCTTCTATTATTATCAGCTCTTCTTCCTCCCATAATTTCCAGAGGATACAGAACCATAAAATTTTGATGGCTTTGTGGAAGCTCTGTTTTTTAGTTACTGAGATAATCTAGTGCAGGTTTAAAGAGCATGAATGCTAGAGTCAGATTCTTTGGAACTCAATTCTTAATTCTGCTTTCTGGCTGTTGAATCTTAGAAAAATTATTTAAAGTTTCTGTGTTCCATTTTCGTATCTGTAAAACAAGGATAAAATGTTGCAAGGATTAAATGTATTAACACACATAAAATGTAACTTTTAAGAGCGCCTGGTTGGCTCAGTTGGTAGAGTATTCAACTCTTGATCTCGGAGCTGTGAGTTCAAGCTCCACACTGGGTGTAGAGCTTACTTAAAAAATAAAAATAAAAACAAAAATAAAATAAAATTTAACTTTTAGGTTCAGGGCAGGATACACATGACATTCAAAAAGAACCATTGTGGAGTTTTTAATTAATGGATTACCTTATGTAGGGTATAGAGAAACATGAAATAGTGTAGTATCCCAGGGCGAGAAAGAATACTGATTTATTACCACCCATAAAATAATAACTTGAAGATATATTTACTTGAATACAAAGTAAACCAATAATAGAGTGATTTTATCTAACAAATACAAAAGGAATTTATTTATAGATGAGAGAATCAAAATGGCAGAATAGGAAGATTCCGAATTTAAGTTATCCATGGACACACCAAAATTACAACTATATATAGGACAACTCTCAGAATGACCCAAAGACTAGAAGAAGAGCTGTTACACAACTAAGGATATGAAGGAAAGGCCACATTGAGACAAGTAGGAGTGGAAGAGATGCAGACTAGTCAGGACCTATATCCCCGGTACGGCAATTCACAAGCAGGAAGGATATCACAAAAGTAGAGGTACTTCCTCAGGAGGTAGGGATTTAGGCATCACATCAGGCACCTCTGCCCTAAGGACCTGCACTCGGAAGATGTGCCCCCATAACATCTGGATTTGCACATCATTAGAGTTTAACTCTGGGAGAGCCACAGGGCTATAGTAAAGTAAGACTCCACTCATAAAGAGCCTGGTACACAAATACGAACTCATTTGCACCAAGACCCAACAGAAAGGCAGCAGTTTAAAAGGAATCTGGGCCATACTTGAAGGAAGAGTTATTGACTAATTTAGGCCATGTTCTGGAGGGACAGGATCTGTTGCAACTTTCTCCAGGAATGTATGCATATGTGGGCACCACTTTTCATATTCCTCTATCAAGCTAGCCTGGTGCTAGCAGGCACCATTTCTAATACTCTCCACCGACCTGGTTAGCATTACTCATCCCACCCTGGTGTTCCCCTGTGGATCCATTCTACCCAATCCACCTGCCCCAACAGGCTTCAAAGTGGCTTCTGCCCCAGGAGTTGGGGGGGCATCCACCAATGTAGCTATTATGGTCATGGCCAGACCTTGAAGCCAACCACAAGGTGGGATAGCATGGCCTCCCAACAACACACTGACAGAAGCTGTAGCCAGGCCTCTTAGCCAGCTGTGCCAAGGGCCACCCAAACTACCAATGTACCTGTAGCAATTGCAGCCCAGCCACAGTAGAAGGAATACAGAGCCCACATAGGGGACACCCTGGAGCACCTGGTTCTGGTGAACAGTGGGGACTGCACTTCTGGGCCACACAGGAAATCTTCTCCCTAAGGCCATTCCTTCACAACTGAGAGATATAGCTGATCTACCTAATATCTAGAAACACAAAGTGAAGCAGAATGAGGAGATCGAGGTATATGTTCCAAATTAAAGAACTGATAAACCTCAGAGAAAGAATTAAATGAAACTGAGATAAGGAACCTGTCAGTAAGATGTCCACCCAACTTGGGAGAAGAATGGATGAAGACAGTGAGAACTTCAAAAGAAAGATAAAATATTAAAAAGAGCCATTCAGAGCTGATGATAACAATAACTGAAATGAAAAATACTCGAGGGAATTAACAGCAGATAAGATGATGCAGAAGTTAGCGATACAGAAGACAGGATACTGGAAATCACTCAGCTGAACATCAAAAAGGAAAAAGTTGTGGGGCGCCTTGGTGGCTCAGTTGGTTGGGCATCTGACTTTGGCTCAGGTCATGATCTCACGATTCATGAGTTTGAGCCCCGCATCATGCTCTGGGCTGACAATCCAGAGCCTGGAGCCTGCTATGGATTCTGTGTCTCCCTCTATCTCTGCCCCTCCATGCTCATGCTCTTTCTCTCTCAAAAACAAATAAACATTTAAAAAATTTTTAAAAAAGAAAAAGTTTTAAGTGAAGAATAGTTTTAGGGACCTCTGGGACCTCAAGGGTACTAATATTCACATTATAGGGGCTCCAGAAGAAGAATGAGAAAAGGGCTCAGAAAATTTAATTGCAGAGTGTCTGGGTGGCTCAGTCAGTTGAGCAACTGACTCGTGATTTTGCCTCAGCTTGTGATCTCACAGTTTGTGGGATCAAGCCCCATGTCAGGCTCTGTGCTGAGAGTGCGAAGCCTGCTTGGGATTCTCCCTCTCCCTCTCTGCTCATATTCTCTTTCTCTCTCAAAACAAATAAACATTTTTTTAAAAAAGGCAAAAGTACATAAAAAAATTTAATTCACGAAATAATTGCTGAAAACAGATCTTTATATGCAGGACTCTGAGAGAGCCCCAAACAACATGAGCCCAAAGAGGTTCGCATTAAGAAACACAATAATTAAAATTTCAAAATTAAAGACAGAGAATTTTAAAAGCAGCAAGAGAAAAGTAACTGGTTATGTACAAAGGAACCTCCATAAGGTTATCAGATAATTTTTTAGCAGAAACTTTGCAGGCCAGAAGACAGTGGTATTTTATATTCAATGAGCTGAAAGAAAAAAAAAAACATACAGCCAAGAATACTATATTGAGCAAAGTTATCATTAAGAATTGAAGGAGAAATATAAAATTTCCCAGACAAACATTAAAGTTCATCACTACTGAACCGGCCATATAAAAAATGTTAAAGTGACTTCTTTAAGCAGACAAGAAAAGGCCATAACTAGAAGTAAAAAAAAAAAAAAAAATTATGAAAGAAAAAAAATTCACAGATAAAAGCAAACATACAGTAAGGGTAGTGGATCAACCATTTATGAAGCTAGCATAAAGGTTAAAAGACAAAGTAGTAAAATCAACTATATCTGTAATAATTAAGGGATACACAAAATTAAAAAATACAAAATATGACATATACATAAAATGTGGAGGGGTGGAATGAAAATGTATAACATGTATAAACATGTTTGTACTTAGGCAATCAACTTAATACAGACTGCTATTTACTTAGGGTGTTACATATTAACCTCATGGTAGCCACAAAGCAAAAACCTATAATAGAAACACAAAAAATAATCTAAACATAACACAGTCATCATTCACAAAGGAAGACAGAAAGAAAAGAAGAACAGAGATGAACTACAAAAAACCATTAACAAAATGGCAATACGTACATACCTAGCAATAATTACCTTAAATATAAATGGACTAAATTCTTCAATCAAAAAACATAGGGTGACTGAATGGATATAAAAACAAAACCCATCTCTATGCTGCCTATTAGAGACTCACATCAGACCTAAAAAATATGCATAGGCTGAATGTGAAGGGATGGCAGAAGATATTCCATGCAAATTGAAGTAAAAAAAATACTGGTGTCACAATACTTATATCAGAAATGGACTGGGGCGCCTGGGTGGCTCAGTTGGTTGAGCGTCCAACTTCGGGTCAGGCCATGATCTCACAGTTTGTGGGTTAGAGCCCTGCATCGGGCTTTGTGCTGACACCTCAGAGCCTGGAGCCTGCTTGGGTTCTGTGTCTCCCTCTCTCCCCCTCCCCACTCACAGTCTGTCTCTCTCTCAAAAATGAATAAATGTTAAAAAAAATTTTTTTATAAAAAAAGAAATGGGCTTTAAAACAAAGATTGTAATAAAAGACAGAGAAGGGCATTACATAATCTTAAAGGGATCAATCCAACAAGAGGACATAATAATTATAAATATCTATGCACCCAACATAAGAGCACCTAAATATATAAAGCAAAGTATTAATATAACTAAAGGGAAAAATTGACAGTAATAAAAATAATAGGGAACTTTACTACCCATTTATATCCATAGATAAATCATTCAAACAGAAAATTAAAAGCAAACAGTGGCTTTGAATGACACATTAGACCAGATGGACCTAACATACTGTACAGAACATACCATCTAAAACCAGCAGAATACACACTCATTAAAAGCGCACATAAAACATGTCCAACATAGATTACATGTTAAATCATAAAAAAAGTCTCATTAAACTTAAGAATATTGAAATCATACTGAGCTTCTTTACTGACCACAATGGCATGAAACCGAAATCAATTACAAGAAAAAACTGGAGAAAACAAAAAAGCAGAGGCTAAAAAACCTGCTACTATACAACTGGGACAAGAAAAAAATCAAAGCAGAAAAAAAATGGAGACACAATGGTTCAATATCTTTGGGATGCAGCAAAAGCAGCTCTGAAAGGAAAGTTTATAGCAATACAAGAAACAAGAAAAATCTCAAGTATACAATGTAACTCTTCACCTAAGGGAACTAGGAAAAGAAGAATAAACAAAAGCCAAAGTTGGTAGAAGGAAGGAAATAATAAAGATCACAGCAGAAATAAATGAGGAAGGAAGGAAGAAAGGAACAAACAAACAAACCAGGAGCTGAATCTTTGAAAAGATAAACAAAATTAATAAACCCTTAGGAAAACTCTTCCGTAAAAAAAGAGAGGACTCAAAATCAGAAATGAAAAAGAAGTAATAATTCACACTACAGAAGTACAAGGATTTTAAGACACTACTGCAAAAAATAAGTATGCCAGTAAATGAACAACATAGAAGAAATGGATAAATTTCTAGAAATATACAATTTGAAGAGTAAATCTGAAAGAAATAGAAAATATGAATGGACCAGATACTAGTAATGCAATTAAATCAGTAGCCAACATAAGTCTAGACCAGATGGTTTCACAGGCGAATTCTACCAAACATTTAAAGAAGAGTTAATACCTATTTTTTTCAAACTGTTACAAAATATAGAAGAGGAAGGAAATTTTCCAAATTCATTCTATGAGGGTAACATTATCCTGATACCAAAACCAGAAAAAACACTACCCAAAAAGAAATCTACAAGCCAATATACCTACTAAACATAGATGCAAAACTCAACAAAATAATAGCAAACAAAATTCAACAATACATTAAAAGGATCATTCACCACAATCAAGTGAGATTTATTCCTGTGGTGCAAAGATGGTTCAGTATTTGCAAATCAATCAACTTGATATACCAGATTAACAAAATGAAAAATAAAAACTATATGACTATCTCAATAGATGCAGAAAAAACATTTGACAAAATATGACATCCATTTATGATAAAAACTCTCAACAAAGTGAGTTTAGAGAGAATATACCTCAACATAATAAAAGCCATATATGAAAACCCACAGCAAACATCATATTAACAGTCAAACAATGAGAACTTTTCCTCTAAGATTTGGAACAAGACAAGGATGTCCACTCTCACAACTTTTATCCAACATAGTACTGGAAGTCCTAGCTGCAGCAATCAGACAAAAAGAAAAAAAGACATCCAAATTGGGAAGAAGAAGTAAAACTTTCACTATTTACAGATGACATGCTACTGTATATAGAAAACCCAAGGGGTGCCTGGGTGACTCAGTTGGTTAAGCATCTAACTCTTGATTTTGGCTCAGGTCATGATCTTATGGTGAGGAGATCAAGCCCCACCTAGGGCTCTGTGCTGGGCATGGATCCTGCTGAAAAGTCTCGCTTTTCCCTCTTCTTTTGCCCCTCCCCCACACATGCTCTCTCACTCTCAGAAAACAAAAACTCTAAAAACTCATTAAAAATTACTAGAGTAGATAAATGAATTACGTAAAGCTATAGAGAACTAAATATACAGAAATTTATTGCATTTCTGTATACTAATAACAAAATAGCAGAAAGAGAAATTAAGAAAACAATCCCATTTGCAACTGCATCAAAAAGAATAAAATACCAGAGAATACAAAGAATAATTTAACCAAGGAGGTAAAACATTTGTATTCTGAAAACAATAAGACACTGATAAAAGAAATTGAAGACAGCATAAGCAAATGTAAAGACATACCACACTCATGGATTGGCAGACTTAATATCATTAAAATGTCCATACTACCCAAAGTAATCTACATATTCAATGTAATTCCTATCAAAATACCAGTATGATTTTTCACAGAACTAGAACATGTACTCGAAAAATTTGTGTGTAAGGACAAAAGATCCCCAATAGCCAAAGAAGTCTTAAGAAGGAAGAACAAACTTAAAAGTATCACAGTTCTAGGTTTCCAGATATACAATAAAAGCTATAATAATCACAACAATATGGTACTGGCATAAAAATAGATGCATTGACCAACAGGACAGGATAGAGAGCCCACATATAAACCCATGACTATATGGTCAACTAATCTATAATAAAGGCGGCAAGAACACACAATGAGGAAAAGAAAATCTCTTCAAAAAATGATATTAGGAAAACTGGATGGCTAAATGGAAAAGAATAAAACTGTACCACTTTCCTACACCATACATAAAAATAAACTTAAATGGATTGAAGACCTCAATGTGAGACCTGAAACTATAAAATTCCTACATGAAAACAAAGGCAGTAATTTCTTTGATATCAACCTTAGCAACGTTTTTCTAAATAAGTCTTCTCATGAAAGGGAAGCAAAAGCAAAAATAAACTATTCGGACTACACAAAGTAAAAAGCTTTTGCAAATGAAAGGAAACCATCAACAACACTGAAAGGCAACTCACTGAATGGGGGAAGATATTTGCAAATGATATATCTGATAAAGGGTTAATTTCCAAAATACATAAAGAAATTACATAACTCAATAGGAACAAATCTAATTTAAAAATGGGCAGAGGACCTGAAATGACGTTTTTCCAAAGACATACAGATGGCCAACAAACCCATAATTAGATGCTCAACAGCACTAATCATCAGTGAAATGCAAATGAAAACCACAATGAGATATCACTTCACTCCTGTCAGAATGTCTGGTACCAAAGAGCCAAGAAATAATGAGTGTTGGTGAGGATGTGCAGAAAAGGGAGCCCTTGTGCACTGTTGATGTTAATGTAATTTGGTGTAGCCACTATGGAAAACAGCTGGTAGGTTCCTCAAGTAATTAAAAATATAAACATCATATGATCCAGTAATTCCACTGCTGGATATTTATCTAAAGGTAATGAAAATAAAAAACTAATTCAAAAATATATATGCACCTCTAAGGTTATTGCAGCATTATTTAAAATAGCCAAGATATGGAAGCACTCTAAGTGTCCATCAATAGATGAATGGATAAAGAAGATGTGACACACATCATATACACATACACAATGGAATGTTACTCAGCCATGAAAAAGAATGAGGTCTTACTATTTAGGAAAACATGGATGGAACTAGAGGGTGAAATAAGTTTGAGAAAGACAAATACCATATGCTTTCACTTATATGTAGAACCTACAAAACAAATGGAATGAACAGAAAACAGAAACAGAATTATAAATACAAAGAAAAAAAACTGGTAGTTGCCAAAGGAAAGGGTGTTGATAGGTGGAGCAAAATTATGAGTGCAAACTTCCAGTTATAAAATAAATAAATCACAGGGAGGAAATGTACAGCATAGGGAATACAGTCAATAATATTGTAATGATTTTGTATATTGACAGATGGTAACTACACTTATAGTATGCACTGTGTAATGTATAGCATTGTCAAATCACTATGTTGTACACTTGAAACTAATAGGACATTTTATGTCAAATATACAATTAAACAATAGTCCATTTTATTCAGATATTATCTATAATAATTATTTAATCAGAATTATTTAATATTAAAATAATAATTTCTTTGCACAAGAAAATATGGGACAGTTAGCAACTTAAATTAGACTTTTAAATTAGGTTTTAAGGGGCACCTGGGTGGCTCAGTCGGTTAAGCGTCCAACTTCAGCTCAGATCATGATCTCAGAGTTCTTGGGTTCGGTCCCCACATCAGGCTCTGTGCTGACAGCTAGCTCAGAGCCTGGAGCCTGTCTTCAAATTCTGTGTCTCCCTCTCTCTCTGACCCTCCCCTGCTCACGCTGTCTCTCTCTGTCTCTCAAAAATAAATAAAAAACGTTAAAAATTAAAAAAAATTAAAATAAATTAGGTTTTAAGATATGTATAACCTACACTGAACTGTGCTATAGGTCTTTCTGCAGTGATGGAAATGTATTATAATCTTATCAGTCAATATATTATTGCTAACCACAATGAGTACCTAAAATGAAGCTAGCACAACTGGGAAATGAACTTTTAACTCTATTTAGGTATAATTAAGTTAAATTTTATTTTAAAATTCAAAAAATTTAAATTTAAACACAGATAGTTTTATCATTATTTTTACATGGTGGTATATCAGGGGGATAAAAAAACAAAACTATTTTTAAGACAGAGGTATTAAATCAGTAATTTTCCAAAATGTATTTGTACTTGATTACAAATGTTATATGAGCTTTTTTTCCCAAGCTTATACCAGTAACAAAACTTTTAAGGTATTTAAAAACAAAATTTTGCTTTTTTTCCAAAGCCATTGAAAAAACTCCTATTTAAACCTATTTTTCTGAGTTGCTGCTTTTAGAAAGAGCAATCTCTTTTTTTTTATTTATTTTTTTTTATTTTTATCTTTTTT